>LR990183.1:4210000-4785000 GCA_905147325.1 Notodonta dromedarius | reverse complement strand
AAATAACGTGTAAGGACTTTGTCTAGTGACAATGGCGGATTTACCAGCAGGCTGAGTAGGCTGGAGCCTAGGGCGGCAAATTTGGGGACCGATTTTTTTTTGCTACCTCATAGAAATCAAAAGGATTTCTGCATGACGGTTTTCTGATGTTTTACAGATAGAACTGTGCAACAAATTTTGCCCGTGACTATATTATGTGCAATACAACGAATTTTTTGGATTGTAAAATTGATCTAGGACATGACAATTGGAGAGGCTAGGGCGGCAAAATCTTTACAGCCTATACCTTGGAAATTTGTAAATCCGCCTCTGTCTAGAGTCTAGGTACAGGCCATGCGGTAAAGAAAATTGAAGTGTATATACAGTAGTTTTAAGTTCATATTTCTGACTACACCGCGGTGGAATCCGGTGTCGCCGCGAGTCCGCGCGTATCTCCATGGAAATATAAACTTTATGTCACTGTAGCGTTTAACGTTAATGCAGATTCAACTTGAAAATGTTTTTATTCACCTAGGCCAACAAATCACATAAAAAAGTAGTCAGAATCTAGGTACCACCGGTTCGGAATGCTGCTTCCATTAAGAAGAGCCGGCGAGAAACTCAATGGTTACGCTTTTCATTAACATGAAAGACGGTGTACATTTTCAGGCTTGGCAACGCAATGTGAGCTGGCCATTTTCACTAAGAACTACTAGAAAGTAATTTTAATTGTTATATTTTATACTTAGTAAAGAACTATTGCGATCTGTGATCATTATTGTTTTGTTAATTATAGGTAGTGTTTTACATAATGTATTAGAACATTATAATTCATAGTTCTGTTCAGACTTGTTCAGATATGAGTAACATGCACATTTCACATAGTGCAGGCGGAAACGAACACCTATTTAGTCTGAATAAGCCTCATAAGCAAGGGATTTAAAATTAAAATAACGAGCAATTGATTGTAAATTGTAAAAATAATGTATTTTCTAAAATAATATTTATAAATTGCATAGATGATAAGATTCTATTTTTTCATATTGTCCTTAATAGATACTTAAAACTAATATTGGCTTAAAATAATTTCCCTGTCACATTATTACAACTTCATACTAAAAGTAAGCCCCCTCCACACACACAAACATTTTCCAACTTCCCACACATTGCACCCATGTTCGCATACAACAAGAATAATAAACAAAACAATGTGGACACAATGCAAACTTGTAAAAAGGTTTTAATTTAACATTAGAACAAAACTGATTAAAAAAAACAAAATATATCGCCAGACTGACACTTCACCTGGGGTGATCCCAGTGACACCCAGACCCAGACATAGGCAAATAGGCAAATTACAAAAAGGCCTAATGCATCAGGGCTAATTTCGATGTCCTGAAACGGTGAACCAAGCGACCTACACTCAAACCACTGGGTGTATAAGTGGAATTTATTTCTGCTTGTCACTCCTACTTTTTCACCATAGACACAATATGACTGTACTTTCCGAGGGGTTGGAGATAATATTTTCCATTCCCATTGTTCTTCGTTAGCTTGTAAACCAAGGTGGTCCTTATTAGGGTGGATTTTTGGCTATATTGCTTCTAATCCACCTCAGATTGACTAAAGGGAATAACAGATCCTTTTATTTGTCCACATATTCAAGTTGCAATCAGTATGATTGAGGATAATGAGGATAGCTTACTTATACTCTGCTCACATATAATTTATTTACTCTGGCTGCTCTTATCATCAGGAATATCTTCCAGCAGCTTGTCCAAGTCCACTCCGTCGAATTTGGGGTTCTGTGCGTTTGATGCGTGCGCCAGGAACAACTCTTTCAGGAACTGTAACTCCTTTGTTAACGTTTTAACTTTCTCCTCCAACATTTGGTTTTCGGCTTTCAGTTTGCTGACCCTTGTGAATGTCTCCTGTGTCCGTTGTTTTGTTTTGTGTCTGCTCTTTTTAACTGCCTGAAAAAAAGCAATACGAATTATTAGGCAACGGGAATGCTAATGACGTCAAAGAGTTATTTCAATAATCAATGACTTTGATCTGTTCAAGTGCACTGCACCGGTTAATGCAGTCTAGGTAATAAATCTAGTCCATGGTAATAAATCAATCTCAAGTTTGAGTACTCTTTTGACATGTTATTTTGTAACTTCCATGACATTTCCAAAACCACTCTCAGACTTGAGGTCTGATTTATTAATAAGGGTCTAGCATACACAAAACAATTTTCCATGTCATTCAATTAAATACGTTGCAACTACAGTTTACAGTAGAAAACAGCATGAGCAAGGCTTTAAAAAAAGAAACTAGTTAATAAGTTCACAATTATGCAATTTTGTACTGTATAATAATTAATTTTAAGTAATTTATTAATTGTGCTGACCATGATAGAGAATAGGAGAAGAGAAGTGGGCTGAATGAGGTATATTTATGTCATAATAGACTATGAATCAGTTCACATAAATATAACAGGAAAATATTTACAGAAACTATGTAGGTTGTCAAACCTACCTAATATTGCATCACATATTCAGTATACAAACAATGTTACACAATGTTTTATTGGATATCAATAGTTCAATGACCCTTAACATATACCTACTATATAATTTGTAACCAGCTATTCCTTCTCTGATACTTTTAGACAGTGAAAGTAGCCTGTTGGTAATTGCACAGCGTAAAAAGCTTAAAAATACTATAAAAAGTAAATAACTACTGGCTGATGTAAGTCAGATTGTAAGTAAATATTTAGTGGTTATTCTATTCGATATCTTTAAAATATTATCAAACGCCTGACGCAATAAATGTGGCCAAATACTAAGAACCAAGAATACCGTTTTTGTGAGTAATTGGGAGTGTTTTTTGGTACCTATAATTCGAGCGAAAATGTATAAGTTAACGTTAATACCTCATTGTTCCTGTCCCTCTTTTTCCTGTACTCATCATCTTCGTCATCAGCGTCGCTGACGCCCCGTCTCCCGCGTTTAACAGGAGGCATCGCGTCGAAATCTTCGTCCAATAACATCAAACTGTTTGCTCGCTCAGCACTACAATACCCACGCGAAATTCAACACAAAATCACTTCAGCGAATCTCTGTGGAAAATACGGACGTTCATCAAAATAAACACAACACTTTGTTACCATAGGTAGTACCAAGAAATCATGACGCAATTTATTATTGTAATTCCATCACCGAATTTCGTTAAAACGTACCAATTCAATGCGTAGGCAGTGTTTAAAATGGAGAAGGTATCTAATGCAAACGTAATAACGCAAATTATGAATTATTATGTAAAACCACTTAATAAAAGAAACTGTTTCGCGTATGCGTAATAAATTTTGAACGAACAAACAAATTCAATCCGCCATACGCCAAAACCAAATTAAATGAATGCAAAGACTACAATCCCCTAATGAATGATAGATATTACTACTACTTCGCCTGTCTGCTGTCAGCTGTCTAAATGACACATTAGACAGACTATAATAGATAGATCATAGACAGACACAAGAAGATTATATAATCTTTTTTTTTAGAATCATTAACCAACTTGTCTTCATTCTTATGTTTTAGGCGCTATCTCCAAGGCAATTTTCTTGTACTGGAGATTTTTACACTTGACTCTACCTAATACAATACGTTTTAAAGCGAAGCTTCTTTACGGACGTTCGGGGCGCTCGCTGCCCGGCCACTCTATCCGTGCAAATCGTCAGATGACGTAGCGTTACCGTTACACGTTACACGATGACGTCAGAGCTGCGGCGCCCTAAGCTTTATACTAAATTTGGCTTGAAAGTTAGAATTTAAATATTTCTAAAAATGAATAATGCTTCCGAACTTCGCGTGTTTTCAAGCGGTCACCCATTTAAGTACTGACCGCGCCCGACGTTGCTTAGCTTCGGTGATCGGACGAGAACCGGTGTATTCAACGTGCTATGGACTTTGTTGATAAAAGTTCTGAATAAAGTAAAAAGTAACCCATGTCTACATTTACATACGATAGGTATTTGCTTTATAAATTTTCAATTTTATTTCCTTTTTAGTTGCCCTATTTTATATTATTTATACACTTATTTACACATAAATAACACCTAAAATGAACCAAATAAAACACGTAAACACGGACAAAACATTAACATCAATTTACGCGTATTTCGGTCTTCACGTACACATTTTTTATAAATCCTCACATTATCCGGCTTAATACTTAATAGTTGAAATAATCCACTCAATACATTCAAGATAACCCTCATTTATAAAATATAATAATGATAAGATAAAAACATCATGACAACCAGTTTCCGCGCCTCAAATTGGTATCGATTGACGGGGTTCTTCGTGTTGTAACACAGCGCCCTCTAGCTTGCTCATTCCGAACTGTTTTGAGTAGTACTTATGACATTGCATTGATTTTTTTATTATATTAAATAAGGTTACCTTCACAAAATTACCTAGTTATTGTTGCTTTGAATATTATAATTATTACTTTAGAAAATTTCGTAATATAAAATAGCACTTTTTGGGTGGAAAACACCAACTATTATACTGACCAAGTTCACAAATACTTAATCACTGCCATCTTGTGCAGATTTAGAACCTACGATTATAATACAAAATTAAAAATTAAAAAAGGCGCTTGAACTATGTATAGGCTATCTGTTGAATGTACTTCTTAATTTTTTACACTTATACGAAGCCCATTTCCTTAGTGCAGAACTAAGATTGTAAGCCCTGCTCTTCTGACTAGAATTATGTACGTCGTGGAATCCACTCCACGTCCTTGAATGGATCATTTCACCTTGTATCTCTAATGTTTAGGTGGCTCAGTCGGAAATAGGCCCTGTTAGCTTAAGGTGGTAAAAGGCGTGGGAGCAAACGACTACTCATGAATTATTTTATATAAGATTTGATATAGGTATTTTCCCTAAACAATTTTGCAATTGGGCCACTCTATGCATTATAGATAACTCTTATTTATATTATTTTAATATAATTAATTGAACACCAAAGTATAGGTAATGGTTTAATTTACCAAAGACAAGGACGACAAAGGTACCTACAAAGATATACAACTGCAGAGATGTCACTGTTTTATTATTTTTTAAGACTAAAGCGCCCATCTAGCCCGCAATGTTAAAATTTTTTGAGGTTTTTTAGATTTTTTTCCAAAATCTGACAATAATAAAAGGCACATTTTGTAATTCGCGAAAAAGACCGTGTGCAGTGCATTTATTAATATATCCAACTTACTCTAAAACATTTCAAGAACGACAGCTATCCAGATAATCTGGCAATTTTTGTATATTTAGTGATTTACTGGTATCATAATTATCCACCGTGATAATATTTAGAGTAAAATAAATGTATTAATAAACGCACTGCATACTGTGTTTGTCGCAAATCACAAAATGTTGTCTTAAATGTTTTCAGATTTTGGATAAACTATAAAAATACTCGAAAATTTTGAATTTCGCGGGCTAGACAGGCGCCTTCACCTTAAAGGCCTCTTCGTATTGGTACCTATATCAATATCTATGTAGGTACATCAACCAATCACTTTTTTTATGTTACACTCTGCCTACTATATAATATCGCCAGACTGACACACCAACTTTATGGTCCTAAATTAAGCAAAGCTTGTACTATGGGTACCGTACAATTAAGGTTACCGACTGGGGGCGATACAACTGACACAGAGACCTAGGCAAATTACGAAAAGGCTATTACCGAAATTTGCTCCGGCGGGAATCGAACCCGCAACCACCATGTGCAGTGAGTCGAGCGGCCTACGCTCGAACCACTGCTCCAACCGGTCGTCAATTAAGACACTTATAAGTTCACAAGATCAGCCAACAATTGCCTACAGCCGACCAATTTCCCGTCGTTTCTGAACAAATAATATTGAGAGTCAATAATAAACTGCAAATACAACTTTGGTTTCTTGTATGAAGTTGAATCAACAAGATACGATACATGTTCACTATTGAAATTGCTACGGAACCCTTTATTGTGAACGGCCTGACATGCACTTGACCGGGTTTTTTTTTAATTCATCTATGTTTTTTTTGGTCGGGGGTTTACTAAAGGGGGGGCAAAATTTTGTTATTTTTGACCTCCGACGTATCGTTTACGAGATAAATGCGATTAAATTTTTTTACATTCACTTTTGAAATTGTTGACCTATGTCAAGCATTCGGGTGATTTCGCCAATACTAATGTACTATATTCATTATTGTACTAATTTCAAATTTAATATTTATATTGTACAAATTCAAAATAAAAAACATTATGTATCAGACCACAATATAATTCTTTCTTCACGATAAACTTCTAACAATTTACGTAAATCTTATTTACACAAATAATGGAAGCATCGAAACTTTCTAATACTGTAATGCTAACCATTCTTATAATACGTAATTATAATTTCTTACTGATTATTATCAAATTGAGGGTAAAATCGTATTATATTAGTTACCACATTGAAATAATTAATTATCGTTATAATTTCGAATCGATAGTCTTAATAGAATTCTAAGATCATTAATCATTTTATTATATAATGCATAAATTAAATAATTCATTCAATTTTACATCACAGTTCCATCAATATATAAACTTAGTAAAGTATCGATATTTTGAATATAAATATCACAGAATATACATAATATTGAGAAACGAGACGCTATAAGTCCATAACGGAATAATATATTATAATTTTCAATATTCCCAACAGTTGAAAATTGAATCATTAATGTTAATAACGAATATATATAATAGGTACTAAACGTTATAATATGGAGACAATACCAGTGTAATAGTTATTTACATTAATATGAATGATTAAATAGCTTAATTGTTGCGTTATCTGAACTAGGTATAATAATATTATGCATTTAGGATCACACAATACGTGATACCTACATTCTGTTAAAAATATTGTCTTTAGTCAGTTTCATTTCGAGCGTCTACAAAACACATTGTCTCTGCATTGTCAGCGTTATTTCGGTTTTAAGGTGAAGGCGCCTGTCTAGCCCGCGAAATTCAAAATTTTCGAGTATTTTTATAGTTTATCCAAAATCTGAAAACATTTAGGACAACATTTTGTGATTTGCGACAAACACAGTATGCAGTCTGTTTATTAATACATTTATTTTACTCTAAATATTATCACGGTGGATATGATACTAGTAAATCACTAAATATACAAAAAATGCCAGATTATCTGGATAGCTGTCGTTCTTGAAATGTTTTAGAGTCAGTTGGATATATTAATAAATGCACTGCACACGGTCTTTTTCGCGAATTACAAAATGTGCCTTTTATTATTGTAAGCTTTTGAAAAATTTCTAAAAAACCTCAAAAAATTTGAACTTCGCTGGCGCTTTAGCCTTAACCATAACAAAATAATAGCTAATCGTTATTTGGCACAACATAATTCTAGTAACGGCTAATATTCATCCATTTTGTGCCTCCATAATCGCAGATATTGTACAGTATAAGCTTAAAAATATTAAAGGTTATTACAAAAAAGTTAAAAACTTTAAAAACTCGTCTTTAAACATGTTTAACATTTTTATAATAAGATGGATAGATTCGTAAAATGTAAATAATATTAGTACAATTATGTTTAATACAAATATAAACTTGAAAGTATTTTCAGTTCCAAATCCATTACAGGAACATTTTTGCAGATTTAATTCCATATTTTGCTTTCTACTGCGATTCAACAGATTTTAGTCACCAGCCAAATAATAATTATTAAATAGTATAGGTATTATTTTAGGTGAGCGGGTTACTGATGCAAAAGTAATCTATAGAAGTAGGTATATTTTTATATGTTCCAGTAGAGGCGATCACCTAGTCGTGTTTCGAAAATAATATTTTACGCCTGAGGGCTAAGCTCGCCACTTGTACATAGTTGTTAGACAAAAATACTTTTAATTAAGTACCTATACTTTACCATTCTGGATTCCTCAATTTTAAAATTCTTATTTACGACCGAAAATATAGTCAAATTTTATATTCTTACGTATTTTGTTTACATATAGGACTGAATATTTTGATGAAATTTAGTGTTACGTAAAAATAAAATCGACTAAAAAAGGAAGCCGATTTAATAAATCGATCTCAAGTCTGAGAGCCATCTCAGAAATGTCATTCATATGCCATACGCGTATCAATACAAAATGTCATGTCAAGAGCGTACTCAAGATCGCTATAACACTTGAGATACATTTATTTGTACGGGCCTAATAGTCGTCCTCTACCTAAGTATTTAGACAATTTAGTACGTATTTTTCAATAGAATAATGTCTCGAAAACATGTTTAGCACATCCAAAACCATTTCCTAAACATGTTTTTATGCATAACTTACCCTAGGTTTGCACTGGACGAAACAAAACATTTGGGTGTATATTTTTTGCTGTCATTAAATAGAAACAACAGCATCTTACAATATGATTTTTTGTTCAGTGAAAACCTATGGATATATGATAATATATAGAAATGCCTTTGAATGAGTTTATTTCATTATAGGTACCTATTTAGTCCTATATGTCGTAATGTTTTAAATACATTTATTACTTAAATCTATATCAATCGTATCGACTAATGAACTAGTATCGCTTAGTTACCAGCAGTCGACGGCATCGCCGTGAAACACCTGTTTAGAGACACACAGATTAAACTGCTCCTCCAACCCTTTCCCACATCATAATTTGAATCCACCCTGATTGGCTATTACGACCAAATGAAAAAAAAAACCACAAAAAGTTTAATCTGTCCGCATCTAAACAAGCCTTTTATATTAAAACGTACATATTTATTATCATTGCGAAAACGTTAAATTACTGAACGAAGAATTAAATATTTTACCGAAATCTATTTTTTTTTTATTAATTCACCTAAAACTACTTAGTCGTTAGAAATATTTTTAAGCGTCATACTACATCGACATTATCTGAGCAAAATTTGGTTCTCTCGTTAGTGTCTTTAGTAACTTTTAGTCGATTTACTTATCGTTTTGATTCCGATTCAATCGATATTATCAGTCAACTTAATTTTAATAGTGTCCTTGGCTCTTACACTTTTCGTATTCGACCCTAATGGCGTGAGTGTCAAATGTATTTTGGGCTCACTCTAGAGATTTATGTATTTGGGTGGAATCCCCACATTGGTGCATTGTCGTTTTAACACTTATCTCATAAATGTAAAGGTTCTATTCGGCTTGAGCCGGCGTCGGGCAAGGGTTCACTGCGGCTGCTGCATCGCAGTCTTGCGGCACTGGCAGAGCCACTTGATGATGCGCGCGTTCCTCTCCACCACGCTCGGCGGCTCCGTATTGCGGTAGATCTGCTTCTGGACCCCGGGACCTTGCACCTGTAACGATAATGTACTTAACAAACGCTGCATACAAAGCCAGCGTGTGGACTCCTCTCTCGGCCGACTCTCGAACGCAAAACTGACTAAAATAATGTATTTTCCCTATTGACAACACCAGTTTTTGAAACCTGAGTACTCAGCTCGCCCAAAGCTATGGCCCGTATTAATAAACAATCCCAAGTCTGAGAGCGGTCTTGAGTTCGCTGTTGACGTGTCATTTTGTACTGGTTTGTACCGCTCTCAGATTTGAGATCGATTTATTAACAGGCCTACGGACCATCGATATTGTCTTCGTGAATTCTTCATAGTAAATACCTGGAGATCGACTTTTGTCTGCCAGAGGTGAACGATAACATTGTATCGTTCGTTCAGTTATCGATACGACGGAAAACGAGACGGAATTTAGAGTAGGATTTGACACGACAAATGTCACGATATATCGATTATCGTAACTAAGAGTAGCACCCTGGCTTACAGGAGGGCGGAGTGCCAGTGGGGGGAGTATGTGGAGGGAGTCGGCACTAGTACCGTGTAGTCTGCAGCCGCCGCCAGCTGGTTGGAGTCCACGGTGGAAGCGGAGGAGAAGAAAACTGGGCTATCAGGCGGCGCGTCACGGACCAGCGCATCGTACTGGCGCGGCTCCAGCCCCAGCCGCTCGAAGAACTCCTGCAGCCGGGAGCCCGAGTCCGTGGGGCTGTCGGGCGAGTCCTCGCCCTCGCACGGCGCCGACGCGGGGCTGCGCCCGTCCGTGCGTCTATACCTGGAAGGCATTTTAGCTTTTTATCCGACATTAACACCCTGATATTACTGAACGTCATCACGTCCTTGGTTTTATAAAAAAAGAACCCCTTTCTATAAACTAAAATATAAAACAAAACAGGACAAATTAACAAATAACCGCTTGGCGCAGTTGTTCGAACGCAGGCCGCTCGGTTCACAGCTCCGGGTGGCCGCGGGTTCGATTCCCTCTGGGCGGGCAGTTTTGGCAAATGGTCATCCTACCTATTATATTTACATTAATATCTACTACCTACCCTTTGTAATTATTAATTGGATAAAACAATAATAATATTTCAAAATGTAAAAAGACAATCCCACTGAGTTTCTTGCCGGATCTTCTCAGTCGAGGTCGCGTTCTGGTTGTAGACATAAGAAAAATATGCAAAAAATACACACCAATTAAGAACCTCTTCCTTTTGGAAGTCGGTCACAAATTACAATTAGTAAGTGCCCCCGTAGACTTTAACTTTGAGCCCGCCTCTGGCTGTATCCCTGTAGAAGAGTGTTGTCGCTCACCGGTCTGAGATGTCGGACTTGGAGCGCAGTATGGGGCGTGGGCGGCGCTGCTTGTAGCGCAGGCAGCGCTGCCGTTTGAACGTGCCCAGCGGCGAGGTCACCTCCTCCGGCTGACATATCTACCACAACAAGCATTATTTCTTCACTGACTGCCTTTTTTAGGGTTCCGTAGTCCTTACGACGAACCCTTATAAGATCATCCAGTATGACCGTCCGTCCGTCCGTCCGTCACTATCCTTGTTTAAGGAAAGGTCCAAAGGAAATGCAAAAGCACGGGCCGGAGCCAAGTTACTAAGCAGGAAAATTATCATGTAGGTACTGATATTTAGTACATGGACATACATTTTCGAACCAGCGTGCAGGTGTTGAGGATGACTGCTGTTTGTAACAGTATGTATGTGGATGGATGCATGTTGAGAGTGCTGAGGCTTGTGTGTGTTGTGTGTGGTATCACTCCGGTAGAGGACAGAATGATAGGGATCGTGTGGACAGTGTTAACTTTCCATTGGGTTTTAATTTCTATTGCTAGGACTGTGTATTTCGCTTTTTTTTCAGTGTGATATTATTAGTAGATTATTTTGGGAGATAACTACAGGTTGAAACAGAAAGGGTATACTTTTTTTCCAATACTTAACTTTGTAATTCAAAAACTATCCGCTTTGGAGGAAACTTGAAAAACAAAAGGTGTTATAGGAATACAGCTGTGGACATATTTCACAAGTCTACAAAACCTTTAGTACTTACTTCAACTGTCCCACAAAGCCGATAGATTTAGATTTACAAAGTTAAGTTGCAAAAAAAATAGTATACCCTTTTTGTTTCACCTAGATGGTGTTACTGAGGCCTCACCTGTGTCGCGTTGACGTACTCCTGCTTGTCGTCGGGGCGCGTGCGCATGCGCAGCTCCTGGTACTGCGGCTGCTTGTTCACCACCTCCGTGCTCGGCTCGTGGTATCTAAAGTACGACATTGTTTCTGTTATTTCAAAAATAAATATAAAAAATATCGCCAGACGAACACACCAACTGTATGGTCCCAAACTAAGCAACGCTTGTACTATGGGTACCCTACAATGGACTGGGGGCGATCCCAGTGACACCCAGACCAGGGCAAATTACGAAAAGGCCATTTCCGAAATTTACCCTGCCGGGAATCGAACCCGCAACCACCAGGTGTAGTGAGCCGAGCAGCCTACGCTCAAACCACTGCGCCAAGCGGTCGTCTAAAACAAGTTGAACAGGATAATAAACAACGAGTTAACGAGAATTAACGGAGATTTAAGGATTAATGAGAAAAATGGTGCTTACAACGTGTTTTAATCTTCTCGTATCGCCCGGAAGTATAATATGTAAGTCTATTTTCAATAATAAAACATAGGCTATACGTAACTTATCATATTTGCACAGTTAGGCCCGTATTTTGAAATGTCATTCTTATGGCATAGCGGCCGCCCTGCCAGGCAGTGAGATCTTCCCTTTCCCGCCAAACACCACCTATATTATTGTTATTATCGGACGTTTAATACATCCTGTATGAGAATCTGACCTGGTGTACTCTCTAGCGGTGTACTCATTGCGGCCCATGTTGAGGCACTTTAGAGGCGCCTTGTAAGCACACTCGTAGTCTCCGTAGTCGTACATGGGGGGCTCGTCCTGGAACTGCGGGGGCGGCGCGCTGGCCTGGACGCAAGGGAAGATAAATAAATAAATAGCCCCAGATTTAACACACCGCACATACTGTATGGTCCCAAACTATTGGTCACTGGCGTAATCATTGGTCACCATTGTCGATCCTGATTTACAGGAGTAACAGTGGTGGGAGAGTGTGGCGGGACGAATGCCAATAAAAAAAGGTCCCAAACTAAGCAACGCACCGTAAATGGAATGCAGGTGAGTTCAGTGACACCCAGCCTACCCCAAATCACGAAAAATGTTGGATCCATAATTTTTATACAATAACTAGCTGAGCCCGCGACTTCGTCCACGTGGAATTTAACTTAACAACAAGCCCGCTCCCGCGTACTGAACCCGCGCGACAGGACCCATTTTTTTTGTTTATTTCTAAAATAAAAGTAGCTTAAGTTACTCCTTATAACATAAGCTATCTGCCAGTGAAAGTCCCGTCAAAATCGGTCCAGACGTTTCGGAGATTACCCGGAACAAACACACAGACAGACAGAAAGACAAAAAAAAATTAAATCGCGTTTTTGCTATAGGTGTCGTATGTACTTTCGTATGTATTTAGTGAAAAGGTGTTATGTTGATATTACAAACAGACACTGCAATTTTATTTATTTGTATAGAGTATAGATAATACATGCATAATATAGTAGAGAAACACTGATAAAAAATACCCGGGCGAAGCCGGGGAAGGTCGCTAGTTAAATAATAAAATCTGTGTGTACCTGGAAGTGTATACCGACGCGCGGCGCGTGCGCGTAGTGCTGCGGCGCGGGCGGCGCGGGCGGCGCGTGCGCGTGCGGCGGGGAGGGCGCCCCGTCCTGGAACTGGGGGGGCGCAGACACGTAGCACTCCACCCCACCCTCGCCGTACTCCACCACATACGAACTGTAGCGGCTACCGAAACATTATATGTTTGCATATTGTTTTCTTATATTTACACGAATTGTTTAAGCGTATTCCAAGTTTAAAGAGTTTGTTATGGACAATTGTCAATAGATGGCGGTATATGAAAATTAGATCGCGCTATCGTGTGTAGTAGTTTATTTGGTATGGTTCTTTGATGTTTTTTATTTGATTTGTACAGTTTTCTACTAGTTGGCTTGCTGAATAAACCTTCAGTTTTAGTCGCAAAGTTCATTTTCATTTGAAACCTGGAACGTGGGTGTTCACGAATACTACACAATATTGAAATAAAACTATTTTGCATACAACAACAACTAGATATGAGGGTACCCAGTTAATAACTATGTCATCAGGACATCTAACACCTCAGTCCCTCCGTGATCATGGTTGCTGTAAAGCAGCCGAAACGTCGAGAACATAAAAAAACGCGATAGAATCCGCAAAATACTTAGTTTTCTTTCAATGAATAATATTATGTTTGGTAAACATACTGAGACTCAAGAGAGCGTCATTCATACTAAAAAGTGACGCTCTGCGCTTTTACCCCCTTAATTAATAGACGCGGGTGAATAGTTACATACCGAATAATCTCGTTCTGTCATCAGTAATTGGATGGTTTAACTATACAACTACTAGACCATTTATTAATAAGGGGGCAAGTGTCGAGCAGCAAGTGGTTCATCACATATCCCCCTAGGTGTTGGGGGGAGGCGGGGAATTTTTTTTAGGGCTTTTCCCTTCTCCAATGGTTGTCTTCCCGCCGCCCACAGCTGTGGGCGGGTCTTTGGATGTCTGCATTTGTACTTATGCCGCAGGGTGATCTATTTGATCAGCGAAATCTCGCGAACACATTTTTTTTTAATATCACTAGCAAAGTGTGTTTATTACATTGTTAGCAATCGCTTTAGCCCCTCCAGTTAAGCTAATACTTTTGTTAGGAGTGGGCTCACGTCTATTGACGTTTAATGGCCACGAAGTGGATCGAATCCGGAACCTCTCAGTTAAGAGGACAGCCCCTCTTACCACTAAGCTATTAATGCTTATTGACCCTTATAACTGACATTGGTGGCATGTGGTGTCAGGCGGGCGGCTAGACCCTTGAGGTGGGGGTGTAGCGAAGGGTTTAGCGTCGAGAGTTTTTCTTATTTCTTACTTGAAATGTAGATCAATATACTACTACAAAATAAAGTACAGAAAAATGAATCGATATATGTGGGAATGACCGACTGAACATCGATATTGAATGGGCATCCTTATATTGAATAGGAGGCTTTATTTCTGTTTTTTATGATCTGTCGGGCTGTCTATGCCTCGCTCTGTTTGATTTGTGAATTTAAATGGTGACACGACTGGGTGAGAAAATTTAATTAAAAAAATACTTCTGCCTTCAAACATAAAATGTAGGTATGTAGTTACCTAGCGTGGTCGTGTTGCGTGGAGGAGCCGGAGTCCGTGCGGCGGTGCGCGCGGTGCGCGGCGGGCGCGGCGGGCGCGGGCGGCGCGGGCGGCGCGCGCGGCGGCGGCGCGCTGCGCTGCGTGTAGTGCCCGCTCGACCCGCCCGAGTCGCGCGCGAACGACGACCCGCAGCGACTGGACACAGGTATACATACACAATGCAACCACCATTTTTATTTTGCTGCCAACTTATTTTTGCCATTTTTTTATTAGTCAGTTTTGTCAAATTCAGACTCTGGTAGTGTAGACACAGAGTTCTAAATACTACAGCTGTGGGTATAGGTTCTAATTCTTTTTATATTACACTAGCTGTGCCCCGCGACTTCATCCGCGTAGTATTGGATTATTGGGTTAAAAAGTATCCTATACAGAGTGGAGACGACATAACGACATTAAATTAAAACACCATTACTACTAGTCAATCAAAATACTTTGTGATAATTAAATTTGTTCTTACATCAACAAACAAAAAGCGAAATTTTCAAACAAACTAATTCCGAAAATAATCTAAACGAAACACAACACCCTTTAGTAATATTATCTACTGACCTCAACTGACCTGTAGGCACTACGGGTAAGATCGGCAACATCGCTTTTCTTTACACGTGCGGTGCCTTTGTAGGTTTACCTATCTGGTTTCGTTCATGTAGGTAGGCATCGACGTCCGCGCACCGCGCACCGTGCCCCGCGCCCCGCGCGCGCTGCGCCCGGGCGCCCGTAGATTGGCAAATGTTTATTTTAAAACATTGTAGGTAGGTAGGTAAGTAGGTACGTAGATAATCTTTCTTAACACTAGGTACAATTTTCACGTTAATTAATCACTAAGTCACATTTTAAACACAATATTTAGGTACGTACCTAACCCTAAACCGGTATCACA
Organism: Notodonta dromedarius; assembly: GCA_905147325.1. NCBI lineage: Eukaryota > Metazoa > Arthropoda > Insecta > Lepidoptera > Notodontidae > Notodonta > Notodonta dromedarius. The sequence continues at coordinate 4,769,407 of LR990183.1, read as the reverse complement.
CTATTGTTTGTTTACACATTGGGTAGGCACCGTCTTCCCAATAGGTAAGTAGGTAAATAATCTTTCTTAACACTAGGTACACTTTTCACGTTAATTAATCACTAAGTAGTCACATTTTAAACACAATATTTAGGTAGGTACTAGTGATGTAACGAATATTCGCATTCGCATTCGCATTCGCGAATATTCGCATATTTTTTGACATTCGCATTCGCATTCGCATTCGCAAGAATCTATGCGAATGTTTGGCGAATGTTTTTGAAAAACAAAAAGGAAATTATGTATTGATGGAAATTGAATTTTAATACATCTAGTAAGAATAATATATTTTTACAACAAACTTGCTCGTAGGGTGGCCCTTATCGCACTGCTTTTAGGTTCATAAAGCAGGTTATTACGCACCAGTGCTATTGACTTTACATTTTTAAAATCTTAGGTAAGAATCCTAAAAATAGTAAACATTTTTATAAAATAAATCAACAATGTTTATAAAATTATTATAAATAAATATATCTGGCTTTTCCAGACCCATAGATAAATATAACCTGCCAAATGCATGTCGGACTATGCATACTGTATGTATACGGTTCAGTAGACATAGGCCACTTTTCGATAATACGGAACCCTAAAAATAAAAGTGATGTATTTTTTATTGATATGAAACATTGAATACGGCGGCTCTCATAACCTATTAATTTCTGTGAAATTCATAAACTATTGGCTACCGTATAAATGAAATTGTAAGAAATTCTGCGACTAAATTTATTAAACCGGCATTCAAAGACATCTTAAGTAAAAGTGACATGAACCTTTATTTTATTTTTGGACTGATGAATAGTTCTTATGAAGAGTTTTAATTCAAATAATTAAGTCGTGATTAGACTGGTTGCTCAAGCACTGGTGCGTGGGTTTGAGACACAGTCCAAGCTTTCGATTTTTTTTCAAAAAAATTATATTTATTTTAAAAACTAAAGAACTATTTATTTCCTATAATAAACCATTTATAATTTTGTTCTCAGCAAAGAATGAATGCTTGCTACTCCCGTAAAATCGGCCACTTTAAAGCGCAATATTTCGTAAACGGAAAATTTATATTGAAAAACTATCAAATACACCTTCAAATTATTTTAAAATACCTACTGAACAATACCTCACTCAAGGGGGTAAGTAAACATTTTTTTCAGTCCCCTTTCTTAAGTCTGGGAGGTATAATAGAATAACTTTGCTTTCAAAACATAAATACACCGTTTTGTAGCGGTACATAAACTCAATTTTTTGCCAATTTGCTGTAGTTTATCCCTAATAGTCTACTATATAAAAATAAGTCGGGTTTTCCTTCCTGACGCTATAACTCTAGAACGCACGAACCGATTTCCACGGTTTTGCATTCGTTGGAAAGGTCTCGGGCTCCGTGAGGTTTATAGCAAAGAAAATTCAGGAAAAATTTCAACTGAACGCGGACGGAGTCGCGGGGCACAGCTAGTCTCTTAATAAAATTACTGTGATGTCAGAGAGACGAGTAGACGGACACACGGACGTGGCGAAACTATAAGGGTTCCGAGTTTGACTACGAGACTCTAAAAACTTACGGCGCGCAATCTTGTTTTATTTTTCATTCATCCTGCAATTCTCTAGGTCTTAAACCAAATTCGTGAACTGTGATTTTTTTACATTAAAATTGTAATATTTTAAACATTTTCTACTCGCAAGTGTGTTGTAAAATGTCGTATGAAACGCGTGAGCATTGTTCATTATACAACTTGTCTCCATCACAGCCCTCGCGTTAGTTTCGGGCTGCATACCAGCCTCGATCGTAATGTAATGATGAACTTAGCTTACTTGTACATAAAATTTCGATATTAATGAAATTTTATTAATGCAATAATACTAAACTACTCTCATATCAAAACAAATATCTTCGAATTAACTTTCAAGTGACTGACTTCGTTTTTTTAATCTGTATTAGTACGGCTATGCTTGACCAACATGAAATGTCAATCCAGTCTAACATTTTGCGCGCTCGCAATCTACCTTAATTAACCCTCGATGAAAAAAGAGGGGTGTTATAAGATTAACATGTGTATCTGTGTGTCTGTCTGTGGGATCGTAGCGCCCAAGCAGATGACCTGAAAGGTATTCTGATTGAGAGTGTTCTTGGCTATGTTTCATGAAAATCGGTTCAGCCGTTTGAAAATTATCAGCTTTTTGTAGTTTAAAAAGTAGTCACATCGGGGGTTTTTTAAATTTTCAATTAAGAGTTATTTGAAAGTCAACATTCGCATTCGCATTCGCGAATGTTGGAGCCAAATATTCGCATTCGCATTCGCATTCGCGAATGTCAAAAATCCAACATTCGTTACATCACTAGTAGGTACCTGGTAGGCACCGCCTTCCCAAATCCCAAATCACGGTATTTAAAACACCACAATCGTATTATCAATAACATAAGAGTACGTACTAAAACTAGATCTACACTAAATGAACTTACTGCAAAAGAAAAGGAATGTCCAATTTTACACAAAAACAATGGCCGCGCGCCTAACACATTGAAATTATTAAAAAAACGAGGTCTCACAAGGACAGCTAGTCACGCACTGGTGATCGGGAATAAAAAACAAAACTCCAGCAAAAGCCTAAAACCCCAGACGATTTCTTTCCTTTTCTTGCACACTAATTCTTCCAAATGCGGAAGTGATTATAAACTATTTTTACTTACACTTTGTTTGTGCAAAGGTGTCGGATTGGCAACGTAGTCAAGGACAGACACCGGTATTAAAGTAAAAAAATACTTTATTTAATTAGGACGTCTGCTCTACAAGAGCTGTGAGATGTGAATGATTCGCTGACAATGGTGACTTTCTTATATACTTTTACTGAAGGTTAAATGAAGTTCATGTACAATGGTGTTTAGTCTAGCGGTTAATGAAATAAACAGTTATTACTAATAATGTGACCTTCAAGCTTATAGTTAACAGGAAATAACTGTATGTGGACGAGTATGAGGTAACATAACTCCTCCCTCCGTAAGTTCAAACTCTCTATTCGCAGAATGGTGAGTTTGATTCTTCCTGAAGAATGACATGATTTTAGTTTTGTTTTTAAACAGAATTAAACTTATAAAAATTACAATTATTACATAAATTACTAAGGTTCCTATGCTTATACTATGCATATTCACTATATAATTTTGATTGTCTTTAATGGGATCTTCACTTAACATATGCGACAAAAATTGCAAGTTGTCCAGGTCCGTTTCGTCCAAGTTGATGGGCTTCCGCTGGATGTTGCTCGGTGTTATGATATTGGGCAGGTTGAAGACCGGTGTGCCGTGGAACATGATGTGTTCTGCTTGTACTTGACGTTTTCTTAATACAATTCTTCCAACTCTGACTTCACAAGAGTCATTAAGGGTCATGATGTATGTGCCCAAAATATTATGTTGATTTATGTCCTTTTCACAGTACTCTGTTAAAAGTATATGGGATCCAGAGTATAGTAGCCATGTGTTTGATTGAATTGGCTTAATCTTGACATCCGAAGTCTCGACAGGAATTGGAGAACATGATGTGATCTTGTTGGCGAATTTCATCAGGTCTGTGATACACGTGTCATCATCCACTGGTGATATGTCAGTTTCATAGCAGAGGAGTTCTCCGTCTTCTACTTCTTTGCAAGGCTTGGAGAGTAGAAATGTTTTCAAACCTTTCGCAAGGAACTGGGTATATTTTGGAATTATTAGAAGGGTGGTATTTGATTTGGAATCATACATTGGAAAAGGATGAAGGGTATAGTAATTGTAAGTGTCTAATTGGACAGTTGGCACTGTTATGACAAAAGTCACCTGCTTTCCTTTTACATAGGTTTTAATATTAACACAGTGTTCTATCTTAATCAGATTCTCAATCTTAACTGGATACATTAATTTTTCCTCTTGTTCAACATCTTTTAAAATGTTATAAAATTCATCTATATCTAATATTGATTGATGTAAAATATTAACTCTACTAAAAGCTATGGCGGTCTCTACTTCATCTAAACGGATTAACAGTATTTGAAAGTTATGAATTAACAAATCGTAAGTATTTAAAACGATATTCTTAGTTTGCTGGAATTGAGTTTCATTTAAGATTACTTCTATTTCATCTATGGTTTTACTTAACACGATGAAATTATTTCTGGTATTGTTAGTAAAGTTTACAAATGCACCTACTGTTTCTGAAATTATAGTCATCTTTTTAAGAATTGCATTTTGTTTAGTTTGAACTTCATTGATAAGATTGTCGTATCTTATTGCATCTTCGTTATCTAGATTTCCTGTGATAACCTTTAGTATAGAACCCAATGGATTAACTAAGCCACGTTTAACTCTAGAAGTGGGAACCAATTGATTATATCTTTCTAGGGTAATGTTTAAAATATATTCCGTCTGTAATTTTCCTATCGTATTTAGCTATCCTGTAAATTTCTATGATTGTAGAATGGAATCTTTCTACAATGCCCATTGAATTTGGATTATGAGGAGTTCCAATGTGTAGGTCAATCTTATAAAACGTTAACATTTCCTTTAGTAAGTTGTTATTAAATTCTGATCCTGGATCTGCACTGATCTTTCCTGGTACTCCATAGATTGAAAAGTATTTTATTAAAGCTCTAACTGTTTCTGGTGTTGATCTATTTGGTACTTCAAAGGCTTGTCCTAATTTGCTAAAGGCATCTACTATTGTTAGGAAATATTGTCCTTCTATTGAAAATAGATCTATGAAAATTTCTTGGAACGGTTTCGATTGTGTCTGAGTTAACTGTAATTCTGGTTTCAATGGTTTCCTATCGTACTTCATTTTCTTACATGTCTCACAAGCATTGATGATGCTAGCGACTGTTTGATCGAGGTTATTCCAATAGTAAGTACGTTTAAGATGGGTTATGGTTTCTTTAATTCCACGATGACAAGTTTTTCCTTCATGGTACTTCAGTACTATTTCCCGTTGTTCGTCTTCATTTTCTATGTATACTACTCGCTCGGTACATTCAAATAATTTAATAGAATCTTTTTTAAACAAGTGTGTAACTACGTCTGAAAATTGTTTGCGATGTCGTTCATCTTCGAAATATAAAAATTGTTTAACTTTTGGTCGGATATATTCTTTTAAGAATGTTTTAATTAGTTCAATGTTATTTACTGGTAAGTGAACTTCGAATACTTTTTGTTTGTCTCTTGATAAGTTCTTTACGCTACATTCATTTTTATTCCACGTATATATTAGTAATTGATTTGGTTTCGTATCAATGGCTTCCTTCAATATCGGTATATCAGAAGAATCCATGTTTTCATCGGAATGTATTGTTTCTATTGGCGAACTCGGTCTCTCTGATGCGGTAAGCGTTCTACTATCTATCGATGGAATTGGAAACGGTGATTTTATTCTATTGGAATTTTCTGATGAGATGGTTAACACTTCGTCCTCTGATGAGGAGATAACTACTGTACTATTTGATCCTCGTCTATCTGTATTTACTTTCATTGATAATCTGTCTGAATCTAAAGCGTTAATTTTAATTCGCGAAAGAGCGTCTGCGTTACTGTTTTGTTTGCCCGGTTTATATTCGACTTTATAGTCATATTCTGCTAAACGTAATCTCCAGTTTGTTAATCTATTACCTGGTTCTTTAATCGAATTTAACCATACTAATGGTCTGTGATCACTAAGTATTAAAAATTTCTGTCCATACAGGTACGGTCTGAAGTGCTTGCATGCCCAAACGACTGCTAGTAACTCCTTTTCGATTGCACTATAGCGCGTCTCTGCACCGTTAAGAGTTCTACTGGCAAAAGCTATCGGCTTATCACTTCCTACTGTTCCTTGTGACAGTACAGCGCCTATTGCAAAGTTCGATGCGTCTGTTGTTAAAAGAAACGGTTTCGTGAAATCAGGGAATTGAAGTAAAGGGGCATTAGTTAATAATTCTTTACATTTTTCAAATGCGTCTACATACTCTTTCGTGATATTAACCTTATTCTTTTTCTTTAAACAGTTCGTTAATGGTTGAGTTATTTTAGAAAAGTCTTTGATAAATTTTCGGTAGTATCCTATCAATCCTAAAAAGCTTTTAATTTCTGTTGGTGTTTTAGGTAAGGGAAATCTTAAAACTGCACGAATTTTATCATCATTTGGCTGAAGGCCATTTTTAGTAATCGTGTGTCCCAAATATAGGACTTCCTTTTTTAGGAACTCACATTTGTCTAGAGTGACTTTTAAATTCGTTTCTCTGAGTCGATTGAAGATCGTTCTCAGTTTCTGTATATGTTCTTCCAAACTTGTGGAGAATATAATAATATCGTCCAGATAAACTAAGCAGTGAATGCCTTGCAAACCTCTTAGCACATTGTCCATTGCTCTTTGAAAGGTTGCAGGAGCTGTCTTTAGACCAAAGGGCATTCTTTTAAATTCATAATGTCCTGATTGTGTTGTAAAAGCAGTTTTTGATTGATCTTCCTTAGTTACTTCAATTTGGTGGTAGCCACTGGCTAAATCAAGTGTTGAAAAATATGATGCTTTACCTAATCTATCAAAAAGATCGGATATATTTGGAAGGGGATATTTATCGTCTATAGTCTGTTCGTTTAGTCGCCTATAATCAATCACCATACGAAATTTACGTTCACCTGAAGCATCTAGTTTCTTTGGCACCAGATGTACCGGAGCACTCCAAGGCGAATGCGATTCTTTAATGATGTCATCTTTTAATAATTTATCTACTTGTTTACGAATCTCTTCGTTTTCGCTGAGTGAGTGTCTATAAGGTCTTATGTATATCGGGTCCTCGTGATTTGTCCTGATCTTATGTTTTACCTGATTTGTAAAAGTTAAGGGAATCTGTTCGTTATAAAATATATCTTTAAATTCTTCACAAAGTTCCTCTATGCGTGATCTTTCTTCCGAATTTAAGTGATCTAATCTTAATTTTTGTAGATTCTGTTCTAAAATATTATTGACGTTCGTTTTGTTTATGTTGTTTCTTTTTTTACAAAACTCTCCGCCATATTTTGGTGTATCTATTGGTTTATCAAAAATTATGGTTGCGTCTTGATCTGTACTATTTGTGATGATTGTTTGCGCAAATGAATCTATACAGGTAACAATAGCGTCAGGCATTTGAACACCTGGCTTAAACTCAATAGAGTTTACCATTGCACTACCATTACACAAAACTGTGGGAATTTTTGCACAAACTTTTGATTTAGCTGGAATCATGATTTCATAAGGTTTGTTATAAATTATTGGAATCTCTGTGTTTCGTGTTCTAAGGATTTGGTTCTTCATATCAATGTTTGCTTCTAATTCCTTTAATAAATCGGAACCTATCAGTCCGTCATATCTGTCATCTACGTCATATATATAAAATTTATGAAATAGTTCGGTTTGAAAAGTCTCAGTTAGGGGAATGTAAGCCACCTCATTGTGTCGACTTCTACCATGAGTGCTTATAACTTCGAAGGGTTCAATGCATATATAATAAGTAAAGAATTGACTTGCTAACCTGGGACTAATGAATGATCTAGTACTACCAGTGTCGAGCATAAAAATTGCGTTTAGTTCTGGTATTTGAATATGCGGAAGTTTGAGAGTAACATTGATATTAATTTCGATCAGTTCTGTTGGTCCGTTGGCGAGGCTGGTATGGGAAAATTTTCTGGAGGTTCTATTACGTCTGTCTGAGTCATCTCGTCTGTTATCTCATCAATTGATATTGGCTCTTGGTAATATACTTCATATGGGTCGTAATAGTAATGTCCTTTCTCTACGTTTTCGTCATCTAATAAATTGTTCCTTACGGTCCTCATTGTCACGTCCGTGTCATTCGTTGGTTTGTTTTGTACACCGAATTTAAATTGTTGATTTGGGTTTGGTCTGAAAAATCCTGATTGCTTATAGTTGTTTAATTTGTTAGGGAACTGTGCTGGTCCAGGGCCTAATCTTTGAGGGAAATTAGGTCTATTCATTTGATTATGTTGGAAATTAGGTTTAAATCCGTGATTCTGCGGAATTCCGAACTTAAACTGTGGTCTAAACTGATTTGGAACAAAGTTTGGTTTGAACGGCTGCAATTGATTCGGTTGATTTCCGAATTTGAATTGCATTGGCGATGGTTGTTGGACCATTTGTCTAACTGGATTTGGATTTGCGTTTTGTGCAGGTTTAACTTTATTTTTAGCGTTGTATCGTGTTTGGAAATTAACTTCCTCAACTACTACACTAAGCGCCACCTCTAATGTCTCGCATTTATTGAGTCGCACGAATCTAATCAAATCCTCTGGAAGGTTATATAAGAATACGTTAAGCGACATGTTGTTATATATTATCATTTTCGCTGCTTTAATACCCTCGTCAGTTAATAAATTTACTTTGCTAAATAGCGAACTCCTAACATTTTGAATTCTGTGACAAAATTCTATATATGTTTCGTTAGGTTTGATTTTAATGCTCTCTAATTCTATTGCTATACATGCTTCCGTTCTTAGATCTCCGAAATGTTGTATTAGCAATTCTTTTAGGCTATCCCATGAGCTGATATTTTGTCTTTCGCTCACTAGTACAGCTGCTTTAACGGCTAATCTGCTCGTAATACTATGATATATATATGTCTGTTGCACTACGTTAGTATCACCTCTGAAGTTTCTAATAACGTATTCACATTTTTTTATAAATAAATTTAATAATTTCTCATCTCCATCGTATCTAGGAATAATATTTAATATTTCCTTAGGAATAAGAGCGATTGGATTGCTCATTTTAATTACTTACGTTACAAAAAATAAAGTTTTTAATCTAAAGTTATCAAATCTGACGATGCTTGTTCAGTATAAGATAAACTAACCTAAGTCTGGCGATTTTTGTCCAGGGAATTAACCTAAACAGGCGATTTTTGTCCTGACGTGCCTTCTACTAACGTAACCCCCGCGATTTTAACCGGAGTTACGGTTTCCGACACGATTTTTGTCGAATCTTCGCGATTTTTAACAAATAAACGACACTAAACTAATTTAATCGCGTAATTTCTGTGATTTTTGACCGAAATTACGGATTACCCCAATCTATTGGCGATTCTTGTCCAATTACACCAGGGAATAGGCAGGGAATGAGATGGATTGCGAAATAGTTTTACTTACACGCTACTCGGTCCCATGCCGATTCACACCCCAAACGTCTTCGGTAGTTGTCTGACAAATTTATTTGTTCGGTAGGTTCTATGAATGCTGGTCTTCTGCGTTCGGTACTCGGTGAGGATCGATGTTTGTATCACAACACTAAGCGACTTTACGCGACACTGATTCTACCACCAGGCTGCGCCAGTCAAGGACAGACACCGGTATTAAAGTAAAAAAATACTTTATTTAATTAGGACGTCTGCTCTACAAGAGCTGTGAGATGTGAATGATTCGCTGACAATGGTGACTTTCTTATATACTTTTACTGAAGGTTAAATGAAGTTCATGTACAATGGTGTTTAGTCTAGCGGTTAATGAAATAAACAGTTATTACTAATAATGTGACCTTCAAGCTTATAGTTAACAGGAAATAACTGTATGTGGACGAGTATGAGGTAACATAACTACGTAGCTATCTTCCTCTGTCTGTTTACAAACACTATGCCGACTGCAAATCGAATAGTACAGCTAGTAAATATTCGTTTGCTTATAATAATAAGAAGTTTAACGTTATGGTAATAAGGTCGAAATTTAATCAGCTATATTGTGATATTTCTAAGTAACCGATGATTTCTGAGCCGCACTTTTTATTTGGTTGTGTTTTACGCATGTAGGTAAATCTAAATTGTTTTGGTCCTTCTAGGTGAATGACCTTATAAACTAGCCCTGCGAAATCGTAATGTATTCACAGCATGTGTTAAAATTCTTAAAGTGAAAACTTATTCCTGGGGCTATACCGTTCAATGTAATTTGATGATAGTTGGTGTACGAACTACTATGGTGATACCCAATATGTGGTTTAAATTAATGTCGTCATGTCGTCTCCACTCTGTATGTTAATCCCGGTTATAATCTATCTGTGTTCCAAATTTCATCCAAATCCGTTCAGTAGTTTTTGCGTGAAGGAGTAACAAACATACAAACATACATACATACATCCACACTCACAAACTTTCGCATTTAAAATATTAGTAGGATATCTATATCTATATCTTCGACCTCGCGATAATTTATTTTTAGTGACACTGACAGAAGTGAAGTGACAGATGACGTCACACACTGCAGTGCAACAAGCGACATCTGACACGATAGTGTGCCCTACGTTCGCACTGAACGAGTCATGTTTAAGAAACATGTTGTTTTCTCACATGTTTCGTCCAGTGCAAAAGTAGGGTAACAAACCGCGTTTGCTTAGCAAACGTCAAATTAATGCTTACAAAAATTAGTTAGTTAAAGCGCCGCTTGGGGCTCTGTACGAGGTATCCATACATTTGTATGAAAACGCGTTACGCGCAGAGCGCGCATACTCGCACTTGACACTCCGGTGAGCTGAATTTTTCCCTCATTAGATGTTATACCTAGTTAGTTAATTTTATGAAGACGCGTGCTATGACTCTTATGACACGGGCATATGAGTCAAATTGCAATAATTGACATGTCAGCTTAAAAAGAACTGACTGTAATTTTATAAAATTGTATTAAGTATCGCACGCGTATTGTATTAAGTATTGTATTGTATTAAGCACGCGTCTTGCGGGCTACCAGGTCTCGGGTTCAAACCCCGGCTCGCACCTCTGGATTTTTCGTAATCTATGTGCGAATCATAATTTCTATATGATTATCACTTGCTTACGGTGAAGGAAAACATCGTGATGAAACCTGCATGTCTTAGAAGATCTAACCAATTTTCTAAAGACATGTGAAATCCGCCAACCCGCACTGGGCCAGGGTGGTGGATTATGGCCCGAATCCCCCTCGTGTTGAAGGGAGGCCCGTGCCCAGGAGTGGGACGTTAAAAGGGCTAAAAATATTTTATTATTATTATTATTAAGTATATCATAACATACCAGTACTTACACGACTAGCCAGCCGAGACAATAACAGTGATTCGTCCAAATATTGGCGCAAACATTTTTTCGGATTTGTGCGGACTCAAATTGGACCTACCGACTTTTGCAAAATAGAACCAACCCACATGCACTACTGTAGACCAAAACCAACCTTGTGTTAGTGGTTCTAGGTTGGTTTCAGTTTGCAGAAGTGTGTGTGGGTTGGTTCCATTTTGCAGAAGTAGGTCCAATTGTAGGTCTACTATTAAGAGTTAACATAGGTCTACCCAATACAATGATTATGTGGTTAACTAACCTGTTATACGACTGGTAGTTTTCCTCCCCGGGCGAGGGGTGTTCGGAGAACGCTTCACACGACGACATCAGAGACGAGTGATTCGATCTGTAACAACAAATATTAATATTAACATCTACAGTCTGAACTAAACTAAATTATACACAGTATAAATTGTATCGCCGACACGCGACTACAGGGCTGCGTCTACGAGACTTCATATTTGAAATCGACTGTGAGCATGGTCAAGGCAACACTAAATAAATAAACTACTTAAGTATTATTTGGCACTTTTGAGACACCCTGTAGTTGAAATTTGGTATGTTAGATCACAACTTTTTACTGCTGTATACACTACGGCTTAGATTTACCCATCGCCCAAGACCCTAAGAAGGGTTAGCTGTGTTTTAACAACCCTTTTTGGTGGAGATCAACGCTACCTATAGTCATGTAACATTTCACAGGTAGCGTGTAAAAATCATATTATATAGGTTTTCATAAGTAGCACCTGCTACCGACATAGGTAGATACTGTTAAAAATCATTGCAATTAAATCGCAGTGTTCGGTACTGTCACGGTTTTTATGTTAAATCATCGACCAGTGACTTCATGGGAATACGTGTCATAGTGCAAAAAATCACTATGAATAAAATCATTGACTATGAAAAATCACTGGCGAAATAACAGTGAAAGAAAAATATAATTTCACGTTATGAAAATGAATTGACAGTAGCGATCATTCCCAAGCCTAGTTACCTGGTTCCTTTGGACGAGCAGGACGCCGTGCGCTGGTGCGTGGAGTGTCGCCGGCGCCGCGGTGACCGTCCAACCGTGTCCGTGCCCCCTACATTCACACTAGAACAGAAAATATTACTTACTATCATGTTATTTTTTACCCGACTGCGCGACGCAAAGGAGTGTAATGTGTTTATCAACCTATGTATGTTTAAAAGCGTCAATAGCCTAGTGGTTAGAGGGGCCGCCCTCGTAGCCGAGAGGTTCCGGGTTCGATCCCCATCATAGCCATTAAACTATTGACGTGGGCCCACTCCTAACACAAGCATTGGCTTAGCTGAAGGGGCTTACTGGAATACTAGCCCTACTAATATTATAAATGCGAAAGTTTGTGAGTGTGGATGTATGTATGTTTGTTACTCCTTCACGCAAAAACTACTGAACGGATTTAGATGAAATTTGGAACACAGATAGATTATAACCGGGATTAACATATAGGATACTTTTTAACCCAATAATCCAATACTACGCGGATGAAGTCGCGGGGCACAGCTAGTAATATATAATGTGATAAAATCACATTGCTAGTAATCTTTATAAAAAACTAAAAAGTGGCCAACTGTAAGAAGACCGAGTTAAAGACTGACTGTGTAATAATTCGATGTTTTAAGGAACATTATGGTCTTATAATTGACATTATCCCTCCACGTTTACTCTGGTGAATGTTGTCTATTGATAAGCAAGGAATAAAATGTTGTATGGAAATACCATTTCGTTTGAAAATACCTTTTTGACTATACCCACATGATGGTGTAATAAAAAATAATAATTTACCCCTCTTTTGATAGTTGGGGAGGTAAGCTCAAAAAAGTAATTTTGCTACATTTTATATTTTTGGACGTGAGATCTACTCTTAAGGTATAGCTGTACCAAATTTCATGAATTTATTTAAGAAACTGTAGAAGTTATGGCTCTGTGACAGGTCGGGACTGACGGACGGACGGACGCACGGACAGACGGACGGACGGATTTTATAAGTATTCCTTGTAGAGACTACAGAACCCTAATAAAAAATGATTGATTTGATTTGATGATTGATACGACTCACTGTTCTGGGTAGCATCTCGTCTGTGTGTGGAGGTCCGGGAGTGATTTGTGACTGTTGATGTTCGGGCAGCCGTCCTCCTCACGCATGCTCGGATGTGAGTGGGAGTTCGATCTGAAAAATCATTCTAGGTTAGGTGTGAGAAAATTATCTAGTAGTTGGTGAAGCGATGCATCTCATAAAGAAAGAATACATGAACAAAATAACACTTTTCTCATTTGAAATAAGTATATAGTGGGCGAAAGTGAACTGAGAAAAAAAAACGAAATCGACAATTTTTTTTTAAATAAAATTAGTTACCTATTGTAATTACAGAAAATATTTTATGAATATGAAGCATGATCAATCTCTGCTGTAGTAACAACACGTTTAGTAGTAAATATTAAAAATGATACTAGGAACTAAGAACATATTTATTCTAATATTCTACCTACCATCAGTGTAAGACATTTAGCCTGAGGCGTTGTACCCTGGCTCAGGCTGCTGCAAGTACCTGTCTTAGGGTCCGTATTAATAAATCAATTTCAAGTCTGAGAGCGGTTTTAAGTAAGCTTATGACGTGTAATTTTCTACTGGTACCACATAAGATTGAAATTTCCCAGACCTTTCACAGACTTGAGATCGATTTATTAATACGGGCGTAAGCGTAGTAATGTCGAGTCAGTGTGCTCACCTGGTGTACCTGGGCGCGGAGTGCGCGTACTGCGCGGGCGGGCTGATAGCCCCGAGCTGCGGCGGCGAGCCCGAGCCGCTGCACACCGGCTCGGGCAGCTGCATGCACTCAGGACTTGAGTGCGAGCTCGCTGTGGACATATTGAGTCGTTACTCAAACATGCTCAAGTGCATAATTGTGACATAGTCGTCATATAGTGAGTTAAATTTAAATGACTTTCTGACCCTCCGAAGAAAGCGACATCTACAATACCTCCACTAACCCTAAGCCACAGGCTGGTAAGTACATGAAACACTCGCTATATCCCCTCAATACGTGGTGGATTCAGGCCATAACCCAACACGCTGGCCCACCGTAAGTAAGTAAGTGATAATCACATTGAAGTTATGATTCGGGCATAGATTTAGAAAAACCAAGAGCTGCGAAGCGCAGTCCGCGGTGCTTCATTTTTATATTTTATATACCATAAATAAGAAGAAGAAGATAAGACAGACACTCACGTATAGAATAGGCGCTTTTAATCACCACCTCGTTGGCCCTCTGCCTCGGTATCACAAACGACTCTGGGAAGAACACCCTGGCGTCCCCGAAGCTCAGGGGCCTGTTCATCTTGTCTCTATGGTCGGGGTCCGACTTCTGAGCTTTAGACCCTGACGTCCCGGACGAGGAGGTCCCGGAGAAGGTGCCAGAGAAGGTTCCAGAGTTGTGCTGGGACCGCGGCAAGGTCTCGCGTTCAGGATAGGCGTCTTTGAGACGTCGTGTGTCGGCGTAGACTTTGTGCGCTGGAATACGAACCCCGAACACTAGTGATGAAACATTTCACAGGTAGCGTGTGAAAAATCATACTATATGGGTTTGCATAAGTAGCAACCGCTACCGACATAGGTAGACACTGTTAAAAATCATTGCAATTAAATCGCAAGGCGTTCGGTACCGTCCCGGCTTTCATGATAAATCCTCGACCAGTATCTATGTAATCTGTGTAGCTATGTAGATGTAGATGTGTATCTGTATGTCTGTCTGTGGCCTCCTAGCGCACAAGCGGATTAACCGATTTTTTATTTTTTATTTTTTAGTAAGGTATTCTTATCGAGAGTGTTCGTAGCTATTTTTCATGAAAATCGGTTCAGCCGTTTGAAAATTATCAGCTCTTTTGTAGTTTAAAGTAGCCGCATCGGGGGTTTTGAAAATTTTGAATTTATTGTATATTTCTTTTTCGGATGAAACTTGTGAAACCAATCGTACGTATTGCGTTTTAATCTGGGGCACGTGATAGATTATTCATTCTGGGCGTAAACTCCAGACCGACCGACCGACCGACCGACCGACCGACCGACCGACTGACCGACCGACCGACCGACCGACTGACCGACCGACCGACCGACCGACCGACTGAGAGAGAGAGAGAGACCGACAGAGAAACAACTATATACGGCTTACAACTATAGCAAAAAGTGTCGCCAAAATGTGTCGCACACAAAATGTGTCGGTACGCACCTTATTTTTTCCGTCTAGCCCCCTTTCGCAACGCGCGATAAGGAACTTCGTTCCAAAAACAATGTATGTAGTCGAACAAAATAATTATGGTATTGACACTCACCTGCGCCAAACGGCGGTGAGTAGACGTTCTCTCTGCTGTCGGCGTGCTCGAGGAGTCTGCGGAGGGTGTTCTGCAGCCCCTCCCCGGCGCTGACCGCGCGCCGGGCGCCGCCCGCGCTGCGGGTGGTGCCGTCTGGACCAACACCGGACACGTTACAACAATATTGTTACGTTAACGGGGTACAAAATGCCGTTTCCGAAATATTGGACCAACAGTTTCAAGGACGCAACAATATAACATCGCCAGACCATTGTATGGTTCCAAACTAAGCAACGCATGCACTATGGGTACTATTCAAATACCGATCGAGGGACTGCACCGGGTGGTTGCTGGTCCGATTCCCACCAGGGCAAATTTCGGAAATGGCCTTTTCGTAATTTTTCCAGGTCTGGGTGTCACTGGAATCCCCAGTCCATTGTACGGTACCTATAGTTCAAGCGTTACATAGTTTGGGACCATACAATTCATGTTGCTGACCCGAAGAGGATTGGGATATAAATAAGGAAGGGGAAGGGGTATCGAATGATTCCATAAAATCAACCACCGGATAACCGGCAAATTTTCGCTAGGTGCGCTGCTGTGAACGGAAAGATTCGACAACTGGATCGGTATTAATAAATCGATCTCGAGTCTAAGAACGGTCTTGAGTACGCTTCTGACTTGACATTCTGTACTGGCATAAGAATGACATTTACATGATAGCTCTCAGACTTATAATCGATAGCTGTTCCCGCGACTTCGTCCGCGTGGAATTTAACTTAACAATCATCCCCTATTTTATCACCCATAGTATTAATCAAAATCCTTTCTTAGGCATCCCTACGTCATAACATCTACCTGCATGCCAAATTTCAGCCCGATCCGTCCAGTGGTTTAGGCTGTGCGTTGAGAGATCACTATGTCAGTCAGTCACCTTTGAGTTATATATATTTAGATTTATGAATACGGGCCTAGGAAAGGTTTATTATCCAAGCTTAAGGCTAAAGCGCCCATCTAGCCCGCGAAGTACAAATTTTTTGAAGTTTTTTAGAATTTTTTAAAATCTGATAATAATAAAAGGCACATTTTGTAATTCGCGAAAAATACCGTGTGCAGTGCATTTATTAATATATCCAACTTACTCTAAAACATTTCAATAACGACAGCTATCCAGATAATCTGGCAATTTTTGTATATTTAGTGATTTACTAGTATCATATCCACCGTGATAATATTTAGAGTAAAATAAATGTATTAATAAACGCACTGCATACTGTGTTTTTCGCAAATCACAAAATGTTGTCTTAAATGTTTTCAGATTTTGGATAAACCATAAAAATACTCAAAAATTTTGAAGTTCGCGGGCTAGACAGCCGCCTTCACCTTAATTCGGTAACATCGCGTAGGTAACTAATTCTTCACGTTATATTTCATACCCCCCAGTCCCCCGTGTACGTGCAAATGACGTCGGCGTGTAATATTAATGATGTCGAGGCATAATTGCTATCTGCGAGCGAATATCTAATTAATCAAAATGTGTGGTGTCGGAGGCAAACACTTTTTTTGACGTTACGCTTCGAGACTCGACCCGAAATACCTCCGTATTTAACATTGATGCAGTCGAAGACTATTACTGTCTATAGCGTGTCTTGCCCTACTAGTCCGTATTACTTTATGTAATTCTTGGTAATTTCAAAAAGCAACACGCTAGAGCTATTATATTTATATTTATATCTACTACCCTTTGTAATTATTAACTATATATATTATAAGCAACTGGCGAAAAAAATGTAATATTGACAATTTGCAAGTTCCCCCGTAGGCCTAAACAAAATGAACGCTTTGACTTTGTACTAATGCAGGGCCCCAAGGCTCATTGAAAACCAATTTATTTATTTATTTTTGTTTGGTTTGCTGGTCACATGTACCTGCCTATTATCTAACAAATAATGAGCTACACCGCATGCATTTTAACTAAAGATAACATTAAGTACTATTTACTTATTTACAAACATTTCTCATTAATATTATCTTCGTAAACTCCAGCTACATAATATTTTTAGGTAAGTACCTACTACCTACTGCACAGAAGAGATAAAAATATACTAAATCCTTAAAAGTTAAAAGTCTCGCAAACGGTATTTCCGATAACAAAATGTTGTATGGAAACACCATTTCATTTGAAAAGACTTATTTAACGGTACCCCACAAGATGGGGTAGCAAAAAAATCCCCTCTTTCCATGTTCGGGGAGGTATCTCAAAAAAAGGAATTTTGCTAAATTTAGCGGACGGACGGACAGACTGGATGATCTTATAAGGATTCCTCTTTGGGACTACGGAACCCTAAAACTACTCTCGTTGCGCCACACACTCCCACCACTGTTACTCCTGGAATCAAGGATCGACAATGGTGACAAAGGATGACGCCGAGGTTTGCCCCTCGACGAGTCCCGGGGTAAAATTAAAACGTCTTGCCCGGCCTTGCCTTCGAGCACTTACAAGGGTTGCAGCAAGCATCGTTGTTGAGGGCGCCGGAGCTGACCAGGTGGCAGCCACCGGCAGCTATCGCCTGCCCGAGTCCACTGCTCATCTGCGAACAAATTCAGATCACTGCACACTGCACTGCTTTCAGGGGACAGACCAATACGTCGCGTTCTGATCAGGTGGTTGATATACCCCAGCTGACTCACTCGGCAGCAGCCCATGCTAAGGCCGGGCCCTATGTAGCGCCCTTGGGCTAGTTCCCCCCACCCCCCTCCACTGTACCTCTGGCTGGACTGAAGCAAGACGCCACATAGCCAGACATAATATGCTTTTTTTTTATATGACTATATGTTGTTGGCCAGAGTGGCCATAACAACTTCGCCCGGACAGAGGGCGAGTGCAAGTGCGGTTCAGCCAGAGGGGCAGGGGGGCAGCTAGCTCAAGGGCGCCACAAGGGACACGACCTCGGCTTGGGCCGCTGCCAGGAGAGGTGGCAAGGGTAAATCTACCACCGGATCGGAACGCGACCTCGACTGAGAAAATCCGGCAAGAAAGTCAGCGGGCTTGTCGGGTGCCAAGCATAATATGCATTGCCACTACATATGTATGGCCGCGGCTGACATTTTGATTGGTCCATTCACGGCTCTACCTTGAACGGACCAATCAAAATTCGACGTCAACCCCGATACCCCACTTGATGACTATTGGATTCTTATACAAAAGTGGACGTAAGCACTGTCTTGTCTTATTGATCTGTGTTCCACGCCAATCGATTGAACGCCGTCCTTCGATTGTCTCTCTTTGTCCAAGCTACTCACCCTCAATGGTAGCTCCTGTTTCCTGTCCAGCACAGTCTCGGACTTGACGTAAAAGGCCTTGGTCTCGGCCAGCAGTTCCACTGCCGACTTCCTCTTCTGTTGCTGCGGCGGAACCAGCGACCGCGGCGCCGCCATGCTGTCCTTCTTGCGAGGGAGTTTGAAGCTCGCGAATAGGGAGTCCGCTAGCCGTCGCCTGGATACAAGTTTTTTTTTTATATATACAGGTTAAAACAGAAAGAGTATAGGTACTTAAAAAAAAACTTAACTTTGTAATTCTAAACTATCAGCTTTGGAGGAAACTTTAAAAGCAAAAGGTGTTATAGGAATACAGCTGTTGACAGATTTCACAAGTCTACAAAACCTTTAGTACTTCAACTGTCCCACAAAGCCGATAGTTTTAGATTTACAAAGTAAAGTTGCAAAAAAATTGTATATCCTTTCTGTTTCACCTAGTATAAGTGTGTGCCGTCCCGCTCACATAACAGATTTTACAATTAAGAATGACAGTGACAGCATGCTTTCTCGATGACTAGACGATTACGTTAGGAGGTTGTGAGGGTTAGGAGATTTCTTATCTAGGTAAGTGCAGACAGTGAATGTTCGTTAACAAATTGTTTTGTTAATTACTTACTTAAGTATTTCTTAGGTAATGTAAGTACGTTCCAGAAAACGTTTAGAAAGTCATTTTTAACGTATTATACACTAGCTGTGCCCCGCGACTTTATCCGCGTAGTATTGGATTATTGGGTTAAAAAGTATCCTATATGTTAATCCCGGTTATAATCTATCTGTGTTCCAAATTTCATCCAAATCCGTTCAGTAGTTTTTGCGTGAAGGAGTAACAAACATACATACATACATACATACATCCACACTCACAAACTTTCGCATTTATAATATTAGTAGGATATAGGATTAGAATAACATGGTTTAAATAAATAAATATCGCCACACTGAAACACCAACTGTATTTTCCCAAACTAAGCAATGCTTGTACTATGGGTACCGTACAATGGACTGGGGACGATTCCAGTAGTGACACACAGACCTGGGCAAATTAATAAAAGGCCATTCCCTAAATTTGCCGCGGTGGGAATCGAACTCGCAACCACCATTTGCCGTGAGCCGAGCGGCCTGCGCTCGAACCACTGCACCAAGCGGTCGTTTGTTGAAGAACATTCTACTTATATCGAGTTTGGTTTTAAATATAGGTTAAGTAGAAACTTAATGATCTAATCCAAGGTTCTTACCTGGGTGGCGATTCAAAAGACCTAGAGAACGAGGCCGCAGCGGCCGCACCCTCAAACTTCTTCCGGACTTCCTCAACCTTGGACCAGCCGGCTTCCACGTTGAGCCGGCGGTTGAACTGAGCCGCTGGCACCGCATGCTTGGCTAGCTCCTCCCTGGTCCGCTTCACGGACACCTCGGGGACCTGGTCGCGGGGGCGCCCGCCGCGGGCCTCGTGGCATCGCTCGATGAACTGCTGCCGGCGGAACGAGAAGGGGGCAGCTTGGTGGCGGACTTCGTCTTCGTCTAAACACCTGCAATAGGGCATAAGTCCTTTTTATATGGGACTAGTCCCGCTATACACTGTTACTCATGTAAGCCAGGGTCGATAATGGTGACTAATGATGACGCCGAGTTCTAAAGCCGGTATTAATAAATCAATCTCAAGTCTGAGAGCGATCTCTAAAATGTCATTCTTATGTAATTCCAGTACAAAATGACACGTCAAACACTTATATCGAAAAAAGGACAATGACCTTTAACAGTACCGTAGGGGAGTTTGACCAACCATTTTATAGTTCGTTATTTCACGAAGACGCGTGCTGTGACTCTTATGACGCTGGCATATGGGTCAGATTGCAATAATGCACGCGTCTTCATTAAATTAACTGACTTCAGGTAGGTCTCATGTTTAGCTAACAACGTCCGCGCCGACCGACCGTATTATAAAACGCGATAGGAAGCGTAAACGATAGAAAAGTGTTTTTTGTAGCGATACATAATATACGCATATATATATGGATAACTAGCTGTGCCCGCGACTTCGTCCGCGTGGAATTTAATTGACAATGTTTCATACAAACTTTCATTCCCTATTTTATCCCCTTGGGAGTAGAATTAATCAAAATTCTTTCTTAGCGGATGCCTACGTCGTAACATCTACCTGCATGCCAAATTTCAGCCCGATCCATCCAGTGGTTTGGGCTGTGCGTTGATAGATCACTATGTCAGTTAGTCAGTCAGTCACCTTTGAGTTATATATATTTAGATACGTGTCTTTGATCTTATTTCAGCCCATTGCAGGGACAAAGCATAGTACCTAATAAGCTTTATGTTTGAAGCCTCACCTAGCGGGCTGCGCGAGGTGCGACCGGCAGGGCTGGTAGCAGGAGAGGGCGGCCATGGCGCGGGAGCCGGGGGAGCCGGGGGAGCCGGGGCGTGCAGCCGGCGCCGGCGCTCATCATTCGCGCACCCTCGCCGCGGCCCAACACCCACCCGCTGCTGGGCTCCTGCTGGCAATAGACATTTTACATATAGTAGATAGTATAAGGATTTTTCACACAGAGAACATAATGGACGAGAGGAATGATGACTTTTTGAAGCGTCAGTAGTAGTTTTGTTCGTATTTTTTCGTTTGGGTCATTTTTTTGACGTTTGCCTTGATTCAAATGGTGATTTTGTAAGTATCTAAGGGCCATGTTAATAAGGCCCGTATTAAGAAATCTACAGAAGTCTGGGAACGGTCTTGAGTACGCTTTTGACATGACATTTTGTACTGGAATGACATAAGAATGACATTTCCAAGATCGCTCTCAGACTTGAGATCGATTTATTAATACGAGCCTAAATTTATCTCAAGCCTGAGAGAGATTTCGAGCACGATTCTGACAGCTATCAAATTGTATAGCTATCACGAACCTTTGCGATTGTCTTACGCAGACGTCAACTGCTAGCGGACGTGTAAACTCATGGTAGTAGAGCTCTAGCGAGCGCGATAGAAAGTCACTAGTCACGGAGAAAATGAAAGTACTTATAAACGAACGTCGTGCGTTTAGTTCTAACTACACTTTGTCAGTAATTACACAGTTTTGTGTGAAACTGCGTAAACAATAAGAATGTTGGTAAACGACCGTCTGGGTTACGGCCTGGGTTAGTTGTTTTTAAGTGCGGCAGCCATTAAAGCATAACTTGTATATTTATAAAGAGTTCGTTTTCATTTTTAACCGACTTCCAAAAAGGAGGAGGTTCTATGTTCGGCTGTTTTTTACCAATTTCTCCCTCAAATGTGCAACTATCTTTACACTACGTTAGGTCTACTTCTTAGATACTAGACTACTACTTCTTAGACTACTTCTTAGACCCCTACTTACTTGAATAGGCACCGATTCTAATTAAGTAAAATATAAGGTATGTAGTAATTTCTTGCTCATTAGTGCTCCCAGGTTTTTTTGAAGTCTGTTTTTTTTTTGAACATATATTTTCTCTGTGCACCTACCTAACTAAGAACGTCCACTTTAGAAAATAACGTTTATTTTTCCATAAGTGACATGGTCAACGCACAGCCGATGCCGACGTGCCAACATAGATATTAAAGTGGGTAGTATTCAATTTGATTGAATGTATTGGTTTCGAATCTACGTCACGTCCAAAAATATCTATAACATCACATATTTCAATATTAACAAGCCTATTTCACTACGTTAAGCCCAACAGGCCCAAAATTTATAGGCCAATGTACCGAATTGACAATTCAAATGGCCCATAACGGGCTCATTATGAAACATGGCCGGCTTAACAATTGACAGTCTAATTAATACACAGGTATCCATTTTTGGCGGGCCGAATTTACTAGCTTTTTTGGCAAGTAGCACACTTGTATACTAGGTGAAACAGAAAGGGTATACTATTTTCTTTGCAACTTTACTTTGTAGATCTAAAACTATCGGCTTTGTGGGACAGTTGAAATACTGAGGTTTTTGTAGACTTTTTTTTTTGTGGGACTAGTCCCGCCACACACTCCCACCACTGTAACTCCTGTAAGCCAGGATCGACAATGGTGACCAATAATGACGTCGAGGTTTGACCCTCGACGAGTCCCGGGGAAAAGTTAAATTGTCTTGGAACCCGCACGAATTTAATCGAAAGAAATAATAGGAGGAGTTGGAACAAAATATTTCCACTTCCCTCCGGTGCAAAGCGGGAGACAAAATATATGTAGCTGGTATGGGCTAATTGCCATAGAAACAAGACTGTTACAGCTGATTGAAGACCAGTTGTAAGGCACCACGGATCGTAATATGACTAATTGGACCTAAACTCGTGAGCTGATTATACTTGATTCCAATAATAGGTATGGGAAAAGCGCTTGAACGCACGGAAATTGTCCCTGGTTTCCACAAGGTCTGTGTAATAAACTGCTCCAGATATCACTTGCAGGCTATTTAGCATAGTAGTCCGTTCGTTGTGCCAGAGACTGCACTCCCACAGGATGTGATGTGCAGATTGTTCATGATTGTTTTGCGGCGTCGAGCATTGACAGAAAGGTGAAGGAACTAACGTGAAGTAGAATAATTTGCTCCTAGTTTTGTAGACTTATGAAATCTGTCCACAGCTGTATCCCTAAACCCTTTCTGTTTCACCTGTATATAAAAAGTTTTCAAACACGTGTACAGTACGACCCGCCCGATGTTAAGCAGTTGCCGTAGCCTACAGATGCTTGCAATACCAAAGGCATTGCTCGCACGTTGCCAACTTTAAGTGGAGTGGGAGGAAGAGAAGGGGTTGGGCTTCCGGGTCTCCCACTCATCGTATGAAACACAACTATCATAACTACTTTACGCTGATGTTCTGCTAGTGGGTGGTGCTACCGCGGTTGACACACCCTGTATATGAGCTGTAGTCACTCGGCTACAGCTTGGCTCTACCACCATTGAAGCGGGGCTTTGTAATTGCAGAAGCGGAACTTAAAACAGACAGAAATGTCGAGTTCCCCGTAGATGCAGTGTACCAACATAACAGCGATGGCACTGCGGTCTCAATGTATTAGGAGGCGAGCCTTAAGTCATTTTACCAGCTACATACCCCCTCAATGTGTGGGGGACCCAGGCCCCTCCATCACGCCAGCCCCCGTGGTTCTCTGACTATCTCTAAACTACGTAGTTTTCACCATTTAGCGATACTTACATAAGATTATTAGATACCGTCGTGTCACGCGGTGAAACCAGTGGGAACTAGTTATTGTTCAAATATAATTATAATGAATGTAAATAATTACAACCTATGAGAGATCTTACATCGTCTTATGTTTACACTTATTGAGATAAATTTCGTCTGCTACTTTATACTGAAAACTGTGTAATAAGAATCCGATACCAACCTACTAATTCGATAAAAAATACTAAAAAAAAACATCAAAATAACCGAACAATTTGTTAAACTGACATTTTCACAAGCGCTGAGAATCCACGAAAAACGTGGTGGGTATTGCGAGCGACCCCCCTCCCTCTGTCCCACTCCCCTTAAAGTCGGCAACGGGCGAGCAATGCCTTTGGTATTGCAAGCATCTATAGGCTACGATAGCTGCTTAACATCAGGGGCCCAATTACGCTAGCAACTTAAATTGCAATTGGAAGGCGGGTTGACGCTTGTTTTCCGACATTATTATATAAAAACTGGCCTAGGTAGTGCATGTCGTAGTACGCACAATGTAGGGTTCCATAGCCATTTCAATACCGGAATTATATTTTTAGCTAACTAATTTTGTTTATCATCATAAATCTATAATCTCGCAAACGGACTGTCTGATATGGAAACACCATTTCATCTGAAGAGATCTTTTCAATTATAACCCCCAAGGGGTAACAAGAAAACAGAAATATATCCCCTCTTTCTATGTTTGGGAAGGATCCTCATAAAAAGTAATTTTTGTACATTTTATATTTTTGAAATTGAGTTCTATACTTAAGGAATATCTGTACCAAATTTCATAAACTTCCGACAAAAACTATAGAAGTTATGATAATGTGACAGACTGGCACGGACGGACGGACCGAGACTGGATGATCTTATAAGGGTTCCTCGTAGGGACTACGGAACCCTAAAAACAGGATAGTTACCCCAAGCTTCACCAGAGAATGGACAGCATGAAACTTTCTGCCAGCGTAAGATTTAACTTTAGTTCAACCGTCGGACTTGCGGCGCTGCGCCTAATATAAAACTAATCAATCATCATTTGCGATTCATTGTCCGAACGAATGTAACTGACGACAGGTCGAATTTGTTTTCTTATTGTCCGTTGGTTCATCCGTTCACTGACTACCGACAAAATGTTGGCTTTCTCCAATGCTCTCAGTGCTGATTTAGATTCCTTCCATCAGCCGGAGACGTCCACGGCTGGACATAGGCAGGCAATGTACGCATGCTCTATTATTTCACATCACAGTCACCACCAAAGACCTTAGAAATGTTCACTTCCTAAATCTATGGTCACCCCTCTCTTCCATTGAGACTTGTGTCGCATATTGTGATATCGCGTCAAATATTTTCAAAAATAACAAGCTATATCTACTTCGCTTAAGGCTCTTCACGTCCTATAGCTAAGAAACATCCATGTGAGCCCGTGAGTATTAAACAATTTCATCAAATTCGGTCAAGCCGTTTAGGAGAGGAATGACGAACACGCACACCGGAATTTTATATTATAAAGATAAACAAAATGTCTGATTTATCAACACTACATAGTATAAAACAAAGTCGCTCACCGCTGTCTGTCCCTATGTATGCTTAAATCTTTAAAACTACGAAACTGATTTAGATGCGATTTTTTAATAGATAGAGTGATTCAAGAGGAAGGTTTATATGTATGATACATTTTTTAATTGGGACTAGTCCCGACACACACTCCCACCACTGTAACTCCTGTAAGCCAGGATCGACAATGGTGACCAATAATGACGTCGAGGTTTGACCCTCTACGAGTCCCGGGGAAAAGTTAAATTGTCTTGGAACCCGCACGAATTTAATCGAAAGAAATAATAGGAGGAGTTGGAAGAAAATATTTCCACTTCCCTCCGGTGCAAAGCAGGAGACAAAATATATGTAGCTGGTATGGGCTAATTGCCATAGAAACAAGACTGTTACAGCTGATTGAAGACCAGTTGTAAGGCACCACGGATCGTAATATGACTAATTGGACCTAAACTCGTGAGCTGATTATACTTGATTCCAATAATAGGTATGGCAAAAGCGCTTGAACGCACGGAAATTG
The DNA here is from genome assembly GCA_905147325.1 of Notodonta dromedarius. Classification (NCBI taxonomy): domain Eukaryota; kingdom Metazoa; phylum Arthropoda; class Insecta; order Lepidoptera; family Notodontidae; genus Notodonta; species Notodonta dromedarius. The sequence goes on along the minus strand of LR990183.1, from coordinate 4,743,407 downwards.
TCCCTGGTTTCTACAAGGTCTGTGTAATAAACTACTCCAGATGTCACTTGCAGGCTATTTAGCATAGTAGTCCGTTCGTTGTGCCAGAGACTGCACTCCCACAGGATGTGATGTGCAGATTGTTCATGATTGTTTTGCGGCGTCGAGCATTGACAGAAAGGTGAAGGAACTAACGTGAAGTAGAATAATTTGCTCCTAAAGTTGCCATGCCCAGTCAGAAATTGAGCCACACAGTGGTCCACCTCCAACCACGCTCTCTCCAGACGTTCACGAACGCATGGAAAGAATTGGTGGAGGTGGCGGCCCTTAGTTGTTGTATCCCATCTGGATTGCCATTCGGTCAGAAGATCTTCGTAAACGACAGATATCGGACTAAATAATCTAGCGATTTTAGAGCGGTCTCGCGGTTTAAGGAACTCGGTGTTCATGCTCTCTCGAGTAGAGTAGTACATTGCCGCGCGTCTTTGGACCTCCAGGTCTACTGGGAGCACACCAGCGAGAACTGGCAGGGCCTCGGTACTAACCGTGCGATATGCTTTACATAGAAATATTAACGCCAAACGTTGGCTTTGTAGTAATTTACGCCGTGCCGCCCCTATTGTGGCCCTGTCGGCCCACACCGGTGCGCCGTAGCACATGCAGCCTAAGTACGTAGCCCCGTATATAATCTTTAGCGTATTAAAGGAAAGTCCCCAAGTTGCCGTAGATATTCTCGTCAGCGCATAAAAATTACGTTTCGCTTTTTCACCAACAGTTTTAATATGCTCTATAAATGGGAAATTCCTTTCTTATACTAATCCGAGGTAGCAAACCGATTGTTTTCTCTTTATTGTTGCGTTGTTAAACTTAATACGTGGCGGGCTTTTAAATTCCCTTTTAGGAGGAGTTGGTAGGTTTTTTGTATGATACATGCATAATATAGTAGAGAAACACTGATTTTGAGCCGTGCGAAGCCGCGGCGGGTCGCTAGTTTGTAATAAAGAGTATACACAACTGTCTATTTACGTCGGTGTTAAAGGCCCTTCTGCTTACCCCATCGAGCAACTATAAAACCAGCGTGATAGTAGATCAAATAACCTTGTAAGCAATTACAATAATCGCTATGATGTATGTTTAGTCTGGTTTAAACTAAATAGAGTCGACTTATTACATATTCAGCAGACAAGCATTGCGCTAAACTGCTGAACAGTTACATCCAGAAGGTAGGGTTGTCACTTTTTTTCAGGCTGAATATACATAGTAGTTCCAAGCTCTGTAATGTTTGATAAACTTTATCAAAGTCTGCAATACATTATTAGACCAGAAAAAAAATAAAAATAGGATAAAAGGTTATGACAAATGTATACCTACGTATGACAAGTAATAAATAGGTTATGAGAAATGTGTTTCACTATGAATTACTAATTTAAAATCAAATGACTGTTCTGAGGAGGACGCCATATGCCTACCTACTTCCTGGGAAGTAAAATAATAACAACAAATGAGTTTTATTAATAAATGATTTGCTGTAATTACAAATTATAGTTTGTCATTATTTTCTTTTCCCAATGTCTGTGCAATAGGCTCAGCCTTGCCCATAAAATGTTTGAGATTAACGTACTATCTCTGTTCAAAATAATAAATTACCTAATTAGAGCTCAAATATATAATTCCATAAATAGGTATAAATTCCTTTTTGTCTGTCAAAAACATTCGCCAAACATTCGAATCATTTCTTGCGAATGCGAATGCGAATGTCAAAAAATATGCGAATAATCGCGAATGGGAATGCAAATATTCGTGACATCATTAATATAGGTACATATTATGATGTTATACAATTATTAGTATATGTAGTAGCCCTAGCGCGAGGTGACATCGGACGCTGCGTTTGCGCAACCGAACATCACGCCACGCTATCGGTGCTAGCTATATGCTTGGGTTTGCGGTTTTGGATACTAGAAACTTGCGAATCAAGTAGAAAGTGAATATTATTACTTTATTGTTCCCGTGGGAAACATAAAACCTACGTTAAAATAGCACCGTTGTCTTTCTGTGTAAGTTAAAGGGTTAGGTATAAAAGGAATTAAGTAACACTAAAATGTATTATGTTTTTAATTACGTTGGTACAAAGGTACTTAATAATCTTGGTGTTAGTTCAACTAAAAACGGACAAGCTGCGCTGATCAAGACGGAAACTTCGCCATTCCCGCTGTCAAACTATTTATGACGACTTCAACTCTATAATATAATTTATCCATTCTCTTTGAGACAAAGACCTCCGTACTCCAAAGAGAGTTTAAAAACCACTCTACCGTTCCCCGATTCGTATCCAGCTTAATTGATATTTCACATTATGTATACGAATTTCTTTATGTTTTTAAACAATCCTTGACCTATAGGAGTGTCAACCAATATTGAGCATCAAGTGTGAAACGCGTCACCAATAATGCCCAAGCGTTATTTCAACATTTGCGACTTTAGTGTTGGGTAAATAAAGCACGACTACATCCGAATTTTTTGGCAACAAGCGAAGCGTACGATCCGCCTAATGTTAAGCAGCTATTAAAGCCTATATATATGCTTGCAATATTATTGCAATATCATGACAATTTATCTTTTCCCCGGGACTCGTCGAGGGTCCAACCTCGGCGTCATCATTGGACAGCATCGCCGATCCTGGCTTACAGGAGTAACAGTGGTGGGATTGTGAGACAGTTCACTCAACGGCAAAAACTAACGACTTGAAATAAGAGTTCATACCAGGGACCCAACTCCGAACACAGTTAACCACTGGCATCTTGATCGACTCACTCTCGAATATGTCAGTTTTGACAGATTTTCTATAGGGAAACTATCAAAACTGACGTATTCAGTCAGATACGCGAAACGTCAGTTTTGACATGAGCGAGTTAGATCTATGAGATCTCGAGATGGATCTGGAAAGAACGTCAAATAATATAGGTCGTACTGGATTTATTTTTACATAACGTCAACATTATTAAAGATTTACGCATTCACCAAATAAGTTTACCTACCGTACGGACGTATTACGTTCTTGTAACTTTGCGGTTGGGCCATAAAAACTGAGGTTACATATAAAAGACTGGTTAACGGGACGGTAGACATCCATATGTTATGTTGAATAATTTACATAAATAAATAAAGATCTGTTTTATACGTGTTCGCCTGAAGGCACTGAATAAATAAGAATCTACTGAAAGTATAATGAAAAGTACATAGGTACCTTTATAAAAACACAACTGTCAGGGCTGTGCCTACATAAAGATTTAAAAATTAATTGATGGTAGGCATTAGGCGCGTCCACACTTACCTACCGACAGCGCGTCAAAGAAATCACATATTACATCAGACGTAATAACGGGTAACATCATAAGTGTCATAAAGAAATAGTAAATTGTTACTCAATGGGTGAAGGTAACTTATTTAGTCCCGAGACGGGGTTTGAGACCTACTTTCCGAGTATGAGTAATGAAAAATTATTTTTCATTACTCATACTCGATGTGTAGGTCTGAAGTAGCCTGAGGAGCGGGTTGAAAGTAATACGTTTCATCCCTGGGGAGAATCGCTTTCAACTGACATCTGTCAGAAACTAGTTATATTTTCACATTTCTATCGAACCAGGCCGGCCAACGGAAAAAAAAAAAACAAAAAAAGCGGCAATCCGATCGTCATTTGTTTTTTCAAGTTGTAGAGTATTGTTCATACTTCCTTGTATTATTTATGTAGCTAATTCCTGTTTTTATTTTTACTTTCCTTGTATTCGTAATGAAAAGCACAGTGTTTACCTCGGGTGAAAGACTTATTTTGTCCCTCGAACTATTCTAAACTAAACGAAACCCCCTCTCGGGCTCCAGGTGTCTCCCAAGATGTGGCTGAGGTTGACGTCGGCGGGGAAAGTCCACGTCGATCTGCAACGGGTGGTGGTCGAAGATCAGTCCCCTCTAGTGCAGTGTACCCGATGCCTGGGGTACGGGCACGGCCGCAGAAGCTGCAAAGAGCCTATTGATCTTTGCAGCTTCTGTGGTGACCCGCACCCGCGTGCAGACTGCCCGCGTTACATTGCGGGCGGAACACCCACCTGCCGCAATTGCACGCAGGCCAAGTGCAAAAACATCGGGCACACTGCATTCGACGAGAACTGTCCCATTCGGAGAAAGTGGGATAGCATAGCGCGGTCGAGCGTCGCGTACTGCTGAGGTCGCCGCGGGCGTGCAACAGAGGCCAAACAGGGACGGCGTTCCCGACAAACGCGACACAACCCCACACAAGTACTTACACAAACACTCACAACACGCAACCCACACAACACTCTCAGGTGCGACCTGGATACCCGTACAAATTTTATTTGACAGCCACATTCTGTGCAATGTTGGTCTGGAGATTATCCAGGCCGCACTTGAAAGCACAGCACACCACACCACACAAATGTACACGACAACACTAAGGTGTTGTCGGATGCATTTGTGCACATACAATCCGCACACACACAAAAATACAATACAAAACACATACTCCACATAAAACACTCCCACACTTACACACACGTTTATGGCCCTGTCATAAATAGTGTATCATTACAAATACTCATGAGAATATTTCGTCAATGTGCATAAAACTGAACAGGACCATAAACACACACAACACACACACACATACACAATGTCGCGTTCGCCGGCAATCGCTACAACCAAGACCATTTTATCAATTTTATTCAAACTTATTCAGTTTTATTTAAATTTTTAATTCAATTCAATTTAACTAGCTTATACATCCAATTTTGACATTTTGATTTTAATCTATTTTAATTTTACTAAATATACCATTTAATTTACAACAATACAACATAATTACAACTGCACAAATTTTACACTTTTATTGAGATATTGAACTGTTTAAAATTTATTAGGAGAAATTACAATGTAATTGTAACAAAAGCCATGTTGATTTATATATTAATTTACAACAAGCCGCACTACTATACGAATACGTCGTAAAATTGTTATACCTGTACATATACTAAAATAAAGTAGAATGAAAAAAATATTTACACCCCAAGGGAAAAGAAATACCCTGACAGAAAAAATAAAAACCAAGACAAGGGCCTGGATCATGTCCGGGGAGAAGCGGCGGCTGTGCACACTCTGTGCAGTCACAAAAAAAAAAAAAAAAAAACCCCTCTCGGGACTAAATAAGTTACTTTTCATTACTCATACTCTGAAAGTAGGTCTGAAGTTGCCTGAGGAGCGGGTTGAAAGTAATACTTTTCCGCCCCGGGAGAATCGCTTTCAACTGACAGCTGTCAAATTATAAAAATAAAAACTAGTTCCATTTTCACATTTCTATGGAACCATGTTCAAACTTTTTCTACAGTCACTCAATTACAGCACGATGTAAAATTGAAATAACATACAAGTTAAGTATTAATTAAAGAATATATATTTTTAAATGACTTAATTATAATTTAGTTTCAACAATTTCTTTAAAATAACATAGATTTGGGCAAAATATTTAAAGATGAAAATGAAAAATAATGAAGATGGCCGCCGGCCAACGAAAAAAAAACAAAATAGGCGGCATCCGATTTTTTTTTTCGAGTTGTAGAGTATTGTTCATACTTCTTGTATTATTTCTTTAGCCAATTCCTGTTTTTATTTTTACTTTCCTTGTATTCGTAATGAAAAGCACAGTGTTTACCTCGGGTGAAAGACTTATTTTGTCCCTCGAACTATTAGCACCCTCGCTACGCTCGGGCGCCAAACCCCGTCTCGGGACTAAATAAGTCACTTTCACCACTCGTGTAACAATGTACTATTAATCCCTAGGATACCTACTCTTCTTAAAATAGATTGCTCGGAGCGCGGCTGCGAGGTACATATTGACGCGCCTATTCAAGATTTAACCGTGGCAAAAAATACCATGTTAAGGCTAAAGCGCCCGCGAAGTTCAAATTTTTTGAGGTTTTTTGGAAATTATTCAAAATCTGACAATAATAAAAGGCACATTTTGTAATTCGCGAAAAAGACCGTGTGCAGTGCATTTATTAATATATCCAACTTACTCTAAAACATTTCAAGAACGACAGCTATCCAGATAATCTGGCAATTTTTGTATATTTAGTGATTCACTAGTATCATATCCACCGTGATAATATTTAGAGTAAAATAAATGTATTAATAAACGCACTGCATACTGTGTTTGTCGCAAATCACAAAATGTTGTCTTAAATGTTTTCAGATTTTGAATAAACTATAAAAATACTCGAAAATTTTGAATTTCGCGGGCTAGTCAGGCGCCTTCACCTTAACCTTTTAGATGGAGGTAGGGACACCCTATTGAATTAAGTAAGTTAAATACCTTGAAAGTACGCTCATCTAGGAGCCCAACACTCATAATTTTGATAATATTTTCAGTAGTAATAAGCCGTATTTTGTACCGTATTCAGACCATTCTCCATTAAACGGATTTCGTTGTTACCTACTTAGTAAATAGAGCGAAAGATTTATTATTGTTTACGTGCCGGTATGATTTTATCTGCGGTATTAAAATTAATGAAATACTTAGTTGTTTTTGTTAAGAAACCAGGGTAACCAGCAGAATTAAAAATATTTACTTCCGCGTAGGTATTATTCCCCGAATTGGTTAGCAGAGAAGGGCTATTTTAAACCCACGACTAAGATGCCTTAAGGATCTATTTACAATCCAGGACATGGTTCTGAACATTTCTATTTTTCCCAATGAAATCCGAGATTTACCTATCAATAAGTTCAAAACCATTATTAAAACTAAACTCTGCGCACTGAGTTAGTACAAAATTTTTGATTATTTGGATTATAAATCAGCTTGGGACTGAGCAGATCAAATATCTACATTCAATAATAATGTCAAAGCGTAGCGTGTCTTGCCATACTAGTTCAAATTACTTTATGTAATTCTTGATAATCTCAAAAGGCATCACACTTGAGCTTTTATATGTATAATATCTAAAGAGGAAAACTATGTTTGTTTGATTGTAATGAATAGGCTCCGAAACTACTGAACCAATTTGAAAAAATCTTTCACTGTTGGGAAGCTACACTATCCCCGGGTGTATAGGCTATAATATATTTTAAAAAAAATTAGGGATCCTTACTAAAACTCGAATAATGTAACCGCAATGTACCCGTGCGAAGCCGGGGCGGCTAGTTAACTATAATATACTTAAGTAACTGGAATTAAAAAAAAAACAGAATGTAAAAAGACAATCCCGCTGTGTTTTTTGCCGGATCTTCTCAGTCGAGGTCGCGTTCCGATCCGGTTGTACATAATATATAAGAAAAAAATTTAAAATTGACAACTTGTAAGTGGCTAGGCCCAAACAAAATAAACGCTTTGACTTGACTTGACTATTTTCTCGCAATATTTTCAATAAATTCCCATTACAATCGAAGTACCCGCAACATTACCGTGAAATAACAAGTTAAATCGATTAACTAACGACCAGTAACCGTTACTAGATATTATCGTTATGGTGTTACGCTATGAAAAAAATTAATTCGACCTTGTAACTAATTTTGGGGAATTAATACAATTAGACTTAGTTTAATTAGGTACCTACTTACGCCCTACGCTAGAACAAATAACCAAGCCGATGTCAAAGTGATAAGTATGGTTCGGTTCATAGATACGAAAATAATGATAAATATGTATAACGTATTATCAAGGTAAGGACACCAAAAATATTTTTCTTTTATGCCTCTTATAACTAAAATTTAAAATGTATAAAATCCCCGATATGACGATTTTTTAAACTACAAAAGAGCTGATAACTTTCAAACCGCTTAACCGATTTTCATGAAACATAGCTAAGAACACTCTCGATCAGAATACCTATCTTACAAAAAAAAACAAAATTGAAATCGGTTCATCCACTTGGGCGCTACGATGCCACAGACAGACACACAGATACACAAATACACATGTTAAACTAATAACACCCCTCTTTTTGTCGGGGGTTAAAAACAGAGACTTGACAGTTCTAGCTTCGCTCTCTATACTTAAGGTGAAGGCGCCTGTCTAGCCCGCGAAATTCAAAATTTTCGAGTATTTTTATAGATTATCCAAAATCTGAAAACATTTAGGACAACATTTTGTGATTTGCGAAAAACACAGTATGCTGTGCGTTTATTAATACATTTATTTTACTCTAAATATTATCACGGTGGATATGATACTAGTAAATCACTAAATATACAAAAATTTACAGATTATCTCGATAGCTGTCGTTCTTGAAATGTTTTAGAGTAAGTTGGATATATTAATAAATGCACACGGTATTTTTCGCGAATTACAAAATGTGCCTTTTGTTATGGTCAGATTTTGAAAAATTTCTAAAAAACCTCAAAAAATTTGAACTTCGCGGGCTAGATGGGCGCTTTAGCCTTAATGATAAATCGACGGCTATAAAACCATCCTTTGAACCAAAGACATTTTGGAAATTTTCGCCTCCCTAAAACGCTTTTCAATCGTCAACTGTTTTTTTTTCCTAAAATAAGTTAGAATAAAATCTTATTGGAGATGTTGGTATAAGTTGAAGACTTTGTGACTGCCAATAAAACTTGGTAAAACACCGGTCATATCATCTTAATAATAAGTACTACGTATAGCAGTATTGCGGAAATAAACAAAAATACATAGGTAGTAATTATTACAAATTAACATTCCATGTTGTAGACAATTAGCGGCTTTCGGCATAGCTAACTGCCTGCTCATTTACACCTGAGCTTCCAAGCACGTGCCAATTCAATTTGGGCTCAAGGAGCGCAAGCATTTTGACTACTGCTCGGCCCAAAAAATATGTCTTCATTCTTTAAAAACATGGCCCGCCCAGTTTAATAGATATTTAGCCAGTGTCAAGTAACAAATAGCAATAACAAACGCACTCAATAACAATACAATACAAAAATATGACCATCCACTTTGGCAAACCAAAATGGAGGCCCCAAAATGTTTATTATCGGACGAAATGAACTGACAGCAAGAAATGTCACTTTGACGTGAGTTTGAACCTTATATGTTCTACTAGCTGTGCCCGCGACTTCGTCCGCGTGGAATTTAATTGACAAAGTTTCATACAAACTTTCATCCCCTATTTTATCTCCTTGGGGGTAGAATTAATCAAAATCCTTTCTTAGCGGATACCTACGTCATAACATCTACCTGCATGCCAAATTTCAGCCCGATCCGTCCAGTGGTTTGGGCTGTGCGTTGATAGATCACTGTGTCAGTCAGTCAGTCAGTCAGTCAGTCACCTTTGAGTTATATATATATATATTTCTAACAAAGTACCATTAGCACCTTGCAGTTTAATAAGTCTAATTAGAAAATAAACAATTATAATTTGTGTGTGCGTCGGAGAAGACCTTTTCGTAATTTTCCCTGGTCTGGATGCCAATGGGACCGCCCCCAGCCCGTTGTACTGTCCCCACATTGCAAGCTTTGCTTAGCTTGGGACCATACAGTTGGTGTGTTTAGTTACCCATTATTATTTTCAGTTAAGAACATTGTTCCACAATAGAAATAGGTACCTACTTAACAAATGTATATGTAGGGTAGTAGGGGTAGTAGGGGGGGTAGTAGGCTAGTAGGGGTAACATTATCATAATACTGGCACTGTCTAGTAAATCATACAGTCGTCTGACGAATGCACAAGTAGCTAATAATCATAATCCACAGTCATTACAATCACTCGGGAGTCGGGAGACGTTGTTGACTGTGTTAATGGTGTACTAGGTATCTACTTTTTTATATAGCTACTAGCTGAGCCCGCGACTTCGTCCGCGTGGAATTTAATTTAACAAAAAAGCCCGCTACCGCGTTCTGAGCCCGCGCGACAGAACCCATTTTTTTATTTTGTTTTTCTAATATAAAAGTAGCCTAAGTTACTGCTTATAACATCAGCTATCTACCAGTGAAAGTCCCGTCAAAATCGGTCCAGCCGTTTCGGAGATACTCTTTGATTTCATGTGTTTTTATTTTTTACGCGGCACCCTAATTGCTTTTCTAAAATTAAAGTAGCCTAAGTTACTCCTTAAAACATTAGCTATCTGCCAGTGAAAGTCCCGTTAAAATCGATCCAGCCGTTTTTGAGATTACCCGGAACAAACACACAGACAGACAGACAGACAGACAAATTTTTTTTCAATCGCGTTTTTGTTATAGGTGGCGTATGTACTTTCATATGCATTTAGTGAAAAGGTGTTATTTTGATAGTACAAACAGACACTCCAATTTTATTTATTTGTATAGATAACAACTTCAGCAAACAATCGCAAGATCCCCCTGATGTTAAGCAGTTATCGTATCCAAAGGCATTGCTCGCACGTTGCCGAACTGAAGGGGAGTGGGGCAGAAGGACTCCCCCTCCCCCGAGGGGTATCTTTGTCAAGAGCAGCGGATGGTACATATTGAATGACGATACCTACCTATTAAACCATGTTTAATTAATCGTAATCGGTCCAGCGTTAGTAATCGGTGCAGCTGCATTCGACTGATAACGCATATCGTATAGGGGTGACCACACATTCGACAGCATACGCGAACCGAACGAAATAAATTCAGCTCAATACTGCTGACACAGTTGAGGTATCCCAATCCAACATAATTATATAAATACCACAAACGTAAACGGTATTGGTTGATGATTATATTTGCAAAAGTGTATATTTTAGGAAAGTGGACATTTTGGGGAAGTGGACATTTTGGGGAAGTAGACATTTTGGGTAAGTGGACATTTTGCGAAAGTGGATATGTTGGAATATAATAATTATGTGGTGTTCATTTTTGGAAAATGTAGCGGACATTTTGGGTGGTTGGTCAGTTTGGGAAGTGAACATTTTTGGAAAAGGGGGCAATTTTGGACATGAGAGGAAAATAAGCACACAAAACCCAATCTCCTTTGCTCTTCGCTAAAGACTTGCGCGCGGTGCTTCGCATCGCAATACCTAATAGCAATAACATCATAAGAACCTACCTTAGTTCATCTTGACTATTGTATTATTTAGTCCCAATATCCGTAGCAAATATAATTATTGACATTATTAGTATTGGTCGCGTGTCACGTATAGCGGCAGATGGTTCGTGAGAAACATACACAACGAGTTAGTAAATACGCGATGAGATAATATTGTGTTACTATAAGACTGTAATTGCCTTTTAAATCGTAATAGAATCGTAATAGAATAGTTCTATTCTTATGCAATCCTGGTACAAAGTCGGAAATTAAAAACTATTGATGCGTGTATCTTTGGAACGGCGCCAATGATTTCGATCCAACATAGATAAAAATGATCTTGGTAATCCATGTAAAAACCGAATCGAAAATTATTCCGCTTTCTGGAGCTATGCTACGGAAAATCTAAAGTATTAAACTGAGTCAAAGTAACGCCACTCATACACAAGTTATCGAGCCGAAGGTATATTTGTTTATCGCTACAGTTAACACAACCGTTAATGCGAAGTTTAACTGTAGATAATTATGTTAATGCATCACTGACCGGGATTTAGTTAAACTAACGATATGATAAAAGAACGAGAGCCCAATAACTCTTACTGATAACTGCATTTTGATTCGTGAAAGATTTATCTCGCTAAACTTGCGCGTACCCAAGTACCTATTAGTGACGTATATTTCACAGGTGGCTTGTGAAAAATCATATTAAGTACATAGGTTTTCATAAGTAGCACCAACTACCGATATAGGTAGAAACTGTTAAAAATCATTGCACTTAAATCGCACCGTCCCGGCTTTCATGGTAAGTCATCGAACAGTGACGTCATAGGATTAAGTGTCATAGTGAAAATTTACTATGGATAAAAGCATTGACTGTGAAAAATCACAGGTGAAATAATAGTGAGAGAAAAACATAATTTCTCGTAATGAAAATGATTTTAAAGTAACGTCCAGTGCCATGCCTACCAAGTAAGTACCTACCCATAAACAATGTATCTATAATGCAATATTAATTTTAACACACGATAATGTAAACAATGTTATAATCAGTGAATTGTTGCAAATTGACCCATATGCCATTGAGATAAGGATACACAGCACGAGTCTTCGTGAAATTACGAACTAAGTATATTGATAAACGCGGAAACATTGTCTGTTATATCGATAGATTGTTATTTCTGTATCCCGCCGTGCACCCTGACATAGGGTTGCCAGTGCAAAAAAAAGATAACCATTGACTATTATTAATCTATGGAAATAATGATCGGACCCAAGAACTTTATACATAACACTCTTAAGCTTCTTGATCGGACCTGACTCAAATGAAAAAATGTTGGAATGTGGTTGAACAGTTTTCCCAAAACCAGAACTTAAATTAATTCAAATGATGTGTAACATTACTACATCTGTGCGAATCAAAACTTTTATATGATTAGGTATCACTTGCTTACGGTGAAGGAAAACATCGTGAGTAAACCTGCATATCTTAGAAAATCTAACCAATTTTCGAAAGACAAGTGAAATCCGCCAACACGCCCTGGGCCAGCGTGGTGCATTACGGCCTCAATCCGCCTCGTACTGAGGGGAGGCCGGTGCCCAGGAATGGTACGTCAAAAGGGCTAAATAACAATAAAAAATAGTGTAACATTTACTCGGGTTTATCACGTGTTTAACTTGATTGTAATAATACGGACTATGTTTACCATTAATATCTCTAGTCACACAACAGGCGGCCACAACACACAGGCTATATCCACATAATATTGGCTTCTTTAAATAGTTGTCGCGCCGGTCGCCATTACAGTTTTGTTCTTATTCGTTTGAATATAAATATGGATCAAAATAACTCTGCCCCCAGGGAGAGAGGACTGTTCGTCGCGAAGGAAACCAACCTTACTGAAATAATTTATAAGAAAGTGTTTTGTAACTTTCTGAATCCAACAAAAACTGAACGGATTTGAAATTAAATTACCGTACCTCCTCCTTTAAGGTACCTAAGTACCTTAATAAAAGGATCTTCAAAACGAAGAGATCTACAAATCATCCTTTGGATCTCCAGAAAGGATTTTAGTTTACGCAAACGCAGTCGCAGAGAACAGCTAGTTACCTAGGATTATCGCTTCAATTACATTATATTATTATTATGATGTCACTGTTTACTGTAGATGTCGTCGTAAAAAGTCTCTAAGGCCCGTATTAATAAATCGATCTTAAGTCTGAGAGTGATCTTGAGTACGCGTTTGACATGTAACTTTGTACTGGTATGACATAAGAATGACATTTCCAAGATCGCGCTCAGACTTGAGATCGATTTATTAATACGAGCCTAAAGGAATTGTCACTAATACCTACTGTAGTGGGTGTGAGGTGAGTAAGGGTGCATTATTCGTGATTAGAGCAGGGTTTATCATTATACTGTTGCGACCTAGAAACTATTTGGTCAAATATCTCGAAGGATCCTGATTTTATCAGCTTGATACAAAAACGCATTGTTATTCTAGATGAACTCCATCGATTAATTACGAAGGATCTCTAAAAGTTGAATGTTCGAGACTGTAGGTATGTAGGTATAAAGTGAACGCGTGATCGGCGCGACGGCGGCGGCAAATACCTACTCGCGAACGAATACAAAGGGAAGCCGACAATAGGTCTCGAGATCATTCGATTGGGATTATTATTACCTACATACCTACCGAGAATGTTCAGGAAAATACCAGCTCGCATCTTTATTCCGTATATAAGGTGTTGACGACGGGCAGCGAGTTAGTTACTTCTTGGAAGCGACAGTGTACGGAACTTAAGTAAGCGAACGAAGAGTGATATACCAGTGACCTAGGCGATTATATTGGAATACTGTGAGACTGCTAAGTGATTCGGAACTCTTCTTGTTGTGTGTAACTAGTGATAGTCAACTAGTGTAGTACTGTGTATTTGTCAAGTTTGTGGAGGGCGAATTAAACCTTTATACTCGTACACGTAGTCGGCATTATTTGTACCTACCCCTAGTACGTAACAATACTGTAGTCTCAAAGTCTAGTCCCTACGTCTAGTCGACTAGTATGCCCTGCATCACTTACAAGTACGCGGAATTCTGTCTAAAAATAACCGCCTCCGTTCGCCGTGTCGTACCTCCTAAATACCATGGTCCATCGCTCCCGTTTGACCTTTGTGAAGGTTTTAAAAGGCTTTTTTGTGGTGTCTCGTTGCGAACGTGACTGAAATCACAGTCGTCGCTTTTGACGGCCGCCGATGAGTTACGACATGGGTACCGTAAGGTTTCAGACCGCTGGTGTGTCAATATGATCGCGGAGTATTGAGTTTGAGTACATTGGTATTCATGGAATTAATGGCTGATGAAAATGGGTGTTTAATTCGCTTGTAGGGCAGCAATTCCTAGACAAACTACCTAGGGTTATTACGAAAATCGTTTGATTCTTATCTAATCCAGCATAGGAATCCGTCTATATCGGGTCAATAATCTTATGAACAGACTAGGTTACATGTGTAATGTGGCCAACAATTTTATTATAAAATGATTGTTACTTATTCATATTAATATTAAATTCGTTAACATTATTCCGCTACCTACTTAAAAATAGTATTACGTTTATAATTAAAACTTTATTTGTTGAAAATTATATTGTAGTTTAATTAATATTAATTTATTATCTATTATCTTGAAAATACTGAAAGTTGTCAGTTCAACACGCAATGCTATATAAGAAAAATAATTGGCAGAAATAATAAATATAATGTACCTACCTACTTATAGCGACATTTTGTAATAAATTGCAAATCGCGAAATGGCGCCATCATTTTCGCGCCACTTCAAAGATTGAACTGCACAAGCGATGCGTTGTACAGACATACATTACAAAAAGTGTGTGTTACATATTCTTGTCGCGTCCACTAGTTCGTTCACATGGACAAACATGTTGTACTTTTGTATATTTACAAGATACCAACGATAATGTGCAAGAATTTCGTCGAGAGTGTTGTGTTGCCAAGATAAAAAAATAATATCGGGAGTGGTAGGAAAATTTAAAATAAAAATATAATGCATGGTACTTACGGTATAAAAATGAGAGCAGTAAGTACAGAAAATTCAATTTTTAAATGCTCTAAATTATAGTAGAAATCCAGAGGTAATATATGTGCGAATCATAATTTCTATATGATTATCACTTGCTTACGGTGAAGGAAAACATCGTGATGAAACCTGCATGTCTTAGAAGATTTAACCAATTTTCGAAAGACATGTGAAATCCGCCAACCCGCACTGGGCCAGCGTGGTGGATTATGGCCCGAATCCCCCTCGTGTTGAGGGGAGGCCCGTGCCCAGGAGTGGGACGTCAAAAGGGCTAAAATTATATAGTAGAAATGTTAAATTTATTGCATTCATATACATCTTGTATTGCACATGTAAGTACCTACCCAATTATGTAATTAAAAACATTTTGTAATTTTGATTCCCGTTTTGTTAAACTTTATGTAATGCCATCACTTTCTACATTTAAAATACAGAAACAACTGAAAACTATTTTCAAAAACATAAATAATTTATTATATTTATGCGCTCAGCGTGGCAACCCAGCTCTGTTTGGCTTACGAATACAGTCCTTTGGTGGCTATTGTGTTAAAGAAGAATGTGGATGCATTCAGAAATGAATAGGCATGTTACATATTTCAAAGTTCGAGACTTCATTTATGTATATTTCAAAGTTATCGCCCCCAAATTTGTTTACGTGAACTTTTGTGTTAGTATCTCAAAAATGGATGCACCGATTTGGACCAAATTTGGCACTAGGTATGTCTTTATCTAGGACTAGCGGCCCGCCCCGGCTTCGCACGGGTACATAACGGTTACATTATTGGAGTTTTAGTAAGAATCCCTAATTTAAAAAAAATATAATATAGCCTATGACACCCGGGGATAGTGTAGCTTCCCAACAGAGAAATAATTTTTCAAATCGGTTTAGTAGTTTCGGAGCCTATTCATTACAATCAAACAAACAAAGTTTTCCTCTTTATAATATTAGTATGATATCACATAGGCTACATTATATCTTAGCTAATATAGCAAGAAAAATATCGTTTAGTCAAAGCGACACATTAAGGTAAAGTAAATTTAACACATTTCCGTGCATTATAAAACACTAGGGATTACGGGTTACGTAACTCACGACTAAAAGCAGTGAATTGTAAAATATCTCAGCCATTACCGTTGTCGAAGGCCGTATAACAAACACCTAAGTCATTAGCGGCTCGAATGCATAGACAATGATTCCATGACTAATCTAAAGGGCGACGATGACCGGACATCCGTTAACGATACTGCCTACGCATATAAATACGAATATTGGATATTCGGATCGATATTGAAACGCAAAAGGTCGCGTTTTTGTTGGTCCACTATCTTTGCTTTATAAACAAATAAGCCAAATATAAAAAAATGATGCAAGACGTTTGGGTTATCCCTTTGTTTGTATACTTAGGTACTTCTTAAGTATAATACTTAAATAACGTAAGGAAAAACAAATAATAAATAAAAGATTAAATCATTTTTTGAACTAAACTCTAAGTAAATAAACAAAATCAGTAAAAAAACATATAGATATTGTAATAACAGTTATTTAATTAATACGTTAAATAACGGTTATTCGTTTTTCAACGTTCCTAAATCAGTTCACCACACTTCGCTTGATTTACGGCCCATAAGGAGACAAATTATTCAATAAACATTTTATTTTTACTATTCTAAACCATAGACAATAAAACTCTCGCGTGCCTTTTATAGACAAGACAGTGACCGACGGATGCGATGCCCTTATTTGTAAAGGACAATAATCTCGAGGGTCGGATGCTAATATCCATTGAATGGGCATGATTTTAATTTAGCAGGTATTGTTTTTTTATATTAACTAATAACAACAAATTCTTTTTCGAAATATATTAAAATATTTTTTCTAAGATATTAAACAAATACATAGATCAGTTATAAAGTCACTAGTAGGTACACTAGCTAGTACTTAGTACTGTTTTCGGAACCAACTAAAATTTTAACAATTTCAAAGTTATAGTGTAGTGTAGGAAGTTAAGTGTACTTATCTAAAAAAATACACTACACATTGTGATTTCGTTATTATCATTTTCTTTTAATCATAAGAATTTTAATATTATTCTATTTGTATGGATGTTCCAAATCTGTTCCTATTATTTTGGGCGTCTACTTATCAAACATGACAGTTTTATTTTTATCCGATCCGGGAATCGAACCGGGACTCGGTATGGCCGCATGGCTCCATATGCCGGTGTAACATTATAATCTGTGCACTTGATACCGACACAGGAAATCTGGCTTACATCCTCACTTAAGTTCATATGGCTTCATACTTTTAACCTGTTATGCGATATTTCAATATATTACAAAAAGCTCGGATAACACATACATACTTTCTTGCGATATTGATTAATTGCATATCGTTTTGCAGACCGGAATCGACCAACAAGCACTGCTGTAGACCAAAACCAACCTTGTGCTAGTGTTTCTAGGTTGGTTTTAGTTTGCAGAAGTGTGTGTGGGTTGGTTTTATTTGGCAAAGCTGCGTCCAATTATTTATTTGTCTTAGACTTTGCGTAATAAAAGCCCAAATACGGCCCACGCAAGCGGCTAAGTGAACAAAGTACTCTCGCTGTATAGTTGGCCTAACATCAAGCTTGCCCGTGGGCGGGCGTGGGCAGCGGGACTCGTTCGATACTGCCCCGTATTGCGACGGGTATTTTCGGCTAGGACCTTGTCCGCTATTGATTCAGGTGGTTTATGTAACTGCTGCTTAGTTTTATCGTCACCTGGGGGTCGTTGACCCATTTTTCAAAACTTTATAGGTAAGTAAGCTCGATAAGACTACTTAGCCAGGATTTTTGTTTAGGGGGAAAGACAGGCAAGGAACAGTAATAATGTGCTAAAAAAATTGAATGTCGATATTGAATTTATTCAGGGGAATCAACTTAGGTTTAACTTGGTCAGATGTAGCTCGTGATTTAGTGAACCAATTTGTCCTATTATAGTTTTAATTGCAATTTCGTATCATGTGCTAGGTAGTGTCCTCATTTGTTCCAGATTTTCTGCACAGTGTTTCAAGTTTTTACAGCAAGATCTACCTATAGCCACGTTTTCAGCTTAAACAAATTCGGGACCGCAATACAAACTGTTTTCCCTTATTTCACACACTTAGGTAGGGGTTTTTTTACACCATAGCATTTGTTATTAATGTCAACTTGATAACTCTATCCGTTTCCGAGAAAAAGGGTCTTGATAGACAGACAGACAGATAGACGCACAACAAAGTGATCCTATAAGGGTTCTTTTTTTTCCTTTTGAGGTACCGAACCTTAAAATCGATCATAATGCTGACTGTATAAACGACCAATACATCATTGTTCCACATAATCAGGTGCGCACTGACACTGAGAAGCAGACAATGCGACCGGTGACGGCCGCAAGTGGGCCAAGTCAGCCGCCGGTGGGGGGCGAGAGGAGAATACTGGCACTGACACAAATGGTGTGGTTATATTCACATGCTTTTGCCCTGCAATGCGATTTGCCATAATCATAACAAAAATACATAGAAAGTATGTTATAAAAAAGTGCGTGAAAAGAGTGGGGGACGTTTTTATGAAAATAACTTTTGGAACAAGCTTAAATAATCGAAAACTGATGATGTGAAATTGCACATTTTCTGTAAACCTAGAGGCTAATCGTCTTTGCAAACTTGCCAAACCTAATACAGAACCCTTAAAAGCTTAAAAGCAACAAGTTAAACCTTCATTACTACTTGTTAAGTTACTAATTAGTTAGAAGAATAGCAGGTACTTATGTTAGCAACTGTAGTAACCTAACAAGACGTTTTTAAATAATGTATATTGTTGGGGGATACATATTATATAATCTTGAATGGCTACCCATTTAAAACTAATATCGACGGCGGTCAAGGGACCCTGACAATTGTTTTTGTAAGTGAGACTCAATTGATTACAAGGACAGCCATTGGCGATCGTTTACACGAGTTAACACGCCTGGTACAAACTGACATAGGGTTGATAAAAGCTTGGTTATGGACGGGTTTGTTCTTCTAACCTTTGTTTAATTTATTTAACAATAAATAAATATCACCAGACTAACTAAAGTATTAATAATAAGTTAGCAATTTTAACTTCTTTCTCCTCCCCTCGAAATGAGGGCATTCAGGCCATAATGCTGGCCCAATGCGAGTTGGCGAATTTGACATGTCGTCTTTCGAAAATTGCTTAGATTTTCTAAGACATGCAGGATTCCTCAAGAAACTATCATTAATCGTAAGCAAGTGATAAAATCATATATATTATTGAAATTATGATTCGCACATAGATTTCGAAAGACCCAGAGGTGCGAGCCGGGGTTTGACTTGAACCCAGGACCTTATGCCCGAAGGACGCGTGCATAACCAATTGTCTATCACTGCTACACACCAACTGGATGGTTCCAAACTAAGCAACGCTTATACTATGGGTGCCGTAGGACTGGGGGCGATCCCAGTGACACCCAGACCAAGTAAATTACAGAAAGACTATTCCAGCAATTTGATCCGATGGGAACCAGTGCAGGTCAAACCTTGCCAAATTTTTCCTAATAGTTCAACTGAATTGGGATTGCTTTAAGAATGTATATAACGCCCAGTAGTGGATTCTGATGAACCTGGCGACCTGTCCCGCTGGTATGACCTTTGATCGTCACGATATTGAGCACGAAAACTAAAAACTAAGTACCTACCCATAATCTTTATTTCTAACTGTTAACCACGCGTGACTAATCCAAAAAGATAGCGCACTGAATTGTTCCACCAATTATCATTCGATTTTACACTCTATTGGCACGCGAATTACATCCATTTCGCGCCGTGAAGAAATTATTTCAGTATTTCGTTTCGTTTCGTGTTATTATAAAAGTGGGTTATTGTATTGCATATCGATAGATCAATCAAACAGAAACACGTATCGCATCAACTGCGCACTAGGTACCTATTACTTGTTTGAAAATAATTCCGAAATAAGTTGCGGGGCGGGAGCGGGGGGAACGCCACTGTGATTGGTCGGGATTGGATTCAAAGACCGACTCCAAATGAAAGTAATTATTTTAGTTTTTTTAAGGCGAAGCTTCTATACCTACGGACGTACGGGGCGCTCGCCGCGCGGCAACTCTATCCAAGCTAAGCGTCAGTAGCGTTACACGATATATATAGGTATACAGAGTGGCAGCTGCTGCGCCCTTCGCTTTATACTATAAAGCTTCGCACCTTTCGGGCGTCCCTAGACAGCACTATTTTTTTTTTAAGTCGGTTACTTTTCATTTCATAAATCCTACAAATATTATAAACGCGAAAGTTTGTGAGTGTGGATGTATGTATGTTTGTTACTCCTTCACGCAAAAACTACTGAACGGATTTGGATGAAATTTGGAACACAGATAGATTATAACCGGGATTAACATATAGGATACTTTTTAACCCGATAATCCCGAAATTTTTGCTAAGTTAAAATACTACGCGGATGAAGTCGCGGGGCACAGCTAGTATAAGAATAAAATAGATAGCAGATGTTGATAGGATTACAAAGGACTTTATCTTCCTTTATTCAAAGAGTGGGAGTGAGACACGAATATAGGCGATGGTGTGTGGATGTATTAGATAACTGCTGTGCTAGATACCTCACATTCTACTCAATCAAAGGCGACAGTGAGACGAGCATAACATACGCTTGCGCAGATTAATTCACTATGAATCAGTTTGATACCAATAACACAGACCACGAATCATGATTTAATTTATTTGTAGCTTATACTAGGTGAAACAGAAAGGGTATACTATTTTTTTGCAACTTTACTTTGTAAATCTAAACCTATCGGCTTTGTGGGACAGTTGATTGAAGTAGTAAAGGTTTTGTAGACTTGTGAAATCTGTAACAGCTGTATCCCTGTAACACCTTTTGTTTTTCAAGTTTCCTCCAAGCTGATAGTATTAGAATTACAAAGTTAAGTTTTGAAAAAAAAAGTATACCCTTTCTGTTTCAAACTGTATGTATCCGATGGAAAAACTAAATGAACTTATTTCAAGTTTCATAGCATTTGAGGTTGACTGCTTTATTATTCATTTTTACGCTGATTTTATCCTCATGTGCGGCGACCAATAATGATTGTGTTCTGTGAAATACAATGTTATTCAACCAACACTCACATTATTATGAGGTACCTACTTGCATAGGAAAAATCAAACTTAAGGGTAGGTACCTACTGAGGCCTTCTAATGATTAAAAACATGCCAAAACATGACGAACGTAACAATGGCTCGTCAGCGTTGCAATACCATTGTCTGGGGAAGATATATATCTGTCTACACCCGTGGTCAAACAGCGTGAAGGGTTTGTGCAACTGTCTCGGTAGCTGGGGAAGGGTGACCATGAGCGAGCGAACATTATCGAGGACAGTTTTGAGAATTCCTGTTTGTGAAATAAATACCGCGCAACCCAATGACACTGTGATAATCATGACAGCAGCCAGCATCATAATTTAGGTCTGGTGGAGTCGCTCTTGCCGACTTCCATGGTGATCAAATAAATAAAATAAATACATAAATGTCGCCAGGCTGACACACAAACTGTATGGTCCCACCCAAACTAAGCAACGCTTGCAATATGGACTGGAGGCGCAGTGACACCCAGACCAGGGCAAATTACGAAAAGGCCATTTCCGAAATTTGCTCCACCGGGAATCGAACCCGTATCCATCATGTGCAGCGAGCCGAGCGGCCTACGCTCGAACCACTGCGCCAAGCGGTCAAACAACGTGACAACATTGAAAGTCTATTCGCGTATTTTTTGTTATATTTATTATAATTTAAGTTATGACTAAGTATTTACTTTTGTACCATTTATAAAGAACAATAATTTTAAGTTTGTCCCGTGATTAGGCGTTCACAGAATCTGACGTTTCGAGAATCTACTGTTTCTAGAATCATCTGCCATTATACGTCTAAACCGTTCGAACGTGATTAGGCTCAGGAAATTGGAACTTATCCTCACTACATGGTGGCCCTACATAGTCCACGGTTGGATGCGCCGTAAGTCAGACGCGTGCGCATGTCGGACACCCGGCCGAGTCCGATGCCTTTATAATAGCACTACTTCTAAGTTTTGCCTTTATTCAATGGTTTTTATGTTTGTTATTCTGTTTTAACCAGGTGATTTAAGCTTAATGTGGTGTCAACCCAATAGTCTAATCGATTCTAGTCCATTGTATGGTACCCATGGTATACCTGATTGATATTAGTTTGTCTGGCGATAATCATACTTTAACATTTTCTCCGTAAATATTACCTAACTATAGGTAACCCAGAGCAATTTACGGTCGATCGCGTCTGCGGTTAGACGTGCGAGTGACACCTGGCCACCATAATAATATGAGTCGGTCTATTTGTTACCTCCCGTATAAACCTTATGATTCACAATGCTGATTCTCAATGCTGATGCGAGCTGATATTGTTCTATGAACACTAAGTTCTCTAACTCCTGTAGTACTCCCTGAAGGCAGAGGTGTCCCTATCGTTAGACGCTTATATTTCACCGGCGGTATAAGGCCATGATGTAGGAATAGGCCACATTAATAAGGTAAATCCTAATCTCCCCCAAATCAGAGGGATTTTCAAGCCAAAGCTCATTTATCGAGCCCAGGGCGGATTAGAAGACCTCACACATCATTGTATAGGCCTGTATGAATCTGATGAAGGAGGGAAACTGTCGTTTCCGACACGGAAACTTTCCGTCAACTGTGATTACACCTTCAGTAGGCGTATTATACGATATTGAAGTGTAGATATTCCACGTTTTTTTGCCTAGTATACTTACTTTGTACATCAGCCTGAATCGCGCTACTTCTGTCTATAAATAGCCTGTGCCCCACCATCTCCCTTGTACAGATAACATTACCTTTTGCGTTAGGACAATGGACAATTTTGAGACAAATAAGTGCAGCAACAAATTAGTGTATACCGTTTACGATTAGCAAATGGCTTACGTATGAGGCCATCGAACTATTTATTCGAAAACTAGCGAACGGCACCGGCTTCGCACGGCTCTAAAATTACTAGGTATATTATGCATGTATCCTACTAATATTATAAATGCGAAAGCTTGTGAGTGTGGATGTATGTATGTATGTATGTATGTATGTTTGTTACTCCTTCACGCAAAAACTACTGAACGTATTTGGATGAAATTTGGAACACAGATAGATTATAACCGGGATTAACATATAGGATACTTTTTAACCCAATAATCCAATACTACGCGGATGAAGTCGCGGGGCACAGCTAGTTATACATATAAACCTTCCTCTTGAATCACTCTATCTATTAAAATCCGCATCAAATTCCGTTGTGTAGTTTTAAAGATCTAAGCATACATAGGGACAGACAGCGGGAAGCAACTTTGTTTTATACTATGTAGTTATTATTTAAACATATTTAACAAATACTATTTTCTAAAGCATCCAATAGCACATTGTGCTCATTGCAGCTTTCCTAGCCTGCACATTAGTCCGGCGCGGCGGCGCGGGCGCAACTCCACGTATCATTAGTGGCGATACAAGAAATTTATAATTTCACGCCGATTGCTCTCATCGCTGCGCGTACGCCACTAACATCGATTCGGGGCGTGAAGCCTTCACGATTTGTAGAAAAATATAAGACAATTGCTGCTATTACTTACAGCTTTATCGTATGAAAATGAAACTATTGGATTATCCAGCTATGCGTTTATGGGATTATAGAAACGACCGTTATTTTATGTCAGTTAAAATTTATAAGTATACACTGATATAAGTATACCTACCACTGATATAGCGTATATACCTATTAATCCTGTATCTTCTTGTAGGTACTTTATGTGTTAGAACAATAAATAAATACTTCACCAAAACGCTCCATCACACCTAACAGTATTGGGAGACCATCCGGGAAAATAATGAAATAGTTGTCACCCTGCATGTGACAGCAATAGCTAGTTTAACGATACGGCCCCATTCTGGCCGAGCGATTCGGTTAATGAAGCCATTAAAACAGAATATCGGTATTCGCGGATGCTCAACAATAACTAAAATTAAACTAAAACGCTGTGACGTATTTAGTTTTTTGGTTTTATCGTCGATCGATGATCATTGGAACGTTAGTGTATAATGTAGAAACTGTGGATTGACGTCGACTCATCCCATTCTATCATCTATGGTTCGATCGATTGATCAAGTAGTTTGCGCAAACACAAGAACCACAGACAAAAATACTTAGTAAGTAAGTACCTATCTAAATAGTCCATTTTTTTCACAACTCCTTTCTCCCAATGAGGCTACTTTTTGTTAAGATCAACCGCTATTTTACTAAGCACACATTAAGCACAGATGTTGAACATTTGTGTCGTGACAATGGCAAAACAACAGATGCGACCCATTCCGTTTTATTCTTTGTCTGGTCGAGAGATAGGATGTCACGAGGTGATCAAGTTAAAGTAATCAAACGCAGTTGGGATCTACTAGATTCACTGGATGCCATAATCATTGTTAATCGGTCGGTTCGGTTATATTATAACCTCTAGTACCTATGTAGGTTAGGCATACTTATTCGTTTTCATCCAATTTAAATCCCCCAATGCCAGGCAAAGACGGAAATGATTTTTGGTATTTTTACTGGAGCATTTGGCAAGCTCTAGAACGGATTAACCATAGATAAAAATAACCCTTTCTTTCGAAGCATAGAGAAAGAAACACAGTCGATTACAGACATCCAATGAAACCGAACTAAGTACATTTGTTACACCTAGGTAACATATCTAGCCAAACGGCATATCACAGAGCCATTTCCTTCCTTATTAATGTAATGTAGGTATCAAAGGTTAATTTCCTATAACAAATCAATCGAGCCCCCTACTTATAAGTTAGTAGGTTATGGGAATGCCGTGGTGTTGTTTGCGTGGGAGAATACATTATGAACATATCTGGTTCCCGCTAGTTGTCAGTGTGCCGTTTCTCGTCACTGTGAACTAAATTTTGTATAGGCAATCAAATACCATTATGGTACCGAATATACTTACAGCT
Organism: Notodonta dromedarius; assembly: GCA_905147325.1. Classification (NCBI taxonomy): domain Eukaryota; kingdom Metazoa; phylum Arthropoda; class Insecta; order Lepidoptera; family Notodontidae; genus Notodonta; species Notodonta dromedarius. The sequence goes on along the minus strand of LR990183.1, from coordinate 4,718,243 downwards.
ATCTACATATATGAATACCTATAACTTCGAAATAAACGAGCTTATCCATAGGCATCGTTGAACACCGCTGTTGGTCCTGGGGCCATCTCTGTTAACGACTGTCGCTCGACTCGACTCACATTCCACTGAATCGAGGTAAATGAGTACGTCAAGTTTTGACAGTTTTTCTATAAGAAAACTGTCAAAAGTGACGTATTCAGACACGCGATACGTCAGTTTTGACGTATTGCGAGTCGAGTAGAGCGATAGTCGTGGAGTAACACTGTGTCAGTCGACGACTAGGTACGATCAAATGAAACGGATGCAAACTTACAAGCCATATTTCAATCACTTTAAATCTATTTATAAGTTTATGATAACTGTTATAAGTAACTGCTTTGCTAACAGCTTAAGTGCTTCACAAGTGGTTATTCGCTTCTAAAATAAGCAATCTCAAGGAGTCAATACGACGCGCCAGCTTCCCGAGAGCAAGCTAAATAAACAAAAACTTAAAACAAATGATGCTGTTTACGAACTAGAGTAGCCTTTACCGCTTTTATTGGAAAACTTCGAAATAGATCGCAGTTCCGGTCCTGTCTGTTTCTAGTTCATTTAGAATGGTGGTGATATAGTGGTATCGGATTTAGGTCTCATTTCAATGCATTCATAATGGTGTTAAAAGTTTGTCGCACTTATCCTCACGCTGTGGCATTATAAGGCTGTCTGATCTACAATACAAATACCACTTGCTTACATACACAGACTAAATATTAAAAACAAATTTAGAATGTTAAAACTGTAGAATGCTGAAGGGCCTTTACATACAAATCTAGTAACTTTATACCCCAAAATAATCTATTTACGACTTCTTAATAGGTACATACCATCGAAATATTACCAAACGTGCTCAATTTATAATGCTCATCCGGCGGTTTATACAATTAAAATGAAAAATTAGCTCATCTAACTGGGTCACCAGTAAACAGTAGCGTGCGTCGACGCGATTCGACAACACACGCCATCAATTTTACGATGGATATTCAAATGCGTCATAACCATTCTGAGCGCAGACAACCCCCATTTGGTGACTGAAAAGTTACCGAGATTTTTATAAAAATGAAATGTAAATTGGGTGGGATTTGAGAGGCATGTAGCCCATACCCACTCCCGTGGAAAATGATTTGGAATTGCCATATACCTATCATACTAAGACTAAGAATTTTTTCTTTATTTATCTTCGGTGGTAGTAAACAATTCTGAAATGTAGTCTGATATCATATTATTATGTAGCTGCAGAACATTCATCGTCGTAACATTGTCAGACCAATACCCATACTGTTCGATAAGTCAAGACACTATTTATATCCCAAACAAACCATTTCGTTCCATAGTTTATTACGCAAGTTTCAGTTTTATGTCGTTTTAATTATACACTGCGACTATTAATGATGGCTTGTGATAAACAGCTTTAGTGCCATCAAACAGTTCTGTGATTGTTCCGTTAGAGCACAGGCGTTCATAAAGGACGAGGAAGTTCATTAGACTTTTATAGAAGTTTGAAGTCTCCGAACTTTTGTAATAATAATTCAAGTTTAATCTTTGTCCTACGAAGCTAGTGGCACATTACTTTGTAACTCAGACAGCAGTGAAACGATCTGTATAACAAGTATGTAGCTTAGTGAAGGGCTACCTAATCTAACATGACTAGAAAGGAAATACATAATGTGATCACTTTTCAAATAGATATACTATAAAGTTAAAAAACTTCAAACTCAAAACGAACCTAAATAAACAATCGAAAAGGTTACATTTTTTTATTTGTGCAACGTTCTAAGCAAGGGAAGTCGTGGGCCCAAACGACCTTGGCCCCATTTCGGTCGACACCCCAGCTACCCCGCTAGGATCTTTTCATATGACCCTTATTTAGATAAATTATTCTTTAGATGAGCTGTTTTGGGGCACGTGTATCGGGTTTTTTTCTCACACCAGGCTTAGAATGGTAAAAAAATTGAAACCAATATTGTTGGATAGTTTTATATTTTCCGGTAGCTTCAGAAAGAAACACGTAAACTGCCTGAGCATTTTGTTAAAAGCTCTACAAGAAGTAGAGTACTTTTTTTATTCTGCTGGAAGGTCTTGTTTCATTGTTAATTAATTATAATTATATCTATCACTTAATGGGACATGATTTATCTAGAACAACTCGAAATTCCTTCAATATATTAATGATATATAACGCAGATATATATTCGTCTACGTAATAGAAATAAGTGTCTCTAACATACAATATGATATCCTATACTTACATCCAATCTCCGAAGTGCTTCTAGCAATAGCTTTCTAGTTAATTCATATATTATATCATTAACGATATGAAATCAATTCATCATAGTGTAATAAACAAAGTGCCTAGTGTTCAATAATATGATGTAGTGAGAAATATTGTTAGACAGAAAAGAAGATATGAGTAATATTGCCTTTCCAAGTTGTAGTATACTCGTATACGGAATAGAGGTAGTACCGTTTATTTCTGTTTACGATACAAAAGTCTAATGATATTATTTATACTTCTGGATCTACATCCGACGACCGCTTGGCGCAGTGGTTCGAGCGTAGGCCGCTGGCTCACGCACCGGCTGGTTACGGGTTCGATTCCCGCCGGGGAAAATTTCGGAAATGGCCTTATCGTAATTTGCCCAGGTCTGGGTGTCACTGGGATCGCCCCCAGTCCATTGCACGGTACCCGTAGTACAAGCTTTGCTTAGTTTGGAACCATACAGTTGGTGTGTCAGTCTGGCGATTTTTTTTTTCAAAATGGCAACCTGTTTTTTTACATTATACAATGATTTTAGTGCCAGAAGGCCTTTACAGCTTCATTGCATGAAAGGGGAAGCCCGTTTTGCGCTCAGTTGGTGTATTTTTGGTGCAACGAACATAAAAGCATCTTGAGTATATTACTACTATCCACAGTAGCAGGTGTATCCGGTAACTTTATCTAAGTTGGTGGTTGAAGTGTGTATGGCGTCTAATTTCGTAAATTAACTTTTAAAACGACTATTTGGGTATTGGCTTGTGTTGTATAGTGCAGAGAATATTGTTTTATTTCTTTACATTATATGCACAAGGAATATCAGGCCCAAAAATATAATGTTTTCCACGTTAGGAAGTTGACTTTCTTGCCCTTTGCTTAATATTCGGCGCCTTATACCTATAGTTGGGCTTCAAAAGGAAAACAGGCCAAGGCCATATCCAGGCCAGCAAATCTTGAGGATTTCAAACGCGATGGAGCTATTTGGAGCACCTTCTGACGTAATGATTTTAGACATCTAGTTAATTGTTGAAACACGCGTAATATTTTGAAGAGTAACCTTCAAAAAGGCATTCGACTAACAGAAGATTTAATACAAGTTGAGTATGGTGTTTTTAGTGTTTAAGGTGAGGTATCTGATAGGTCATAATAAGCGAAAATAATAAATACTATTCCGTTATTTTTTTATACTTCGGAACATCTAACAAGATACTACGATGGACATTTATATAGGTAGGTACATACCCATAAATATAATTTAACACATAGGTAATACATGACAATAATATAAGAAAAGATTACTGTTTTATTTATATCCTGGGTATTCAGTATTCTTATTATGAATAACAGAATACTGGTTATAATTGATAGCATTGTACGTTTGAGTATGAGAGCAAAATAAAGCGAAGACAAAATTACATGCATCTTAATATTGTTAGCAGATAGCACACAAAGTAGCAAGCAAAACGAAGTTAAATAAAGCAATGTTATTGGTTGTGTTAAAGCAAATAGAAAGTTGATCACGAGTTATGACATAATTGACGACTAAGTAGGTATATATCTTACTTACTAAGTTCTAAAAACGTTAAGTTGTTTGACTGTAAGATCTTAAAAACTTTTTCATTATGTCTCTACTTGTTTGTGATAAAATTCTGATCGATATCATGTTACCTTTTCAAACGGAAGAGAAACTGTATACATAGATACACGCTTTTAATAAGGCAGAGATTACTAAGACTCCCTTTCTAGCTACTTTAACTTTGAAAGTTCGAATAATAATAACTCTTTACATTTTCAAAGGCAACATAATAAAAGCTAGTTAAAACATAAGCAACATAGAAAAGCGTTTAAAGCGTGTATTAACTGGTTAGTCGAGGTTAAAGCTGACATGCCAAAAATCGCGAAGCCTCCACACAACTCCCACATAACCTGCAGAAGAAAATTAATCATAACAATATAAGGCGTATCTTTTTATCGAAATAAACGATAACACGTCCCATTAACCTACATTAAGTCTGAACATGCATTATGTATGATTTATCATTTATTGCAACTAAATCATGTAAATTGTTACAGATTATTGACATCAAGTTGTAAGCAAGTTACCTCATTCTGTAGGCATGCATTCAAGTTTAAAGATTTTAAATTGTATGGTTCTTAGATTATCTAGATTAGATATTATTAATTTATGTTAGCTACTAATTACATATCGGTTCATCTTGCGACTTGATTATATTAAAGAAATGTATGCAGGTGTAAATTTAATCGTGTAGTTAAACAAACTGCTTAATTAATAACACATACATAATAATTATGCGGTACCTGCAATACAGACAATAAAAAGTCCTAAATCTGATAAAGACGGAACCAGGATATCTTCCTACACTATCACAGATCACTCTCTTTGTATCCGCCCGTAACGGCTAGCCGATGTTGATGCACTTTCGAGTGATATTACTTGCATAACCAACAGTTACCTACAAGGTGGTTACAAGAAGAACGTGTGTCCAACACTCACCGTGCACAGGTGACGGCTCAGCGTTGGTCACTTGCACCGAATTGCAGCATCGCTAACGGGCCCCGCTCGCACGGCACTCACTCGCGAAATATATATATATATACCACAAACAAATATACATATAAACAAAAAACCCAACGGTCCCGAAAACCCGTTCTCGACACCAACACTACTAGCGGAGCCCGCACTTGTTGCAAAACTAACTCGAGTAGTTTAACGCACAGAAAAATCAACCAAAATACGAACAGTCGTTTTATAATCGATTTTTTTCTTCTTTCTCTTATTGTTCAACGCACCAACTCGTTTTATATTTGTCGCCAATACTTTGATACGCTTTTTTTAATAAAAGCCCAAGTTTGTTTGATTGGTTTGATTGTTATTTTTATTAAAATAAAATATTGTTTAATTATTTCACAGAACTGTCACTGTTCATTCAGCCACCTCAGCTGGGCGCGCATGCGTGACGCGAGAAGCGGCAGCGCCACCTGCCTGCGCAAGCCAAACTGACATAACGGGTGACGGGAGGGACCGGCTTTAAGTGATACCAACTCCGATTAATGTAACGCTTCCAAATTCGAAGTACAAAGTTGCCAACTTTAGTAAGAATTCGTTTTTTAGAAATAAATTTGTAATGGTTTAAAAAACACTCTGAATTCTTGCCATGATCTTAAAGTAAAGGGATTAAATGTTATTGAATACAATTAGTTTTAATAGAGAGTCAGTAATATATTTTTGTATAAATCACATTATTATAATATGATATCTACCTACCATAAAGTGAAATAATAAAAACCTTTATACAAACTTCCGGCCAAGCCATCGCGATGACAGTTTCATTAATTTCATTTGGTACGAAATTCGAAAAGCAATTTAAAATAAAAGAAAAAAAATATCATGTACCTATCAAAAAAGAGGAAAATTTTGTTATTGTAGATTTAACCACTAATGTCTTTCAAATTGTCGTCATTTTTATTAACAGTTTTACCGTTAATTTTTCTCTTCAAATTTAGTGACTATTATATTAGTTCGTTTCTTATTCTAAAGATAATTAATTGTATGCTTGAAATGTCACATTGAATGAGCTTCGAAGTGGATCGGTACTCGTCAGCGTGGGCACATATCGCCCTTTGTGCGGATATCACATGGGCTACGGAACCTCCCGATGAATTCATTATAGCTAACCAGGTACCAGACAAGTAATATTCCATCATAGTATCGACGTCACAAGTGGAGTCATTTAATTATTTTTATTAGACAAGTTTAAGATCATTATCACCTTTCACCTTGCCCACTACCCCAGTCGTTTTAAGCATCCTTGAATACCATTTGAATCCAAATATTTGTAAGGACTTCTATATCGTCCAGGTCCACCATTCTACGATGGCAAATAGACCGAGTTCTTCTATAAGGGAACGTATGAGCTTTCCAATCTGGGGCGTAACCCTTTCTTCCTGTCGTACCTAAAGGTACCATTGATGTAGGTGGACTAAGGAGTATTTTAACTTGCAGCGCCTTTGGGCACAACACTGTCGTGTCGCACAAGCACTGCAGGACACAGAAGAATCACAGAGTTTGCAAACTAATAACCAATGCGAATTACCAGGTGAGGCTACTCTTAAGGGCTTCCGGTAAGATTTTATTCGATCTTGAAATGATTAAAACTTACGTGTAGTACGTCATCTTGACCCGGATGGATAATGCTGTTCTCTGCGTTCTTCTCCCAAAGAGTTTATTCAATTTCTAGATAGTCAAAGATCAATATCAAGCCAAAACCAAGAAAATGGAAGCAGTAGTGGCAGACGAAGTGTGAAAGACGTCATTCCCGAGTCAAGATTGGCGCAATTTTATGGAAATTTCTATTACGACGAACTCAGGTCGCTATTTACTACTATTCACTTAATAGTTTTAAAAAATAAACGCTATCTATTTACTTTTCGTCAGTTTATTTACCAATTATATCTTGTATTCGAATATAACACAATAAATACTTAAATTTCTTCAAACGCAACGTTTACTTTCCCGCCTTTACAAACTGTCAAAAGTTAGGCGGGAAATGCGATTCTGTATCCCGCCATTTTTTTCCTCCGCGCGAATCCAATGCGGCCGGTTTCATTTTTAGAGAGAAATGCTACACGAATACGAATGAAAGGACGAACCTCCGTGGGTACAGCGGACAGGGCTGCGAAAACTCTGACCTCACGGAATGCTGGATGCTGCCGGAGGTAAGGAATATTTCAAAATATACTTTTTTTTTACATCCATTGTATTTGGAACCGTATTCCAATGGAGTTCTAAGTAAATCATAATAAGCACAATTATGGCATTTATTTCTTTACATAATTAACTAATTATGAAAGGATAATCCTTTTTTTTCTCATTACGAATCCGTAATCCCTTCTCAGATTAGTATTTTATGGAATTTTGATAATCAGATTGGTACTATTTATATCTACCTAAGTACCTATCTAATGGCCGTTGTATCTGACCAATTGTTAATTTAAAAATCGAATATTATCTAATGCTTATGGATGCATCTAAAAGTATTTTTGTTGCGCTCATAGTTTGCAAACGTCAGAAAAATGAAAGTAATAGGTACTTTATGACCTCAATAATGTGGACTTTATGACAACAATATTGTAGAGTAATAGAAAGTCAGTACAATATACTTATATATTGTAAGTACTTCTGACAACCCTTGAAGTTTGATTCATCAGGTGGAGTACTGGTTCCGCAAGCTGGTAGACGAGTCCCCGGACCGCAGCATGTACCCACGTCGTCGCAGACAGTACAGAATGATACCGGATGAGGATTTGTGCGTTCATCACGTTTATCATTCCACCGCCATGGAGGCTAATGCGGGCTTTTACAATTTACCGTTGCACGACACGGCACGATATTATCGTCTACGATATACCGTGCCGTGGCATGCTTTTATAATGATCATATTATAATCGTGGGTGATATTGCTGTTTGTGGGGTTGTGAGCGGGGAAGTGGGGCGGGAGGAACACACTAACGATACGCGCCTGTCTCACTCACACTTATAAATATTCGTGTATGTATGCACCCACACGCTTAACGCTTGACAGAAAGCCTTGGAGTGCCACGGCAACACGTTACCGTTCCGCTCCATAAGGTTCCACGACAACTTAGCTTTCCCCTGGGACTCGACGAGGGCCAAACCTTGGCGTCATTGTTCGTCAATAAGTGGTGGGGCCTAATACAAAAAAAAACCCTACGATTACTGCAATTAATTGGCACCGATCGGCAGCTAGCGAGCGCTGGGGCCCGAGTGGGGCGCGGGCCGGGGAGGAAGCGGCGCTGGCGGCGCGCGTGCTGAGCGTGCGGTCGCTGTGGGCGGCCGGCAGCGCGCCGCCGCCCCGCGCGCCCAGCCCGCCCAGCGTGTCGAGGAAGATGCGCGCGCGCCGTCGCCAACCCAGGCGGCTGACGGCGCTGGCCCCGCCCCCTCCCGCGTACTGTTTGGACGTGCCAGCCCAGCTGTTTTGCGATCCGACTTGTAAAGTAAGTGCCTACGGTTCCATAGGTATTCATGATACGCCTCACCACGACTAGAGGTTGCCACTGTACATGATCATTCCACAGTCACAGATGCCCTTGCTCAATTGGGCAGAATCATCACGAACATGATACATTTGTTCCAGTTCCAATTTGATCCGCCACGGCCGCCGCAACTCTCTGAGTGCCAGCGAGCCATGGGCCGGCTGTCGGCGAGCGTGCAAGCGGTGATGCGGGCGTCGGCCGCGCGCTGCCCGCCCTACAGGGGAACCAACGTCAGCCGCTACGCGCCCACCGGCCAGCGGCCCGCCCGCTGCCCGGACAGAAGATACGGAGTCTGGTGGCCCCGGGACCACCCCTCACCGAGACTCGACCATCGGTTTCAGTTAACACACGTGCATAATAACTCCAACAGCGTTAATAACACCCATAAGGTGGTTGTCCAAAACGAACCCGAAGAGAAAAAGGAGGATCCACCCGAGGACAGAGACAGCAGCGCGGTCGAGCAACCCACAGCTTCAACGTCCGAGCAAACGTCGACGGAGAAGTCGGAAAGTCCGAAGGCTCTGGACAAAATTGCATGCGACGACCAGCTGCCGTCGACCAGCGCAGCCGCCATGGACGCAGGGTTGAGGAAGAAACGGTTGTACAGCACTGTGTTGAGCATGAGCGCTCCGCCTGCGATCGGGTTGACCCCTGTAGTCAGATTGGCGCAGAAACTAGTCCTCAAACTGAATCCAAAGATCGTTCTTCCCGGAGCTCGCGTTCGGCCGCCCAATGTCGACCACAAATTCGAGGAGCTCGAAAAAGAAGCGCTGGAGCAATACAAGGCGTCGGACGAGAGCATCGACACTAAGTTCCGAGAGCTAGAGAAGCAGGCGGTGGAACAGTACAGCACGAGCAACAGCAACACCAGCTGCAGCAGCGGGAACTCCGCCGAGAAGCGAGCCTCCAGCTCGCCCTCCGAGACCGACACGAAAGCCAAGCAGCCGGCAAAATTTCATAAAGAGAAAGCGGTCGACAGCGTGGTGATATACTCTCAGAATTTTCCCGATCTCAACTCCAAGGGGCAGACGTCAAGTGTGATGAGTTTAAAAAACTTCCACACCCCCCCGAGGGGGGAAAAAAAGGAGCAACCTCACAGACCGAGTAAAAACGTGCGGAGCGCGAAGACGGGTTCCCAGCGAGCCGCCTCGGACACTGACTACGAGGCTCGCGAGGCGAACCATAAGGAGGGCCATAAGCCGCCGATGCGGTGGACGCTGCACGTCGTGCCGCCCAAGAAGCGGCACCTGACCCTGTGCGTGTCGGACTTCTCGTCCGACGAACACTTGGAGGAGCGCAGCGTCTCCATAAAGGACGCGGGCCAGTACATCAAGAGCCACGTCGCGGGCAAGATGAAGATGGCGGCGCACGGCGGCGGCGACCTCCACCCCATCATGAGGAAGACATAGCGCGCCGACACGTGCGGCCACATCACACGATTGCTACTCGTTTATTTTTACACTTTACACTCAAGCTCCCGCCACTGACGGCTGGAAGGGGCGGTAAATGAACATGGCCGGTCATAAGCGAAGCGTACTCGGTACACGAAATTGATTTGTATGGGTGTAATATATTTTTGACTGTTTTACATAACGCCCGCCAGCCCTGAGTGGTCGGAGTCAGTTTTTGATAGTATTATTGATGTGAATCTAGATTGGGGGTTCCAGCAGCGTGGTGGTCCGTGCGTTGACCGGTGCACCGTTCTCCGATCGAGCTGTTTCAGCAATGTGCTTATTTCTACTAGTCATAAATGCTTTGTATATATATTTTTGTATTTTTGACTTTATTATTGAATAAGAAAAATAATTTCAGTTCATAAAAAAGGTTGACAGTACGAAAATTGAATTCATTAGGATAACGAAACTTAAAATAAATTTTATATGAATTGTTCAAACTTAAAGTTGTTATTTCGGTGAATAGGGCGAGCGCATTCACTGTTCGGGTTAATGAGGCTTTGATTTGTACATAAGAACTGCACACAAACCATACTAAACACATAAAGCTGGGTACTCACTTAGCAGTGTAGCACGCAACGTATCAGATACGGTATCAACCTGCAAGTGGGTACGGCTCGTCCACGGTGCTCCGCGTATCTAGCTACGAGCTGCCGGATCCGCAGTGCTCGCAACGACGTCACGCCGACAACATGTCTCAAATGGTGGCTAGTGCTGCGTTCATAATATTCATGTATAATATTTTAGATAATTATAAAAGCCCACGTCGATTTTGGCAAAGTGAAATTTTCAAAGATAGAAATCGTTCTAACAATTTAGTAATGGATAGGAAGTCTCAAGAGATTAGTGGACATTTCAAGAATTTCACTCGTATGTCGAGTACAGATTTTGAGTATCTAATAAATTTAATTGGACATCAAATTGAAGCTCGCGCGTACGTACTCACTACACAAGCGGTCGTGACGCCGTCCACGAGCACACTGCGAGCCGCCTTTGTGTTCGCAGCGAAACCGCCACTCGGCGGGTCACTGCGAGCTTACAGCGCTCCACGCGCGAGCGGCTCGCAGCGGGCTCGTGCCTACGTACTCACTTGATACCGTATCTGATACGTTACGTGCTACACTGCTAAGTGAAGCTGGGTAGCTTAAGAAGTGACCAATTTTGCATAATTCTTGCCTCTTCATTGATATTACGTTGTCTTGGGACATTTGGAATTAGGGATACCATACTTTTCAAAAGAAATACCTCAGTAATATATCCAACAACATTATATTAACTTTGGAATAAAAATTGAAGTCTTAATTACAAGCTCTAATATCACAAACATCCTTATTAATAAACTTGGATTAGCAGGCGAATAGTTACACACCAAACTATAATTATCTCTTTCTGTCATCAGTAATTTGACATTCGAAAGGAGAAGACGGACAGTATAGTGTAACTACACAACCACTAATCCATGTTTATTAATAAGGGTGTGTTTACCACGGGACCGTCACCTTATTAACTATCGAGGAATTTCTCCAAGTCCGCTCTGTCATCATCCAGTTGGATCTGTTCCAGAGTCACCTGGGGTGTTGATGGTTGACCTGGAATGAAGGGGGAATTTTCATTAGGTCTTCAGAATTGTATGTAAGCTCAACAAGGGGGATAAGAGAATGATCCGGCCATTCCTGCCAGTCTTACCAAATAGTCCTACCATTTGTACTACTGGAGATTTCCTTCCCATTAGTCTTACCAATATATTAAGCTGGTATTTTTATTTTCCCATTTACTATACATAAACTATGAGGAGTCTCTAGTTTTTGTTGCCTTAAAATAGAGTCAGCTAATATGGTTTTTGTGATTTCGTCCAGTGCAAATAAGGGGTAATATGGCTGCCAGCTTGATGCTCACTGCATTTTGGTATGCAAAACCACAGACCTTGGGAGGAGACAAACTGGCCTTAGACAGAAGACATTTCTGTTGACATCAGTACAATGGCCTGTAACTCCAATAATAATTTTGAGATGCTCATGTGTGTTGCGATAATCACCTGTGGACAAACTCCCTCCAGCTAGATACATAGCAATGTCCTGCTGGAACGCACTGGCGCTCTGTTCCCTCTTGGCCTGCAGTTCGGCGAGCTGCCTTCGTTCCTTCTCGTGGCTCTGCTGTGTATTCTCTTGGACCAATTTGTTCCTGACATCTTCTAAAGCCACTGGAACAGTAGAAATATGTTTCAGTGACAGTAATTCTAGCATAGCCAGGTGGGTCACAATGTGAAATATAAATTATAGCGGCCCGCCCCGGCTTCGCATGGGTACATTACGGTTACATTACTGAAGTCTTAGTAAGGATCCCTAATTTTTTTAAAAATATAATATAGCCTATGTCACCCGGCGATAGTGTAGCTTCCCAACAGTGAAAGAATTTTTCTAATCAGTTCAGTTAGTTTCGGAGCTTAGTCAGTACAATCAAACAAAGTTTTCCTCTTTATAATATTAGTATGAATAAGATTTAGAGCAACAATCTGTGGGAGATCTCTTAACCCAAGTAGGTCACAGGATCTCTCCCTACAGCCCCACCAACATAGCCCTGTGGCTCAGCAACAAAGCTGGTAAGTACCTATTACATTTGGATATCGTTTTGCAGAACACAATCAACCCACATGCACTGTTGTAGACCAAAACCAACCTTGTGTTAGAGGTTCTAGGTTGGTTTCAGGTTGCAATAGTGTGTGTGGTTTGGTTCCATTTTGCAAAACTACATCCAGGTCTATTCAACTGTATAGAATAAACAGCAAACACACAAGCCCAAGCAACACCCCCTCCCTTCCTCACCCTCGTTTCCTTCTCTCCTTTAGGTCAGCAACATGCGAGCAATGCCATTGGTATTGCAAGCATCTATGACTTATGGTAACTACCTAACGTCCGAAGCTTGTTTGCAGACTTTATTTATATATAAAAGAACTAGCTGTGCCCCGCGACTTCATCCGCGCAGGGGTCGAAACTGATTGCCATGGAAAAAATACTGACTTTACTGACTTGAAAACTCGAAAATACTGACCTTTTACTGACTTTCAAAGTCAAGTGTTAATAAGTAAAAAGTACACCGTTTAAAGAGGTTATTATTTTTTTAAGTAAAAGCAGACAAACATTTTAGCATTTACCTAAGCTTAAACACTAGCTTTGCCCACAAGTTACCCCGCGTTGATAAGATCCGCCACATTGTATTATTATGGCGGTCCTTTAATTATAAAATCTGGCTAAGTGCGTGTCGGACCACACATACTATAGGTTTCCGTAGGCATTCCGCCTCTTATCAATAATACGGAACCCTAATAATGAGCATGATGCTTCATTTTGATGTGAAACATGTAATGCGGCGCGTAATAATTTCGCCATGTTTTTACGCACGTTCAGTGGCGTGTGGGTCACAATCAAGTTTTTTTTTGCAAATTTACGACCACTTGGCTCAGTGGTTTGAGCGTAAACTGCTCGGCTCACTGCACCGGGTGGTTGCAGGTTGGATTCCGGTGGGCATAGTCAAAAAGTCGGGCGATATTTATTTATTTATTTTAATATCGCCAGACTGACACACCAACTGTATGGTCCCAAACTAAGCAACGTACTATGGATACCGTACAAAGGACTGGGGGCGATTCCAGTGACACCTAGACTAGGGAAAATTACGAAAAAGCCTTTTCCGAAATTTGCCACGGCGGGAATCAAACCCGCACCCACCACGTGCAGTGAGCCAAGCAGCCTACGCTCAAACCACTGCGCCAAACGGTCGGTATTTATAAAATATTATATAGGATACCTATTTAATTAATAAAATTATTGATATGTTTTTAGTAAGGAATAATTTATTTCCTTTATTAAACCATCTATGTATGTAATATAGTTCAAGAGTTATAGGATGAATCTTACAACTCACGTAACAAAGGCCACTTTGAAGCTCAATAATTTCGTAAACGGGAATTAATTTTGAAAAACAGTCAAAGAAACCTCAAAATTATTGTTGAATTCTTATCGAAAGATGGGGTATCTTACGAGTGGGTGAATAAACCAATTTTTTTCACTCCCCTTCACTTGTACAGGTGTGTACCTTCCCTAGAAAAAAAATCTTTTTCAATATTTATATCATTTTAATAGCGGTACCGAAAATCTATTTTTGTTGCAATTTGCAGCCCTAATATTCTCTGAATAAAGTGACTGACGTCGGACGGACGGAAATGACGAAACTATAAAGGTTTCTAGTTTGACTACGGAAATCTTAAAAAGCAGTGACTGTACATTAAAGATAATCTGGAAAGAAACAGCCGGGATAGAGTACTAGGACTCAAACGTGCCCTAAAAAAAAGGTTTGTGCACGCATTACGAAAAAAATACTGAATTGATTTTGATGCGGTCTTTACCATTTGGTAGCTTGGGGTCCAATTTGAAATCTAAGCCACATTTCATCTAATTCCGGTGGAATGAACTAAAGATACAGCTTGGCCTTTCCGTACTTCTAGTATTACAAGCCACACAATACTTAGGAATTAGTGATGTAACGAATATTCGTATTCGCATTCGCGAATATTCGCATATTTTTTGACATTCGCATTCGCATTCGCAAGAATCTATGCGAATGTTTGGCGAATGTTTTTTAAAAACAAAAATGAAATTATGTATAGATGGATATGGTTTTAATACAACTAGTAAGAATTATATATTTTTTCAACAAACTTGCTTGTAGAGTGGCCCTTGTTGCACCGCTTTTAGATTCATTAAGCAGTTTATTACGCACTAGTGATTTTGAATTAACATATTTTTAATCTCAGTAAAGAGTTATCCTAAAAATTGTAAGAATTTTTATAAAATAAATAAACAGTGTTTATTAAAATATTATACATAGATACATTAATTATTTAAATACATTTATTTATTATTTTTTTATTATAAACATTCGATTTATTCTATTTCAAATAATATAATAATTGTTAGGGGCCTTGCCAGACCCATAGATAAATATAACTGGCCAAATGCAAGTCAGACTACTATAGGGTTCCGTAAACATCCCGCCACTTTTCGATAATATGGAACCCTAAAAATAAAGTATAGTCTTTTTTATTGATATGAAACATCTCAACCGATTAATTTCTGTGAAATAAATAAACTATTGGCAACCGTATGAATAAAATAGTAATAAATTCTGTTACTAAATTTATTAAACCGGCATTCAAAGACATCTTAAGCAGAGTTACATAAACCTTTATTTTCTTTTTGGACTGATGAAAAGTTCTTATGAGGAGTTTTAATTCAAATAATTAAGTTGTGAATAGACTAGTTGCACAATCAGCGGCGCGTGGGTTTGAAACTCAGTCCAAACTATCGATATTTTTTTAAATAAAATTATTTATATTCCTTTTTAAAAGAATAGGACTATTTATTTCCTATAATAAACCATTTATAGTGTGGTTCTAAGTTAAACGATGAATCTCGCTGGTCACGAAAAAAAACCACCTTGGAGTTATTTTAAAATACCTACTGAACACTCTCACACACTCGAGGGAGTGAGTAAACATTTTTTCATTACTCATACTCTGAAAGTAGGTCTGAAGTTGCCTGAGGAGCGGGTTGAAAGTAATACTTTTCCGGCCCGGGAGAATCACTTTCAACTGACAGCTGTCAAATTATAAAAAAAACTAGTTCCATTTTCACATTTCTATAGAACCATGTTCAAACTTTTTCTACAGTCACTCAATTACAGCACGATGTAAAATTTAAATAACATAAAGTAAAGTATTAATTAAAGATTATATATTTTTAAATGACTTAATTATAATTTAGTTTCAACAATTTCTTTAAAATAACATAGATTTGGGCAAAATATTTAAAGATGAAAATGAAAAATAATGGCTAAATAATGAAGTAGGCCAACGAAAAAAAAACAAAATAGGCGGCAGATCTTTTTTTTTTTCGAGTTGTAGAGTATTGTTCATACTTCCTTGTATTATTTCTTTAGCCAATTCCTGTTTTTATTTTTACTTTCCTTGTATCCGTAATGAAAAGCACAGTGTTTACCTCGGGTGAAAGACTTATTTTGTCCCTCGAACTATTAGCGCCCGACTAAATAAGTCACTTTCACCACTCGTGTAACAATGTACTATTTCACTCCCCTTTCTTATGTACGTGAGGTAGAATGAAATAACTTTGCTTTCAAAATTGAAATAACAGTTTTGTAGCGGTACAGAAACACTATTTTTTTGCCAATTTGCAGCATAACGGTCTCTGAATAAAATTACTGTGATGTCAGAGGGACGGGTAGACGGACAGACGGACGTGGCGAAACGATAAGGGTTCCGAGTTTGACTACGGAACTCTAAAAACTTACGGCGCGCCATTTTCTTTTAATTTTCATTCATCCTGCAATTCTCTAGGTCTTAAACAAATTCGTGAACTGTGTTTTTTTTAAATTAAGATTGTAATATTTTAAATATTTTTTACTCCCGTGTTGTAAAATGTCGTATGAAACGCGTGAGCATTGTTCATTACACACTTTGGCTCCATCACAGCCCTGGCGTTAGTCTCGGGCTGCAAACTAGCTTCGATCGTAATGTGATTATCAACTTAGCTCACTTGTACATAATGCACCTGTTCACTTATTTACTTATATTTGAATAAAAAAAAAATATGGAACTGTCTTGAGGTAGGCAACTAAATTATGAATAGGATCTTTCCCTATTGTTCTTGTTAGTCTAATTTAAATATTAACAAAGTCAATAAAATTTGAATATCAATTAAATTTCATTTATGCAATAATACTAAGCTACCCTGAAATCAAAACAAATCTCTTCATATTAACTTTATGTGACATAACTTCGTTCTTTCAACCATATGGGTTTGGCTATGTTCGGCCGACACGAAATGTCAAACCATTCTAACATTTTGCGCGCTCTTTATTAGAAAAAAGAGGGGTGTTATAAGTTTAACATGTGTATCTGTGTGTCTGTCTGTGGCATCGTAGCGCTCAAGCGGATGATCCGATATTAAATTTGTTTTTTTTTTGTTGTTAGAAAAGTTTTCTGATTGAGAGTGTTCTTAGCTATGTTTCATGAAAATCGGTTCAGCCGTTTAAAAATTATGAGCTCTTTTTTAGTTTAAATGGTCGTCGCATCGGGATTTCTTTAAATTTTAGTTATTAGAAAGTCAACATTTGCATTCGCATTCGCGAATGTTGAAGCCAAATATTCGCATTCGCATTCGCGAATGTCAAAAATCCAACATTCGTTACATCACTATTAGGAATTCATTTTGCTGTTCATTATGGAGCATTGTTGAATGGGTATTTTAAAATTATTGTGGTTGCTTTGTCAGTTTTTTAAAATTATATCCAGTTTACGGAATATTCAGCTTCAAAGTAGTAGCCTGTTTACTTGAGTTGCACAATTCATCCTCTAACTAGTGAACCACATAAAAAACAAATATTTAAAATGAACCATCACATATATTATTATTGTAAAGCGGCGTTATGTCTACGGAACCCCATAGTATGCGTGGACCGAACGCACTTAGCCGTTTTTTTAGGGTTTTATAATAGTATAGATTCTATAGATATCCTTAGTGAAAGTAGCGTAGATTTGGTAAGTATCCAGTATACAAAAAAAAACCATTCCTTGAAGTCTAAAATACTGACTTTACTGACAAATTTTCAGAAAAACTGACTTTTACTGACCAATGTTAAAAATACTGACTTTTACTGACTTTACTGACCAGTTTCGCCCCCTGTCCGCGTAGTATTTTAACTTAGCAAAAATTTCGGGATTATCGGGTTAAAAAGTATCCTATATTTTAATCCCGGTTATAATATATCTGTGTTCCAAATTTCATCCAAATCAGTTCAGTAGTTTTTGCCTGAAGGAGTAACAAGCATACATACATACACACTCACAAACTTTCACATTTATAATATTAGTAGGATTTACATACATTGCACTTTAAGCAGTCAATATGCAACTTACCCATCTTTTTATCCTTATACATAGTCAAATGATAATGATGATCCAACTTCCAGCTTTCCATCTTACTTCTCTCAACTATGTCCTCAAACTCCACCAACTCTGCTTCTACAGTTTTCAACAGACACTGGACAGATTTCAAACTGTCCATACACCGCGCCACGGACGCCGTTAGACCCGGGATCAGCGCTAAATTCTGTGCCAACTCATTGGCATTTTGCAATCGAGATTTTGTTGTCTCGTGCAGTTCTATAATCAATTTATCGACTTCATCCGCCGCTTTGGCGCTCCTATCCGCGTTCTCGTGTATCGTCGCCCATTCCTCTTGATATTTTTCTAACAAGGCACCACCAGCTCCGTAGTTCACTTTACTTTCGCTAAATAGTTTTTGTTTGTCTTTAAAAATGTTCGTCACTTTCTGAACTTCTTGTAGCGTTTGACGGAAGTTGTTGTTCGATGATAACCCATCCTGCACGACGGAAATGAACTCCTTTATATTTCCTAACATTTTAGGATTGAAATTGTTCAATCAAGCAAGATAGACCCTTAAAACAATTATTCATGAACACCTTAAACTACATTGCTTGACTTATTGCCTGTTGCTTAGAGTAGGTACAATCACGCTGTGCTATCAAACAAACAAAGACTGTCATTTTATATATCTGTCAGTGAGTGCCGCGTCAAATGTGACATCATGTTTTTTTTTTCGTTTGGGTCGATCGGGACAGCTAAATTCAAAAGGACCGAGCCATAACAAAAAAGAAAAAAAAACTTCATTTCCGTAATCCATTTATTGTAGGAGTGTATTATACAGAAGTTAAAACAGGTTCTCTTAAAGGCACACGTTTGAACAGAAGATTTCTCGAAATTGTTTTATTTACCAGCTAACTACAGACTTCTAATTAGAAGTCCGTGCAGCTACACACTTTTTTATTGCTGGTAATATGTCAAAATATATTGACTTTTCAGTTTTGTTTGACAGTGACAATTTGTTGAAAGGTTGATTGAATGATTTGAATTGAAACCCGACCGAAGTTTGAAAATTTGTTTGTCCGTTGTAGTTGTATTTGTGGGAACTATTTCCACAATATCTGCAAAGCATTGAAAGTTATTATATATTATCAATAAAATGAATGAAGAAAAGATAAGCAGTGATAAAGTGCCGGAGAAGTTTGCTGAATGGCTGCTGGCAATGGGATGCCCACCCGAGAAAGTGCCTTCTGTTGATAAAATAGCAGAGTTAGTAAATTCCATCTATTAAATCTTGTATTTGAATTACTGAAAGATCTTTTAATGCTCTCGCGGGAGTCGAGCCCGCAACCGCCTGGTGTTATAAGCTTACTGGTCTACGCTCTAACCAAAGTACCAGGCCAAAACCTCAGACGATAATAATAACTTGGACGGAGCGCGTATAACTAGTGAGTTAAGCCAGCCATAGTGATTCCAAATAGGCTCAATCTAGAGTATATATTTTAAATTTCAATCAAAATTAGTTCCAGTGGTTGCATAGATTATTGGCATTATAATAACTAGAGTGAGGTGTGTTTGCCTTTGATATTTGATCAAGTATGAGATGTATAAGTTATTCAAAAATTCTAATTTGCTTTAATTGGTATTTCTGTGTACTGTTGCTGTCCCTTACATGTATACGCACAACTACACTTCTATTGCATTCTTTTTCTAAGATATACTGTATAAGAGATTGTTGGTATAATTGCAATTATTAAATTTCATTTACAGAATGTGCCGAGGCCAGTACTACATGGTGTGGCGCAGTTTGATGGAGCATGTGGAGCCCAAACACTCCACAAAAGAGAAGAGACTGCAAGTCTTTCGTGATGATGTCCAGCAGTGTCAGGAAAATAATGTTTTTCTCAAGGTTCATTTATTTTTGTAACATCAATGATTTTATCTTGTTATATAGCTTATGTACGTATCTTTGCTTGCAAAGATTTTATTTCCAAGGTGTTGACAACAGCGCCACCTACCGGGTCTAGCTATAGGTAGGAACCATCGGTACAAAAAAAATCCACAAACTCAATCAAGCTGTATACGGCAGAGAAGAATTACGAACACACAGATGGTGAAATATTGTATTATAAAGAACTAGCTGTGCCCCGCGACTTCATCCGCGTAGTATTGGATTATTGGGTTAAAAAGTATCCTATATGTTAATCCCGGTTATAATCTATCTGTGTTCCAAATTTCATCCAAATCCGTTAAGTAGTTTTTGCGTGAAGGAGTAACAAACATACATACATACATACATTCATACATACATACATACATACATCCACACTCACAAACTTTCGCATTTATAATATTAGTAGGATAACTAGCCATGGGAAATTTGAGTGAAAAAAATATTATTATTATTATTATTATTATTTAGTATCAGGCAGGCAGTTGATTCAACTGATAGGTGCCTGTATCCTGTTGTTCTCTTCTAGCTTTTCTCTTTCAGGTGTTTATCGAGTCGATTCTTAAACTGGTTTACATTTTGAGCTGATACAACGTCTACTGGGAGCTTATTCCACGCTCTAACCACTCTGTTGCTCAGGAAGTGCTTGTGAGGATTGTTTTTTGAGAAACTGGTCCTCAATTTTAAGTGATGGCCTCTTAGACGGTCATAGTTGTCACGCTCAAATAAGTTTTGGAAATTCTGTAGATCATAATGTCCATTTAAGATCTTATATGTCTCAATTAAGTCTCCACGATCCTATTAACGTTGATAATAACTTTCACTCTATATATTAAAACCTAAAATAAAATAAATAATTTAGCCCTTTTGACGTCCCACTCCTGGGCATTATTAGAAATTCATCAAGCCCCCTTTTGGGATCTACCATAAACCAATTCTGTGTCAATCAATATGAGGGTCCTTGTAGCTCCTGTAAACTATGCCAGTGACTCCATGCTGGCATACCAACCATTATCGAACCTGGCAGACGTTCCTTATAAAGGAATGAAATGCAAGCCGAAAAAGCATGTGTGAAAGCCTTTATAATTGATTTTAGCATAAACCGAGTGTGGTGGTCCCTGAACAACTCTCCTTATGGAAGCAGCAAACTGATATGAAACGCAAGGTGGCTGATGCAGAAAATCGTACAATACACGCAAGACAATCCCTCAATCAGCTTATGGATAATATATCTAGTAAATGTAAGTACTTATTAATTGCAAAAATCTTAGGCCCATATTAATATAACTATCTCAAATCTGAGAGTGATCTCAAGCACGCTTTTGACATACCATTTTGTACTTGTATAATATACCAAGATCTGTAACAGACTTGAGATTGATTTATTAATACAGTCCTTAGAGAATAGAGAGCAAAGATTGGGTCAGGATAGATGATTAATTTCAGGCATTAGCAATTGTTACACATAAACTATAAAGACGGTGGTAGATTTACCCTCGCCAGCTCTCCTGGCAGCGGCCCAAGCCGAGGTTGTGTCCCTTGTGGCGCCCATGAGCTAGCTGCCCCCCTGCCCCTCTGGCTGGAGCGCACTTGCGCTCGCGCTCTGTCCGGGTGAAGTTGTTATGGCCACTCTGGCCAACAACATATAGTCATATAAAAAATAATAATAATAATAATAAAAAAAAAATAACAATTTGTTATGTACATTGATTCAATTTGACCAAGATCTGTGTGTCACTGGGATCGCCCCCAGTCCATTCAACGATACCCATTATTCGAGCTTTGCTTATTTTGGGACCAAAAAGTTAGGCTTGTATTCATAAATCAATCTTAAGTCTGAGAGCGTACTCGGAAACGTCATTCTTATGTTATATCATTACAAAATGACATATCAAAAGCATACTCAAGACCGCTTAAAGACTTTACTATGGACGCTACTATAGGACGTTCAGGGCGCTCGCTGCGCGGCCACTCTATCCGTGCTAACCGTCAGAAGCGTTACACAATGATGTCAGCTGTGGCGCCCTACGCTTTTTACTATAAAGCTTCGCTTCTTTCGGGCGTCCCTAGACGGCACCGTTTTTTCGTTTTAAAATGTTATCGAAGACCCTGAATATGGTGTCAGTGTCCAACCGCAACCTGTCCCGCGGCCGGCTGCAGAACGCGCAGCGGCGCGCGTGGCTGCTGCGGCAGGCGGCCGGCGAGCTGCGCGCCAAGCGGGACGACCTGCTGGAGACCAGGGACATCGCCCACTCGCTGTGCCTGCTCGAGGAGAGCGCCGACGTAGAGGTGAGATATACACATCATCAGCCGGAAGACGTCCACTGCTGAACATAGGCCACCCCCATAGAACGCCACAATGGACGGTTGCTTGCTATCTGCATCCAACGGCTCCCCGCGACTCTCACCAGATCGGTCGTTCCAGTGGGGGGGCCGTCCAACTCTGCGTATTCCGGTTCGAGGTCGCCACTCGAGAACCTTTCTTCCTCAACGGTTTGCTGTTCTACGAGCGGTGTGGCCTTCCACTTTAGCTTGCTGATTCTGTGAGCTATGTCGGTGACTTGGGTTCTTTTGCGGATATCCTGGTTCCGGATCTTATCACGGAAAGAAACTCCGGCCATAGCTCGCTGCGTGACTTGGAGCTTATGCAGTAGGCCAACTGTAAAGGACCAAGTTTCGGGTCCGTAGGTCATCACTGGGAGATATGCACAGCGAACATTCATTTGCCACCGATTTAAGGTCGAATATCGTGCAGCAAACTGTGCATTATAAACGTTTAAAAGTTACTATTTGTCATATACCCCCTTATTTATTAATGGGGATTAGGGGGTGAATAGTTACACACCAAATTATCTGTTTCTGTCATCAGTAATTTGACATTCGAAAGAAGAAGACATAGTATGGTGTAACTACACAACCGCTAATAATTTTTTTATTAATAAGGGGAGAGGATATGAATTGTAACTATAATGAATGCAATTTCATCATCATCATCTTCATCATCCCTTCAGCGGAAAGACGTCTACTGCTGGACATAGGCCTCCCCCAAGGTCAAGCATAATGACCGGTCTTGCACTGCTCGCGCGACCCTAAGTCGTCGGTACTTTGTGGCAATTTCGGAAATGTCCTTTTCGTAATTCGCCCAGGTCTGGGTGTCACCGGGATCGCCCCCAGTCCATTGTACGGTACCTAGAGTACAAGCGTTGCTTAGTTTGGGACCATACAGTTGGTGTGTCAGTCTGGGCGATATTTATTAATATTACTAGCGATATTTATTAATAGTACTAGCGACCCGCCCCGGCTTCGCATGGCTCTAAAAATATCAATGTTTCTCTACTATATTATGCATGTATCCTACTAATATTATAAATGCGAAAGTTTGTGAGTGTGGATGTATGTATGTATGTTTGTTACTCCTTCACGCAAAAACTACTGAACGGATTAGGATGAAATTTGGAACACAGATAGATTATAACCTTTTAACCCATTAATCCAATACTACGCGGATGAAGTCGCGGGGCACAGCTAGTTATACATATAAACCTTCCTCTTGAATAACTCTATCTATTAAAAATAACCGTATCAAAATCCGTTGAGTAGTTTTAAAGATCTAAGCATTTAGCATACATAGGGACCGATGACAGCGGGATGCGACGTTGTTTTATACTATGTAGTGATGGACCGGTGTGGAGACCTTAATATATATGTTGTGTCGGGTGCTTCATTATGTTTGTTTGTTATGTCAGGGCAAGTTGGAAGAGTGTTTATCGGCTTGCGAGCGCGCGGCGCGGCGGCCGGCCCCCGCGCAGCCCGCCGCCTGCTGCTCGCTCGCCTCCACCAATAGCGAGCACGATACCGGTGAGGAACCAAACATGTGCCTAACGGCCACTTATATATTCAGACTAGCTGAGCCCGCGACTTCGTCCGCGTGAAATTTATCTTAACAAAAAAGCCCGCTCCCGCGTTCTGAGCCCGCGCGATAGAACCCATTTTTTTTAATTTTGTTTTTATAAAATAAATGTAGCCTAAGTTACTGCTTATAACAACAGCTATCTACCAGTGAAAGTCCCGTCAAAACCCGAAATACAGACATTTTTTTTTAAATTGCGTATTTGTTATAGGTGTCGTATGTACTTTCATATGCATTTAGTGAAAAGGTGTTATTTTGATATTACAAACAGACACTCCAATTTTATTTATTTGTATAGATATGTCTTACGATTACTAACGGTGTAAAAAAACTTAAAATAGAGACGTTTATAGTTTCCGAATCCGTTTACGATATCGATTCGATTTATTTGAAATAATCCCCCTCGTTCACTGTTACTGAGGGGTGGGGAAATTAATAACCACAGCACCTACGACAGATCATAATCGTTAATAGATTTGTTTGCGGATGAAAGGGTGAAGATTCTGTTGGTATGCTTGAAGTTATGCGAGGTAGATGCGTGATCGATTTATATTTTTGATTTGTTTTTTTTGTTTTATATTATATTACTAGCGACCCGCCCCGGCTTCGCACGGGTACATTGCGGTTACATTATTGGAGTTTTAGTAAAGATTCCTAATTTTTTTGAAAATATATTATAGCCTATGTCGCCCGGGGATAGTGTAGCTTCCCAACAGTGAAATAATTTTTCAAATCGGCTCAGTAGTTTCGGAGCCTATTCATTACGATCAAACAAACAAAGTTTTCCTCTTTATAATATTAGTATGATGATTAGTGTAATTGGTAATTAAGACCTTTCTAATAAAATGGAAATAAATAATCCTTATCCTTACTAATATTATAAATACGAAAGTAACTGTCTGTCTGTCGCGCTTTCACGTCAAAACTTCTGAACCGATATAAATGAAAAGGCTACTTTTTAATGCGAAAAAAGGGTTGTAAGAGGGGATAAAAAGTTGTATGGAAGTATCGTCATTTTAGAACTAGAAGCTTGAAACTTATTTTTTAGGCTGTTGATTCGATATAAATAAATATGACATTAAAAGTTTGTAAAAGTTTTACCCTCAACGGTGTAAAATAACCATAGGGAATAGGGGATGAAAGTTTGTATGGAAATATGTGTGTGTATGTGATTGTTTTATAAGTATGCGACAAAAGACAAAATATTAATTAGCCTAATAATAATAATTAAGCCCTTTTGTCGTCCCACTCCTGGGAAGGGGCCTCCTCTCAACACGAGGGGGATTCAGGCCATAATCCACCACGCTCGCCCAGAGCTGGTTGGCGGATTTCACATGTCTTTCGAAAATTGGTTAGAACTTTTAAGACATGCAGGTTTTCTCACGATGTTTTCCTTCACCGTAAGCAAGTGATAATCATATAGAAATTATGATTCGCACATAGATTTTGAAAAATCCAGAGTTGCGAGCCGGGGTTTGAACCCAAGACCTGGTACCCGCAAGACGCGTTTTAGCAAGATTAATTAGCCTAAATAGTTAAAAATTTAACCCAAAGACACTATTTCACGCGGACGAAGTCACGGGCACAGCTATGTGGTAAATAAATAAATAGAAGGCGGTATGTTGTCGCAGAAGAGCACGTGGTGTCCGCAGTGAAGTCCGGCGGCGCGGCGCTGTGCGCGCGGCTGTGCGCGCGTCGCGCCGCGCTGCCGCACGCGCTGCACGCGCTGCCCGCCGCGCGCGCGCCGCGCACGCAACACGACACCGACAGGTGCGGCATGCTCTCTTTACATAACCAACTCTGTACTTATTTTAAGGTGAAGGCGCCTGTCTAGCCCGCGAAATTCAAAATTTTCGAGTATTTTTATAGTTTATCCAAAATCTGAAATCATTTAAGACAACATTTTGTGATTTGCGACAAACACAGTATGCAGTGCGTTTATTAATACATTTATTTTATCTAAATATTATCACGGTGGATATGATACTCGTTAATCACTAAATATGCAAAAATCGCCAGATTATCTGGACAGCTGTCGTTCTTGAAATGTTTTAGAGTAAGTTGGATATATTAATAAATGCAATGCACACTGTCTTTTTCGCTAATTACAAAATGTGCCTTATATTATTGTCAGATTTTGAAAAATTTCTATAAAACCTAAAAAAAATTGAACTTCGCGGGCTAGATGGGCGCTTTAGCCTTAAGTTTTTTTTTTTAAATAGTGCCTATACCCACTCTGTTTCAACCTGTATATTATTGCAATACCAATGACAGAGGGAGGGGAAGTGTAGGGGGGGGGTCGGGCTTCCGAATCTCTCGCTCATCGTACTAAACGCAGCTATTATAGCTCCTTTACGCCGATCTTCTGTGAGTGGGGGGTACTACCCTCCGTCGAGACAGCCCGCTGTAGTCAATTAGCTAAAACCGTTAAACAATATCGTTCTTGTAGCGCTATTGCGCGACAACTAGTGTGACGTTGCATGTCATCGCTATAAGAAAAGTAATAATAACAAAAATAAACTCATTTTAAAATTAAATTATAAATACTTAAATAAATATCGCCAGACGAACACACCAACTTTATGGTCCCAAACTAAGCTACGCTTGTACTATGGGTCCCGTACAATGGACTGGGGGCGATCCCAGTGACACCCAGACCTGGCGAAATTACGAAAACGCCATTTCCGAAATTTTGCCCGGTGGGAATCGAACCCGCAACCACCTTGTACAGTGAGCCGAGCGGCCTACGCTTGAACCACTGCGCCAAGCGGCCGTCAATTATTTATACAGTTAGAAAAAACGGCTTGCGACGACAATATTCGATATGCAAAGTTACCTAATTAAATAAAGTGCTTTTCAGTAGCTTTAGCCGTGAGTTTTAAACTCGCCAATCCGCGCAGGCTTACGTACAATTTGTACGCGCTTGTACGATAGAATATAAACGCTTTACCTACCCACGTATACATAAACACCTATTTTAATCGGGTCACAATATTGAAAAAAATAAAAAACTGGCCAAGTGCACGTCGGACTTCCACATTGAGGGTTCCGAACATTGACGTACAAAAAATTGGGCATTTAGGTCATGTGACCTTAATTTGTGACCTTTAACTTCGGGTGACTTGTGACCCTGACCTCGTTAACCCTAATTCCCTGTGACTAGGTCGACGGCTTGGTCGACGCCCTGAACCCAGAAATAGGAGCCCCGCGTCTGTGTTCAGAGTGACCAACATCCTAAAAGTTTTAGTTGGTTTTACTCAGAACAAGCGGGGATAATAATAAAAATAATAAACACAAAAACACAATAATATGTCAATATGAAAATGTTTATTAAAGTTATTAATTGTTACATTTTTCATAATACTACATGCATACAAAAGCCTAGAAAAATATTACTTAACGGTGGTGCAGTCAAGCTGTAGCCGATTGACTACAGCCCCACAGACCGTGGTAGTACCACCCTCCCACGAAACATCACTGTAAAGCAGCGATTATAGCTGCAATTGCAAGAGCCGGAAGCCCAAACCGTCCCTCTGTACTACTCCCCTTCGGATCGGAAACGTGCGAGCAATGCCTTTGGTATTGCAAGCATCTATAGGCTACAGTATCTGCTTAACATCAGGCGGGTCGTACGCTTGTTTGCCGACTTTGTTTCTGACATATATTTATGCATACCTATTTTTAACTCGCGTTCCGATCCGGTGGTAGATTTACCCTCGCCACCTCCCCTGGCAGCGGCCCAAGCCGAGGTCGTGTCCCTTGTGGCGCCCTTGAGCTAGCTGCCCCCCTGCCCCTCTGGCTGGGCCCTCTGTCCGGGTGAAGTTGTTATGGCCACTCTGGCCAACAACATATAGTCATATAAAAAAAAAAAAAAAAAACTTAAATTCTTGTCATGCCAGTAGCTCCACTGTGGGTGTAAATAACGGCTATTTGGTCTGCGTAATATAAAGTCGGTCAGTCTACATGACATTTGGGAGAATATAATTAGAATAAGTCTTTATTGTAACTACACCGAGTTCGAATTTGACATAGTATCTTATTCGCACAGAGCGCTTCAAATCATCCTTAATAATGCGCACAGCCAAGGAGTGGAACTCCCCGCCTATAGCCCAGCGCACACCGCTGGAGGCGCGGCGGAGAGCAATTGAAGACAGGAATTCAATATAAACCTTAACTACCTTGACATACGGTATGTATGAGCAGTCGCGCGTATGCTCTTAGTAGCGTGAGGGCACTCGTGCGAATTTATTCAAGCGACTGTATGTCAATGTAGTTAAGTTTTATATTCATTTGTTGACTTCAATTGCTCTCCGCCGCGCCTCCAGCGGTGTGCGCTGCGACTATGTCTGTATTTCCGAGTGCATACAACCCAAATCTCTCCAAAAGTAGGGTGAACAGGCTACATCTGGGTGCGCTCGCTCCATCGTCGACCTCATCTTTGCCCCTGCAGCAAGATTGAGATGAAGACAGACCCCATTTTTAATAAAAAAATAAAATAAAAAAATAATAACACGGAGGCACGAGATTGTATGGAGATGTACGAAAGATACGTGCTATATTTTAAAGCATAGTAGGGGAGGCCTTATATTATAAGCATTCATAAAAGGACTATACCCAAAGTAAGTATTACGATTTATAGTAGTACTAAAATATCTTTTATTTTTCTCTCTTTCTTCACTTGCTGTCTTAATCATGTAATACATTCGTTCGCAGTTTTTTGTGTCTAGCTTCGAATCTATAAACAAACTCTGCAGATTCTTACATCTGTGTAATAACTTACGCAGAGGCAATACTATTGATGAGTTTTTTCCCTCGACATTGGATCCTTCAATATGAATATTCTCCAAATTGGGGCATTCACATAAATAAATAATCAATCGTCTGATATTTGGAATGAAGTTTTGTTCAAAACGGAAATTCTTTAAGGAACGATTCAATGATATTGCATCGGCTATCAAGGTACAACACGATTGTTGACCATTGGAGACATCTAATGTAACAAGGTTATCGCAGCACTGAAAGAGAACATGGAAGAACTCTTGACTATATTCCACATCTCCGACTAATCTTAAATAAGTCAGTTTCTTTAAGTAACTAAAATCCTGTGTCAGCGTGACCACCCTCGGTATGCTACTAAGGAACCCTAATTGCAACTGAATTCTGTACTTATCTTTGAATAATGTATCATGGTTTAAAACATGATGCGTGGCTTCATTCATATTTTTCTTCGCTGCAGGCTCGTCTTCATCTGTATTTTTATTCGTAGACATATTATCTGGTTCTTTTGGCCATATGCTAAACGAATCAAACCCATCTAGAGCGGGTATTTCGGGAGACGTGCTGACATAAGGCAAATATTCGCTCACTTGTTTTCTTAATTTACCGAAAAAGTTGTCATCAAACTCAGTCGTCCGTTTATTCCACAACATCATGACTACCTTTCTTGTGAGGTGTTTGTCTGTTACATCCTCTGCTACAATATTAAAGTTGTCTATGAAAAAACTGTGAAACACTGGCGACGCATACACTGGCAAGTTACAATTAAATATACGTTCATCGTCTAAAGTAATTACAATAATTTCATAGTGTTTTAAGTCAATAATTTTTAAAACAGGTAGATTCCTAATTTCCATCAAATCCACAAGCGTGAACCAAATGAAAAAATTGATGGTAAATTCATTGAATTGCGGTAAGTTTTTAAATTCGATATCTAAATCTATATCATATAAAGTTCGGGTTTCTGAAATAGTGTATTTTAAACTATCCAGCTTCGCCTTATCTAATATATAGAATACTAAATCAGGCTTATGTATTAAAGTAGCGGAAGTGCCAACGAAATGTACATTTTTGAAATGTTGAAATACCGATTGGCACCGCGAATACGTGTCAGGCTCAATCTTGCGATAACTGAACGTGAAGTCTATAGTGATATTCCTAAGAGTGGGGCACGCCTCATAGATATCTGACATGTCAATTAAGTTCATGTTTGTGAACGAAATGTCTAGCGTTTCCAGACGTTTTAAATTACGCAACGACGGCAGAAGGGATGCTGTATCTACTAAATCGCTCAACTCGCACAAATTGAGCTCGCGGAGGTGCGTTGATATACCGATAAAAAAGTCGGACTTGAGCGTGTCGACCGTGGCCATCACACTCATGGACAGGTTGCACACTCTGATCACTGTGTGGTTACAGATCATATCTCTGACGTGTTGGTAGGCGTTGTATAAACTTTCTTGGGACTGTGTATCCAGTTTCCGGATGATTATAATTAAAATGTGCTCTGGAAGTTTTGTTAAATCCATTTTGGCTGTGAACAAAAAGCGGTAAGTAGGTAGGTACATGAGGAAAGCATAAGAAATAATACCTATATTTGTGTTATTTTTACCCGACTGCGCCACGCAAAGGTTAATCAGCCTATGTATGTATGTTTGTTCCTTTGTGCAGCTCTAGAGACCAAACGCATGGGCCGATTTTGATGATTCTTACGTCAATCGATTCGTCTTAATCTTGCGAGTATAACTAAAGACATGACAGTGATCAGAATTCAATATGGCGACAGCCGGACGCCATAATGTGAATAATAAAACAAATGTGGGGTATCATTGAATAGGTATTAGAAAGTCATCTTTAGGTTTCTCTTATAGTTTTTAATTTTTAATAACCGTTTAGGAGCTCTAACGATTTAAAGTTGGTTTGCAATCAATGTCACTTAAATTTTCAATAAGTACTGATAATAAAATTGTGATAAAGTTCTTATATAATCGCATAATAGGTCTTATAAACTTAGAAAATAATAATTCTCATAACATAATTCAATATAAATTTACCTTACTAAAAAGTTAAAAAAAAATAAGTAAATTTAAAAAATCAAATAACTTGACTGTAATAGAAAACGAACTTTCAATAGTGAGAATTTATTATTTCTTTTAGACTACTGGACAATTTTTTGTCTTTCCGGTTTTTATTTAAAGTTCACTTCTATACGCAATTAGTCCTTTTGATTTTTAAACTAACTTTTTGTGTGTAGGCACTAGTTACAGACTTAACTTTGTCACAAATAAAGTTGGCAATCCTAGTTATAGGTTGCACAGTGTGTTACTCTTATACATTTCAACATATCGGACTAAGTAGGTACCTGCTTACGTACTTATAAAATATATATAGCATAATCCGTGGCCACGCCCGCGTCGTTGTTTTCTTACCTCTTTACTATATTTACTCGGTTGAACATACAAACTAACGAGCAAACACTAACATCCTACTAATATTATAAATGCGAAAGTTTGTGAGTGTGGATGTATGTATGTTTGTATGTATGTTTGTTACTCCTTCACGCAAAAACTACCGAACGGATTTCGATGAAATTTGGAACACAGATAGATTATAACCGGGATTAACATATAGGATACTTTTTAACCCAATAATCCAATACTACGCGGATGAAGTCGCGGGGCACAGCTAGTAAAATATATAGCATAATCCGTGGCCACGCCCGCGTCGTCGCTGTCTTACCTCTTTACTATATTTACTCGGTTGAACATACAGACTAACGAGCAAACACTAACATCTATTATATTACTAAGGATTTGAGACTTACAATACACAGTCTGGATGCACAAAATCGTAAGTACTACTGCACAAAATCATCAAAAGTTACTTCGTAGTGTTATTTTAATGTAATCTCCGTTGCGTGCAGTGCACTCGTGTGAATGCAATGTCACTGCGTCATTGCAGCGGTGTTGCCAACTCTAAACCGGTCCAAGACGCCGCAAATTTGCCGCAAATTAGCCTAAAATCGCCTATATTTTTTCTGCAAAGTAGCCTGAACTCGCTTATATGAATGTCAGGTCGACTAAATAGGCTATTTTTTTATGACGTAGGCCAACCTTTGACAATTCGCATAACATATGTTCCATTACATTCAATTTTTTTGCGTACGAATCGAGATTATATGAGCACTCGTACAAATCACCGTTTTTGGCCCAATTTTTAAATGTAGCATTAATGGCGACAAATTTCCGTTTGCTATTTGTAGACGCCCTCACACCCGCCGAAATAGCCTAAAAGGCGAAAATCGCCTAAGTTGGCACCACTGCGGCTGTTGCATTCCCACTTAGGCTAGGTATGTAGGTACACCGATCAGGCCCGGATTAACCATGAAGCTGTGTAGACAACTGTCTAGGGGCCCCGCGTTTAGAGAGGAACGCATATTTAGCTTTTATCCCCTTAATAATAAAGGTGTTTTAGCTGTTGTATAGTTAAACCATGCTTCGTCTTCTTCTTTCGAATGTCAAATTACTGATGACAGAACGAGATAGTTCGGTGTGTAACCATTGCCCTGCTATACCATGTTTATTAATAAAGGGGTATTTGTTTAAATTTTTTATTGCATAGGGTGATGTCATACCTTCATTATGTAGTAAAAAAGGTTAATAATAATAATAATATAATAATTTAGCCCTTTTGACGTCCCACTGCTGGGCACGGGCCTCCCCTCAACATGAGGGGGATTCAGGCCATAATCCACCACGCTGGCCAAGTGCGGCTTGGCAGATTTCACATGTCTTTCAAAAATTGGTTAGATCTTCTATATAAGACATGCAGGTTTCCTCACGATGTTTTCCTTCACCGTAAGCAAGTGATAATCATATAGAAATTATGATTCGCACATAGATTTCGAAAAATCCAGAGGTGCGAGCCGGGATTTGAACCCAATACCGGGTGCCCGCAAGACGCGTGCTTTAACCAATCGGCTATCACTGCTAGTAAAAAAGGTTATGAATAAAAAAATGTTGTGGTAGTAAATATATACATATACCTACTTTAGAAAGTTAGAAAAGAGTAAAGGGGCCTCGAGACCTGTATTGCTTACTGTACAACCGGGTGGTTGCGTGCGGGTTCGATACCCGTCGTGTATAACTTCGAAAATTACCTTTTCTTAATTTGCCCAGGTTTGGATGTCACTGGGATCGCCCTCAATCCATTGTACGGTACCCATAGTACAAGCGTTGCTTAGGCCCTTAGGTATTAATAAATCGTTCTCAAGGCTGAGAACGATCTCGAGTACGCGTCTGACATGTCATTCTGTACTGGTATAACATAAGAATTACATTTCCAAGATAATATAATTTAAACCGTCTTCAATTTAGTTTCGTATTTTTTCGCGGGAAATCAATGTATTATTATATACTAGCTGAGCCCGCGACTTCGTCCGCGTGGAATTTAACTTAACAAAAAAGCCCGCTCCCGCGTTCTGAGCCCGCGCGACAGGACCCTTTTTTTCTAAAATAAAAGTTGCCTAAGTTACTCCTTATAACATCAGCTATCTGCCAGTGAAAGTCCCGTCGAAATCGGTCCAGCCGTTTCGGAGATTACCCGGAACAAACATCGCATTTTTGCTATCGGTGTCGTATGTACTTTCATATGCATTTAGTGAAGAGGTGTTATTTTGATATTACAAACAGACACTCCAGTTTTATTTATTTGTATAGATTAGTTACCTCAATATTGCTTCTGTCGCGACTGGCGGCAGTGACTCACTTGTACACAACAGGAAAACGTACTGAAACGATAATAGCATTAATGTGTACTGGCGGTAACCTTATTAATGGGCATGAGTTAGTAGGTATATGTTTAACTAGCTGTGCCCCGCGACTTCATCCGCGTAGTATTGGATTATTGGGTTAAAAAGTATCCTATACGAGGGATGCCTTTTAAGTTTTGTCGTTTGAAGAAAAAAACACAACTAGAACCTTATAGTACTTTTTATTGTTTTTCAAAGTATTCACCACATAGCTTAATACACTTTTCCATTCGCTCAAACCAGTTATTATAACATTTATTCCACTCTAAAGTGGGGGTGTTCAAAATGGCTGACTTGAAAGCGTCGACTGCTTCTTCACTGGACTGGAACCTTTGACCAAGAAGACTTTTCTTAATTTTAGGAAATGTAAAAAAATCGTTAGGGCTTAGGTCAGGACTGTATGGAGGATGGTCAAGAATTTCTACTTTTTCCTGCTTCAAATACTCAATCGTTTGACGAGCGCTGTGTGAACTTGCATTGTCGTGGTGCAGGATGATGCGTCGCTTTGAGTTAGATTTTCGAAGTTCGGCGATGACTTGTGGTAAAAAAACTGTGGTATACCACTCTGCGTTAACCGTTCTACGATCATCAAGTGCAATAGTCGCAACATGGCCGGTTTTTCTAACGAACGTGGCCACCATCTTCTTTGAAGTGCTTCGAGAACGAACAACTTTAGTCGGCTTTGGCTCGTCTTGAAAGACCCAGATTATAGATTGTTGTTTGGAATCAGGATCGTAGGCATAGATCCAAGATTCGTCACCACTGATGATGTCGTAGACGTGATTTGACTCTCCTCGGTTGAACCTTTGCAGAGTTTTCTTACACCATCTGACGCGGGCCGCCTTGTGATCGTCGGAAAGCAGATGCGGTATCCAACGGCAAACTAGCTTTCTTACACCAAGCGCTTCATGCAAGATCTTCTGAATGGTTGTCCCTGAGATGCCTAATAGAGCCTCTATCTGTCGATACGTCACATGACGATCTTCGAGAATTAGTTGTCTCACTCCAATGATGTTATCTTCAGTGAATGCAGATTTTGGGCGACCTTCGCGAGATATGTCACTAACACTAGTATGTCCACGCTGGAATTCTAAATACCAGCGTTCGACAGTCCGCAGACATGGGGCTTCATCCCTGAACACAGATATTAGCTCTTCAAAACACTGAAGCCGTGTCAGGCCTCTTCTAAAGTTGTAGAAAATTATTGCACGAACATTTTCCTTAGAAAGATTCATTTTCGTACGTAACCTGACAGATTCTAATCGACGCTGTGACTAAACAATAACATTAATCCTAATACATTCAACTGTTTTGAGATTCGAAATTTAAACACATTCGAATATAGAACAGTTCCAAATTCAAAATTGCCGGGAATTATGGAAACGACAGAACTTAAAAGGCATGCCTCGTATGTTAATCCCGGTTATAATCTATCTGTGTTCCAAATTTCATCCAAATCCGTTCAGTAGTTTTTGCGTGAAGGAGTAACAAACATACATACATACATACATCCATCCACACTCACAAACTTTCGCATTTATAATATTAGTAGGATTACTAAATGAGTACCAATTGTTTTATAATATATTTTTCAAAAATATACTAAGTGTTCAAAATTTAACACTATTGAAAAAGGGCAAAGCCCTGAGGCAACATCCCTGCTTCCCCCAATAATACGGGAGGGGGCGCGCGAAGAACCACGATTGAAATATACAATTAAAAATTACTCAGTTATAATGCCTTACTTCATTATATTATAGTCCAGTTTCCGAAAGTTTAACCGTCTCTATTCGCTACCGAACAATAAAGTATGGTCAAAGTCAAAGCGTTTATTTTGTTTAGGCCTCGGGGGCACTTACAAATTGTCAATTTTACATTTTTGTTTTCTTATAACTTCAACCGGATCGGAACGCGACCTCGACTGAGAACATACGGCAAGAAACTCAGCGAGCTTGTCTTTTTAAATTTTCTTATTTTTTTTTTTTTGTAATCTGCGTTCGAGTTTATTTACGAATATATAAGTACTTCATATTTTGCGGAAAATTGAATCCTATTATTAAGACCGTAGTATTGTATTCTCCCTGACACTCATGATAGACCGACTCTTGACTGACGGAGTTCGGTCTTGTTGGCCTCTTTTATTATCGACTAGCTGAGCTTGCGACTTCATCCGCGTGGAATTTATCTTAACAAAAAAGCCCGCGCGACAGGACCCATTTTTTTAAATTTTGTTTTTCTAAAATAAAAGTAGACTAAGTTACTGCTTATAACAACAGCTATCTACCAGTGAAAGTCCCGTCAAAATCGGTCCAGCCGTTTCGGAGATTACCCGGAACAAACACACAGACAGACAGACACAGACAGACATACAGACAGACAGACAAAAAATTATTAAATCGCGTTTTTGTTATAGGTGTCGTATGTAGTTTCATATGCATTTAGTGAAAAGGTGTTATTTTGATATTACAAACAGACACTCCAATTTTATTTATTTGTATAGATCAACTCTTCTGGCTTTTAGTTGTGGAAGTTGTCAAGGCAATGGTGAGAGTGGGTGGTTCCTAGTTCCTACACCAAAATAATTTTAATTTGTACTAGCTTATGGATGTGGCTCCGCTCGCGTGGTTTAAAATAATATTTTTTTATGATATTATTATGATGACTAAAGAATGACATTTCCATTATTGCTCTCAGACTCAGGATCGGTTTATTAATACTGGCCTTAGAATTTTCGAAAACGTGAAATCCGCCAACCCGCCCTAGGCCAGCGTGGTGGATTACATCCCCCTCGTGTTGAAAAGAGGCCCGTGCTCAGGAGTGGGAAGTTAAAAGGGAGGGTATATTATTATTGTTATTAAGTACTTGTGCGTTGGTCCAGGGTGTCGCCGCGAGCCGTGCTGGCCCACACGGCGGCGCTGCACTGCGGGCTCGCGCTCGACGCCGTCAAGCACCGCGCGCACGTCAAACAGACGCAGGGCCGGCTCACCTCCGCCCTCAATCAACTCAATGTGAGTATACCGCTTATATCGCCAGACAGACACACCAACTCTATGGCCCCAAACTAAGCAAAGCTTTTACTATGGGTACCGTACAATGGACTGGGGGCGATCCCAGTGACACCCAGACCTGGGCAAATAACGAGAAGGCAATTCCAGAAATTTGCCCCGACGGGAATCGAACCCACAACCACCCGGTGCAGTGAGCCGAGCGGCCGACGCTCAAACCACTGCGCCAAGCAGTAGTTAATAGCGCCAGTGATGTTTTTGAAACGAAGCTTCTAGACGGACGTTCGGTGCGCTCGCCGCGCGGCCACTCTATCCGTGCTACGCGTCAGTAGCGTTACACGACACATATACAGTGTTTTTAACGCTTAGTTCCTACGCTTTATATTATACTATACTAGTGACCCGCCCCGGCTTAGCACGGGTGCAATAAATTATGATCAGTGTTTCTATACGATATTATACATGTATTATAATATAAACCTTCCTCTTGAATCACTATCTATTAAAAAACCGCATCAAAATCAGTTGCGTAATTTTAAAGATCTAAGGATACATAGGGACCGACAGACAGCGGGAAGCGACTTTGTTTTATACTATGTAGTGGTAGCTTCGCTTCTTTCGGGCGTCCCTAGACGGCACTGTTTTTTTTTTGTTGCAGAATTATTTGTCAGGCGAGGAGTGTGAGTTGCTGGTGCTTCGGTGTGAGCGCGGGCGGGCGGAGGCGCGCGTGCTCGCGCTGCGCTCGCTGCTGGCGGACGTGACGTCACGCGGCGGAGCCTTCGCCGCCGCCGCGCCCGCGCCCGCCGACAGAGACGCCACCGTCAAACAAATCGCCGCCATCGATAAAGCTATCGTGAGTATAACAGTGATGTTTGTGGCGCTCGCCGCGCGGCCACTCTATCCGTGCTAAGCGTCTGCGTTACACGATGACGTCATAGGCCCAGCGCACACGGCTGGAGGCGCAGCGGAGAGCAATTGAAGACAACAATTTAATATAAACCTTAACTACCTTGACATATGGTATGTATGAGCAGTCGCGCGTATGCTCTTGTAGTAGCTTGAGGGCGCTCCGAGCAAATTTATTCAAGCGGCCGTATGTTAATACACGATATATACAGGTTGAAACAGAAAGGGTATACTTTTATATTCAAAACGTAACTTTGTAATTCTAAAACTATCGGCTTTGGAGGAATATTAAAAAACAAAAGGTGTTACAGGGATACAGCTGTTGACAGATTTCATAAGCCTACAAAATCTTTAGTACTTCAACTGTCCCACAAAGCTGTCATACAATGTAGTTTTGGTCCAATCGCAGGAGAGCAAGAGAGATGAACTGAAGCGACTCATAACATCGCTGGCGATCACCGAGCGGAAGATACAGAACGTGAGGGATTGCCTTATAACTGTGTTCAACGGGTTCCACGGGGACGCCGGATGTCAGTTCGATCGGTTTGGGGGTAAGCAGAGATGCTGCTAGCTCTTTTCACCGCAGGGACGTAGATACTTTTCTTCCAACTCCTATTCTCTTTTTTCGAATAAATTCGTGCGGATTCCAAGACCATTTGACTTTTTCCCCGGGACTCGTCGAGGGTCAAACTTATCGACCTTTGCTTATAGGAGTAACAGTGGTGGGAGTGTGTGGCGGAACTATACTCATTAAATAAATAAATATCGCCAGATGAACACACCAAATGCATGGTCCCAAACTAAGCAACGCTTGTACTATGGGTACCGTACAATGGACTCAGGGCGAAACCACTGACACCCAGACCTAGGAAAATTACGAAAAGGCCATTTCCGAAATTTGCCCCGGCGGGAATCGCACCCGCAACCACCATGTGCAGTGAGCCGAGCGGCCTACGCTCGAACTACTGCGCCAAGCGAAAAAAACTCGATTTAAAATTATTTCAGGGCAAGTGTCGTTGCCGCAAGAGTCGATACCGTCTCTGCGGCAGTACTACCGGCAGAGCCGCGAGACACGCAAGACCGGGATGCAGCTCAGCATGGACATGGATACCTCCGACTCCTGTTCCTTCACTGACCCAACAAGTGAGGACTATACACTTTCAATATTTATAAAAGAACTAGCTTTTGATCGCAGCTTCGTTAGCGTTGAATTTTATTTTCGGGATGGCGACAACAGCGACACCTACCGGGTCCAACTATAGCTAAGAACGTACAAGAACGTACGTATAAGTACAAAAAAACATCAAAATCGGTCAAGCCGCTTGGGAGGCGAAGAGTTACCAACACACGCACACAATAGATGATATCCGGACTGTTTTGTTGGAAGTCGGAGAGTGCATTTTTGTTTAAATTTGCAAAATTGATGTTTCTTTAAATGATAATCCTACTTATATCCTTACTAATATTATAAATGCGAAAGTTTGTGAGTGTGGATGTATGTTTGTTACTCCTTCACGCAAAAACTACTGAACGGATTTGGATGGAATTTGGAACACAGATAGTTTATAGCTTGGATTAACACATAGAATACTTTACTTAAGTTTACGCGGACGAAGTCGCGGGCAGCAACTAGTGTGTAATACTTGTAGAATATTAACCATTGTTTGTTCATTAATGTATGTGAGTGTCGGCAATTGGAACATAAGCTATGAAATATGATTTATCGAGTTCCCCAGGAAGTGTCATAGTTTGCCAGTAAAATTTCCAGTAAGTTGGCAACTGTTATACATCATAAAAAAATATAAGAAAACTAGCTATGCCCGCGACTTCGACCGCGTGGAATAGTGTCTTTGGGTAGCATTTTTAATTATATAGGCATTTTTGTTTTACAAATAAGACATACGTATAAATACTTTAATGAGCTATTTGCAGTGTTTTACTGCAAAGAGCTATATTTATTGTTATTTTACACCCTTGAGGTTAACACATTTACAAACTTTGAATGTCATATTTATTTATAGCGAATCAACAGCCAAAAAATAAATTTCAAGCTTCTAGCTCTAAAAATGACGATACTTCCATACAACTTTTCATCTCCCCTTTCAACCCCTTAAAACTCTTATTTCGCATTAAAAAGTAGCCTATGTCCTTTCTCAGGCTCTAGACTATCTGTGTATCAAATTTCATTGAAATCGGTTTAGTGGTTTTGGCGTGAAAGAGCGACAGACAGACAGACAGAGTTACTTTCGCATTTATAATATTATAGTAAGGACTAGTAAGGATTGTCTAAGGTGGAGAGACATTTCTGTACTGTTAACAATAAGTTATTTGTGCATTTTCATTCAACTGTCTTTTGTTATAGCTAACTCGACTCCCACGTTCATTGACGAACTGAAAATATATTTGAAGAAATTCAAACTGGAGAAGAACAGACAACTAGTACTGGACAAGTATGTTATCGCTGAGTAAACAATACAATATAATACTGCTACCGTACTCTGCTTACTGACTATACTTACTATACTACTACTACCTTACTCTGTAGTTATTTTGTTTTAAATGGGACTGGTCCCGCCACACACTCCCACCACTGTAACTCCTGTAAACCAGGATCAACAATGGTGACCAATAATGACGTCGAGCCTTGATCCTCGACGAGTCCCGGTGAAAAGTTAAATTGTCTTGGAACCCGCACGAATTTAATCGAAAGAAATAATAGGAGGAGTTGGAAGAAAGAATATCCAGTTCGCTCCGGTGCAAAGCGGGGGACAAAAATAGCCGGTATGGGCTGGTTGCCATAGAAACAAGACTGTTACTTACAGCTTACTCTGTAGATAATTAAGGCTAAAGCGCCCATCTAGCCCGCGAAGTTCAAATTTTTTGAGTTCTTTTAGAATTTTTTCAAAATCTGACAATAATAAAAGACAAATTTTGTAATTCGCGAAAAAGACCGTATGCAGTGCATTTATTAATATATCCAACTTACTCTAAAACATTTCAAGAACGACAGCTATCCAGATAATCTGGCAATTTTTGTATATTTAGTGATTTACTAGTATCATATCCACCGTGATAATATTTAGAGTAAAATAAATGTATTAATAAATGCACTGCACACGGTCTTTTTCGCGAATTACAAAATTTGTCTTTTATTATTGTCAGATTTTGAAAAATTTCTAAAATAACTCAAAAAATTTGAACTTCGCGGGCTAGACAGGCGCCTTCACCTTAACCAGAAGATCAGCGTAAAATAGCTATAGTAGCTGCGTTGCGTTTCGTACGAGACCGAGTGAGAGCTAGAGACTACTTCCCCCCCTCTGTCCCACTACCCTACTCTCGTACTACGTCTCTGTACTACTACTACTAAGATAATTTTGCTGAATTTGACCTATTTTCCTCAAAACTGCCGGAATTTTAAAAAAATATTGTTTCTAAAATTGCAATTATTGATAAGTAAACAACCAAACTTGTTATATTGTATAAAACCTACTATCTACATAAATATGTGAATTATATTTACATACTATGTTACTAATTCTGTTCTATTATATTCTGTGCCACTAATAACATTATTTTGTGGATAACGGTGCTGGTTGCGTAATCACTCCTGATGTGTTACTAAATCCTACTAATATTATAAATGCGAAAGTTTGTGAGTGTGGATGTATGTATGTATGTATGTATGTTTGTTTGTTACTCCTTCACGCAAAAACTACTGAACGGATTTGGATGAAATGTGGAACACAGATAGATTATAACCGGGATTAACATATAGGATACTTTTTAACCCAATAATCCAATACTACGCGGATGAAGTCGCGGGGCACAGCTAGTTATCTATACTTTAGCTTTTATTATGCAATTTTTTGTTGTCCTGAATAAATAAAATAAAATACCCTTCGGTTACTGGAATAACATATAGGTTACTTTTAATACTAGGGGGGGGGAGGGGGTAAAATAAAAAGAGCAACGTACAATTAGAATGGAGAATTGCAGCCTGTGGTGGCTAACTATAAGCTGTGTTACAGCCTGAAATATGCTAGTTAATAACACACCTTCGCGATCTTGCGCTGTCAAGCGAACTGAAACTTTATCTAGACTTATTACGATTCAAAATTCAGTCTTGCAATGCCGTGTCCTACGTTTCAGTGGAGAAAAAATCTGGGTGTCCCAAACGCTCCAAGCGTCGGTCGACCGCCTGCACCAGCGGTGGCAGGAGGGTGACGTCACGTGCCCGCTCGTCTGTCCGTCAGTGGGACTGGCGCGCAACCTGCTCGGCCTGCTGCTGCGGGTGGGGGGCAGGGGGGAGCTGGAGGCGAGGCTGCGGGAGAAGGGGGGAGCGCACAGGAGAAACATGATAGGTGAGTATAATCATACATTTCCTGCAAATTAGAGGGTTCTTTTAAAAAATGTTAACAATTTGTAGTTGTTAGTAGTTTGTCAAATTAAGCTAAATGCTTGTGCTGTGAGCAGGCTCACGGCAAACTTGGGTATCGAATCCGGAACCTCACAGTTGACTTTACGGAATTTAATCCTTATTAGCGACAATAGCGAATGCTCGTATAAATTAATAATAGTGTGTTTTTGTCCCAAATCAACGGGTTCGATTACCAGTTAGGTCTATTACTTACTTACTTACTTAAGTTCCTGTGTCCCCTAGCTGTGGCAGAGGGCTTCCACAATGCGCCGCCATCCCGTTCGGTCTTGAGCTTCGCGCTTTAATTCGCTCCAAGTCTTCCCTATGTTCTTCGCCTCTGCGATGATCGTCCGCCGCCAGGTTTGCTTTGGGCGGCCACGCTTACGATTTCCTTGGGGATTCCAGTCTAGGGCTTGTCTCGGTATGTGATTAGGGTCCCTTCGGAGCGTGTGGCCGATCCAGTTCCACTTGCTGCGTTTGATCTGCTGGTCGATCGGGGTCTCATCGCAGCGTAGTTAGGTGTATTGATTTTTCATAAATCCAATGCTGCAGTTTTAGTATTCATCAAATTTGGCCTGAGACACCTGATGGTTTAGGATTTCTCCATCCACGCCCATTCGAAAAAATCACCCTATAGGTGTATGAATGTACACCATCTTTTATTAATTGAAAAGAGTAACCATTGAGTTTCTTGCCGGATCTTCTCAGTGGAAGCGGCATTCCGAGCCGGTGGTAGATACTGATTATTCATAAATGCTTTGTTGGCTTACATGAATAAAAACAATTTGGAGTTTGAGTATTTGAATAGCACAGTTAGCGGAGCGATTGACTGATTGCAGACATAACCGCAACGAGGGACGAGGAAGATAGAGCGGCGGAGAAGATAAAGAAGCGTCTGAACGAGAGCCTGGCGGGGCTGCAGCTCAGCACGCGGAGCCTGCAGCAGGGCCGCGCCGCGCTGCGGCTGTGGGGCGCCGCGCCCGCGCGGGGGCTGCTGCGCGACCACAGGACGCTCGACGGGAAGACTTACAAGGAATACGAGGCTTATTATTTAGACTGTATCAACATTTAAGCGCAGTCTAGTAAATCATACATATGTTTTTAAATCACTACACAGTATAAAACCAAGTCGTTTAACGCTGTCTGCCTGTCCCTATGTATGCTTAGATCTTTGAAACTACGCAACGGATTTCGATGCGGTGTTTTTAATAGATAGAGTGATTCAAGAGGAAGGTTTGTATGTATAATACATGCATAATATAGTAGAGAAACACTGATAATAATTTATTGCACCCGTGCGAAGCAGGAGCGGATCGCTAGTAAATAAATAAATAATAAATAGTAGTAGTAGTTTTAGATTTACAGAGTAAAGTTAAATAGTATACCCTTTTTGTTTCACCTAGGAATGTTTCTAAACCCTTTGGTCAAGCACCAACAATTTCGAAACACGTACGTTTAATAAGATTCACGATCGACCAATCACAATCCATTATTATTTTTGATAGACCAATCACAATGCCGTTGCTAGAATATACTTATGTAAAACTTATAAGTTATTATAATAAACGCACGTGTAACTAAAACAATGGTTTTTTTATAATATTGATCACTAGCTGTACGCTGTCAAAGATTGGTCGTACCAACTCAGAAACCTTTGTGGGCTCATGCACAACACTTTGCTGAAGATCATGACATGATCAAATGCATAGTTTACGATTCTATAAAAGACATACAGACAAACATTTTTGTCATCTATTTTTGTCTCCCGCTTTGCACCGGAGGGAAATGGTTTTTTGTTTCTTCCAACTCCTCCTATTATTTTCGAATAAATTCGTGCGGGTTCCAAGGCAATTTAACTTCTCCCCGGGACTCGTCGAGGGTCAAACCTCGACGTCATTATTGGTCACCA
Source organism: Notodonta dromedarius (assembly GCA_905147325.1). NCBI lineage: Eukaryota > Metazoa > Arthropoda > Insecta > Lepidoptera > Notodontidae > Notodonta > Notodonta dromedarius. The sequence continues at coordinate 4,674,783 of LR990183.1, read as the reverse complement.
TTGTCGATCCTGGTTTACAGGAGTTACAGTGGTGGGAGTGTGTGGCGGGACTAGTCCCATAAAAAAAATATGTAGTTTTATATTAAACTGCCCGCGACTTCGTCCACGTGGAATTTAATTGACAAAGTTTCATACAAACTTTCATCCCCTACTTATCCCCTTGGGGGTAGAATTTATCAAAATCCTTTCTTAGTGGATGCCTACGTCATAACATCTACCTGCATGCCAAATTTCAGCCCGAGCCGCCCAGTGGTTTGGGCTGTGTGTTGATAGATCACTATGTCAGTCAGTCATTCAGTCACCTTTAAGTTATATATATATAAATAATAATTTAGCCCTTTTGACGTCCCACTGCTGGGCACGGGCCTCCCCTCAACATGAGGGGGATTCAGGCCATAATCCACCACGCTGGCCCAGTGCGGGTTGGCGGATTTCACATGTCTTTCGAAAATTGGTTAGATCTTCTAAGACATGCAGGTTTCCTCACGATGTTTTCCTTCACCGTAAGCAAGTGATAATCATATAGAAATTATGAATCGCACATAGATTTCGAAAAATCCAGAGGTGCGAGCCGGGATTTGAACCCAAGACCTGGTGCCCGCAAGACGCGTGCTTTAACCAATCGGCTATCACTGCTTCGCAATCGGCTATATATATAGATTAATTTTAATTATATTTCAAGTATTTCTGAAAATTATGCGTTTTGATAATTAGAATGTCATCAGTGAGTAGTTTTAGCGAACTTAACGGCCAAATGTCGTATAGTATTTATATAACATTTAGGAAACTACATTTCACAATCTTATATAAAAAAATCTCGTGTCACAATGTTAGTTACCATACGTCTCCGAAATGGCTCGACCGATTTTCATAAAATGTTGTGTGCATATCGCTTAGGTCTGAGAATTGGCCTTTTTTATGGCTAAACAACGTTTAGCTACTATATTAACATTAAGGAAACGACATTTCACAATATGTCAAAAAACTATGACTACACTAAATTCCATATAAGTCAAACATGGCATTACGTATAGCTCTATCTCTCTCTGTCGGATGTCAGGTAAGGGCTGGCGAATCAGGTATAACCTTGGAAAATTTTGTAAGCGGTCTACTCGGGAGTGTGGTCTCCATATCTATACAAGTCACTTGTTTCCGTCATCATTGGACACCATTGTCGAACCTAGCTCACAGCAGTATATAACCAAGTCGGCAAACAGGCGTACGACCCGCCTAATGTTAAGCAGTTACCGTAGCCTAAAGATGCTTAAAATACCAAAGGCATTGTTCGCACGTAGCCGACCTAGAGGGGAGAGGGATGGGAAGAGGGCGGTTGGTCTTCCGGCTGTCACATCGTACGAAACGCAGCACAAATAGTGCCTTTAGTTTGAGAGGGTGGTACTACCCCGGTCGTACCGGCCTGTAGTCAATTGGCTACAGCTTGGCTCTACCATAGTTGGACCTACGTTTGCAAAATGGAACCAACCCACATGCACTACTGTAGACCAAAACCAACCTTGTGTTAATGGTTCTAGGTCGGTTTCAGTTTGCAGAAGTATGTGTGGGTCCAGTTTGTTGTTGAAAAAGCGGCTTGTAATTAAATCACATAGGTATGATTACACTGGTTTTATTGCTGTTACATTGAAAACGTCCAAATATGGATCGTATTCGTACACAGGTTCCATATTGCTCCATCTTCGTTCTATCCCAACACTAACGTGAGGCTTATTTAACCTTTGTTTGGATTCCTCCAACATGTTCAATAGTTCCGTCCGATGTTGAACTGTCAGCCATGTTTCTATATAAACATTCAGTAGATTTTCACACTTAACCAATAACATATTAAGAATAAAAGGTGATATTTGTCTGAGTGCCGTCCTATCTATTTCTTCTACAATGTGGATTATTTCTATAGTGGAACAGTTGCATAAAGCAGCGAATAGTTCGTTAATAGGCTCTGTTTGCGGCTGCACCAGACGAAAGTTCCTCAAAGAGTGTGTCAGTGATATTGACTCATGTATGTGATTGTGCGTGCGTGCATGTTCCGCGTCCAAATTCAACGTGACAAGATTGTCGCAGCAACGAAACAGGACATTGAAGAAGTCCGGACCGTAATCCACTTTGCCGCTCAAACTTAAATATGTCAACTTCCTCAAGTATAAGCAATCAGCTGTCAAGGTGACAGTTCCCGGTCTGAAATAACGAAAAAATAACCTCAATTGAGCCTTGCAACCAGCTTTGAATGTCGAATCATAGTTCAAAACATGGTTTGGGGCCGCCATATTGTTTTCTTTTACTAAAGTCTCATTATTATGTTGATTTTCATTAGTCACCACACCATGCACTTTTTGGGAAATGCAAAACCATTCTAATTCTTTTGGAGTCGACGTTTCTCTATGGGCGGTACAGTAATAAGGCAAATATTGTCTCAGCCTACTCCTCAACTTTATATAAAAGTTTTTGTTAAACTCCGTAGTATTTTTGTTCCAAGCCATGATGGCTACGTTACCCTTGAAAGATGTGGTGGTATCAGCAACGCTCTCTGCCTCCACATTATAGATATCCCTGAAAAACCCGTGAAACAACGGTGTTGCATATACTTTATACATAAACTCATTCCTCATAACGATTATGATAATTTCATTAAAATCACGCTTTAAATTTTCTATAGGTTTGACCGGCCTAATCGATGTGTAGTTGTAATTTAGTTTCCAATGCAATAAATATATAGTAAGTTCATTGAATTGTGGTAAATTTCCACATTCAGTAATTTCAATCCACGGTAACGCGCGTAATATTCTAGCAAAAGTAAATTTTAAACTGTTCAACTTGGCTTTCATTAACATACGGAAAGCTACAAAAAATATGATATCAATTATATGTATACAGCTAACAAAGTGTACGTTTTTGTAATGTTCAAAAACAATATAGTACTGCAGGAAAAAGTCGTCATTGAAGCGTTCTTTCGTGGTGAATGCGAAGTTGATGCTAATGTTCCTCAAAGTGGGACGTATCGCATGAATATCCGGCAAGTCCGTTATCGTCAGGTCTGTGTACGAAATGTCTAGAGTTTCCAGACGTTCTAACTGCTTCAGCGTCAGCAGTAGGGTTTCTTTGTCCAAATCATTGACGGCGCTCAGATTGAGCTCACGGAGGTGCCCTGAGATGTGCTTGAAGAAGGTGCGGTGCAGCGTGCCGGCTGTGGCCAGAGTACTCACAGACAGGTCGCACAGTTTGATCACGCGGCCGCTGCATATCATGTCCCTGAAGAATCGGGAGGTGTTGCACAGATTTTCTTGGGACAGCGCATCCAGTTTTCTAATAATTATGGTAATAATGTCTTCCGGAAGTTGTGTTATGTTCATCATGACTGGAAATAACAATGGCACTTATGAATTAATATAATACTATTAATAAAAATGATGACGCTTATGTAATTCTGTTGACGACAAATCACGACTAAATTGGACACATTTAACAATATTTTTGTCTGTTACTAAACTGACTGCATTTCCCCATACCTATTAGTCAGTTCATTTCACCAAGACGTGTGAATTATTGCAAATTGTCCCATATTTGCCTTGCATATGCTAGTGCTTTAGTCAAGCTTGAAGACATAAAATAATTCAGATTTCCATTCCGTTACCTACTGTTCAAAATTTTATAGATTTTATTCAATTTTAACGTCGTGACAATTTAAATTATGTTTGCCCTTTGCTTTAGTGGCCAACCACCGCGCTCACTTGAAAAATGACTGTATATTACAACAATGATCTTTAACATTGGGTGCTTAGATTTATTTTCTTAATATGTGTAGTATACTACTATCCTGTTGACCAATCCTACTAATATTATAAATGCGAAAGTTTGTGAGTGTGGATGTATGTATGTATGTATGTATGTATGTTTGTTACTCCTTCACGCAAAAACGACTGAACGGATTTGGATGAAATTTGGAACACAGATAGATTATAACCGGGATTAACATATAGGATACTTTTTAACCCAATAATCCAATACTACGCGGATGAAGTCGCGGGGCACAGCTAGTGATATTATAATTATTGCAATGATACTGCTGAGACTTAGTACGGGGTGCAGGCGTGCGTGGTGTATACATTTGCTACAGCGCCATCTAGTGACAAATCCTTAAATCATAAAATTGTTAGGAACTACTCGTCACTGGATGTCACTCTTGCAGACATTGATTAAGCTTCACAGACAATAATTAATGTTAGATGTTATTAATTAGTAACATGAATCACTAATTAGAGTAATTATCAATACCTCTATTGGAGACAGATTCAATTATACAATTTTACTAAGAGTATATAACAGTATTATTTAGAATCCACTTTTATTCGTGGAGGAAGAAAATATGCTTTATACCATTTTATACGTACCTACTATAGATACCTACCTACTTTAATTAATTAATTCCCATATAAACTGAAAGGCGGCGCAGGCAGTCACATTTATAAAATCTATTTTAATAATGCTCGATATATTGTATGACGATTTAGTAAATGCCTAAGATTGTAGGTATTTCCCGCGGTTATAAAAATAATATTCTGATGGGTTGCTTTATGGTTTATTTCTAACACTTGACCAGTGTTACCAACTCTACTGTTTTAACAGTTGATTTGCTGTTTTCACATTGATGTCCCTGTTTTCTGTTTCATTCCTAACTTTTACTGTTTCTCAATTAGCGTTCAGCGCCACCTATTACCTACACTATGCAAATATTTTTTGATAACAACACTAATAAAACGCAATGCCACTATATGGCAGTCAATTATATTATAATATAATATAATACGATCAATATTATAATAATAACAATGTATGTGAGTCCTGGTAACGAATAAAAGTAGGTGATTGTTTTTATTATATGAGGAAAGTATAAAATCTGCCATTTTTTACTTTAACCTAAGTACTGTTTTCCCCTGTTTTTTAGTTTCTTGGGGTTGGCAACACTGCACCTGACCTTCAATTAAATCACTCGCTACTAACCAACAGAAAATATTCATAGGTACCTTAGGTACCATCCGATTAAATATATTTTTAAAAATTAAACCACGGCGGTTGGTCATTATCATTAACATTTACTAAGGAACCATGCAACATATCGTGCATTATTAAAATGAGACCGTATACCTATTCTTGAGGATTTAACACTTACATCACACTACACTACACAGTCATGGAAGCACAATACACACCCACACACACACAATACCGTATTAAGTAGGTACCTACGTAGGTATTATTATCGTCACAGAGTACTTTGTATATATATGAAATAGAGGTATATGTTCGTTTCATAATGTGAAACGATGATAGTGCTGCCTCTGGACACGAGATCGGGAACTACTATCAAAATATATATATAACTAGCAAAAGTAGTTACAGCTGGTGTATAGTAGCTGTAGCTATTGTTGCTAGTTATAAATAGGTACTTATAATCAATATAAGTACCTATTTATAACTAGCAACAGTAGTTCAGAAACATACCTATATATAGGGATGTATGTATATGGACCTATACCACCGTCACGTCACTGAAATAGTGAATAAGGTAGGATCTTTTTCGTTAGCATGCTTGAAAATCAAAGCTTGCTGGCAAAAAAGTACCTACCTTATTCATTATAATAATATTAAATGTAGATAAGATCGCTGAATTTGAGAAAAATAAGAAATAACTCGAAGTGTAAGTTTAAGGGTATGATTAAATAAAAATAAACACAACTAAATTCCTTTTAGTATGTATATTTGTACGTACAGATTTTTATGTATGTATCGTATAGTAACCATTTTCACTGTTTGAACATCGCAGGGACACAACATTTTCTGTTCGACATGATGGTAAATAAACACTGACCAACACAATCACAAAATGAGTTCTAAGTTCTTTAAATCCAACCGCACAAAAGCACAAACACAACTGGAGGAGCGAAATTTTACCCAACAGACTTTAGGGGGAAAAAGGACTATTTAACGATATAAAATAAAAACAAGATAAAATAGCAACGAGCTTGCTCGCATGGAGTACCGGCGGCCATATTTTATTTATTCGCAAATTTTGTTTATGGTCATAAGGTGCAGTGTTGCCAGATCCAAAAGTTGTAGTAATCGTAAATAACCGTTAGAATTATCGTTTTTCAAGAAAATAATCGTACAGCGTCATATTTTGGTTTCTCAACTCCAGACAGCACCCCCAGAATAAATTAAATTTAGGAAACAATATTCATTACGATAAATGTAATTGAGAAAATGTTTCGCTGTTCTGCAAACAGTACACTTTTGGCAAATACTAACATGAACCATAACTATAAGAGCTCATAGTTGAGACTGGAAGCAGTCTATTTAAAGGTTTTTTTTTGGCTGCCAAACAAATGTCCATGCGTATGCATATGAGAGAGGGACGCAAAGAGAGACTTGTTGTTGTTTCATTTTTCCAGTTGACAAAATATGTTTTGCTTAGGCGTTGCTCAAAATTATCATACTTTTTACATAATTTAGCTACCCGCTATCGTAATACCGTACGTTTTAAATATTAATTCATTATGTAACGTACGATAATTTTGAGCAACGCCTAAGCAAAACATATTTTTAAATCTGGAAAAATTAAACAACAACAAGTCTATCTTTGCGCCCCTCACTCATATGCATAAGTACACATGGACGTTTGTTTGGCAGCCAAAAAATCTTAAAACAGACTGGAAGTCATAGTTTTGATTTATGTCCGTATTTGCCAGAAGTATACTGTTTGCAGAACGGTGAAACATTTTCTCAATTTCATATATCTTACCTAAAATTTTTTTTTAAATTTCATTTATCCTGGGGGGTACTGTCTGGAGTTGAGAAGCCAAAATTTGACGCAGCACTATAATTCTAACGGTGACTTACGATTATTACAACTTCTGGGTCTGGTGACACTGCAACCTAATAACCATAAACAAAACGCCTCCCATAATCATCGTACGGTGTGGCAACTCTGTTAGAAAATAAAAAAGCACCATCTTACGTTTTATAAGATAACTATATTCTGACCAAGTTCACAAGTAATTCAACATTGCCATCTCCCAACTTAATCGGAACATACATGATTATAAGAATACTAAATTATAAAACGCTTGACACTATGAAAAGGCTATCTGTTTAATGTGCTTCTTAATTTATTACACTTATACGAAGCCTATTTCCCCATGTGCGGAACTAAGATTGTAAGCCCTGATTATCGTGTCACTGTAGAGAGACACTGAGCCAAACTCTATAGTAGATCCATGAGCCTTACGCGTTCCCTATGCATGTTCCCTACTGAGTCTGACAACGATTTCAGGGTCACGTTTGACGTCATTTAATAGCTAGATCTATATACATACAGAAGGTAAACGCACCAATCATGGACAGTAGCAGAAAAATATTTGGCATTATGAAAGATTTATTTAAGTAGTTAGTGCTTAATCATTCTGTTCCAATGTGATATTTGTAAAATACTGTAGGTAAGTACTTACCCCTTAACTATGGAAGTTATAAATTATCATTTGTCTAAAATGGTTTTTTTTTTTTTCTAGTAATGGAAAGGTGAAATCCTAATAATTGCCACTTCATTTATGGTCCACCCCAGCCCAGTTATGAACTGCCTATAATGGTCAAAAAATAATATAAATGAAACTAGCTGTAAGTACCCTGCGCGCGTTGTTATGCATCTGTCAAAGATTGGTCGTACCAACTCAGAAAGCTTTCTGGGCTCATGCACAACACTTTTCTGAAGATCATGACATAATCAAATGCATAGTTTACGATTCTATAAAGGACATACAGACAAACATTCATTTTTATACATATAGATAAGAAGATGATATTTCAGCCTGGCAGGTTTATATAGCTTTACAATAATACAATAAAATATGGTGATCTCTCTCATCTTTCCCTCCCAACCCTCAAACTGCATACAGACTAATAAGTTTGACGGTTGGCGTTGCGTTCCGATCCGGTGGTAGATTTACCCTCGCCACCTCTTCTGGCAGCGGCCCAAGCCGAGGTCGTGTCCCTTGTGGCGCCCTTGAGCTAGCTGCCCCCCTGCCCCTCTGGCTGGAGCGCACTCGCGCTCGCCCTCTGTCCGGGTGAAGTTGTTATGGCCACTCTGGCCAACAACGTATAGTCATATCAAAAAAAACAAAAAAAAAAAAAAAAAAAAAAAAAAAAACGTTGGCGTGTGCAAAAAAAAGAATTATAAATAAATAAATATCGCCAGACTGACACACCAACTGTATGGACCACTGCTGGAATACTCAGCGGCCATATGAAGAACGAATTGAGACAAACAATATCTTAAATGGACCTCATGACTAAAGGATTTACGAAGTATATTGAAACAGGACATAAAAACCGTCTAAGAAACGTTCGTCGTTCTTAAATTGAACCCCAGCTCCTCAAACATTTTTTGATGACCAGAGTGGTCAGAGCACATATATAGACTTAAGTACATAGATAACGCAAATGCATGTACTTCGCGTGTACGAAACCCCGACCAAGCGTCACGGTTTATCGCCGCTAACTTACAGTCCGCGCGACTACAGATATAAAAATATGAGTATGAGCTAGATAATCACTCGAGAGAATCGTATCGGGCGGAGGGGCATCGGCGGCATCGGTGTCTTTGAATCGGTTTGGATTTCCCGTCACTAATGACGTCACAGTAGGTGTTAAAAATTCGGCACGCTTGGTTTAAATATAAATCGTGATACTTGCGTTATCTATGTAAATATCTATCTGTAGGTCAGAGCGTGGAAATAGCTCACTGAAGACGTTGTTCCAGCATAAAATGTCTGCCAATTTACAGAACAACTCGACAAACATCTTAAAGATAAATACTAGAAGTGAGCGACAGGATACAGGCACCTATCATTTACTCAACTGTCTACCGGATAATTTACAAAAAATTAATGTCCTACAAAATTATTGACTTAATAAAAAAAAACATAGAACAAACAAGACCTTTTCTCGTCACTTTATTTAGTAAGGTAATTCGCGGAACATCATATTTCTAGGCTGCTGATTAACAACTTTCATCGTTTCTATAGCAAGGCTCATCTAATGAGGTGTATTATTTTGAAAAACCACAGATATAGATTTACATAGATAACGCAAGTATCACGAAACCAAGCGTGCCGAATTTTTAACACCTACTGTGACGTCACAGCCGAAATTTAGTGACGGGAATTCCAAACCGATTCAAAGACACCGATGCCGCCGATGCCCCTCCGCCCGCTACGATTCTCTCGAGTGATTATCTCGCTCATACTCATTTTTTTATATCTGTAGTCGCGCGGAGACCAACCTTGACGCTTGGTCGGAGTTTCTACACGCGAAGTACATGCATTTGCGTTATCTACCTGTGTAAATATATATATATCGGTGGAATAAACAATAATTCCTATGCAATATGTTGTATTAAATGATGATGTGCTAGTTATGGTCACACCAGTGTTCATTACTGGAACCGTCAGTTGTATGATCAATTTACAAATACCAATTGTATGCACATTATATTTTAAGTTTAATTTTGATGAAAAGTAGTAAAAACACTATTGTACTAATTTTAGTCCTCATTGACGATAATTGACTCCTATCGTTTTGAAATGTTCCAGTAATGAACACCCCAGTTTACAAAAAAACTACCTAGGAAATTAGTGTAATTATTCAATAATTTGTCTCCCAATACTTCTAGCATGTATATAAATAATTAGTAGCAAATTAAAAAAAACTTTTCTATGGACAAAATGTCAGAAAAAGTAGTCGCCCCGCTATCATAAAACTCTAGAAATTTAATTTGTAAGTATGCGAGGTGACCAGTTCACTTGGCCACCATTTCGAAAATAAAGATAAACGTGGTTATTGTCAAGTGTTGCCATTTTCCCTAAAACGTTCGTGATTCTTATTTTGATAGTTTTCATTAACAAGTGACCGTTGTTGGAGTGCTGTCCATTACCGGCGCATTTACCTTACACACATACAAATAAATAAGAATGATATGTCTGTTTGTAATAAAACGGTGGCTTTTAGGAAAAAGAGTATTTAGATATTTTATCTGATCTACAATTTTCGTCTGGGCTAATTTTATGATAAAACTTACCGTTTTGATGAAAATAGCGAATAACCCGTTTTTGTGACCTTAGACCCCGATTAATTTTTTTCCAGGTGACGTAGCGATGACGAATTTTCACATCTCATCCTACTAATATTATAAATGCGAAAGTTTGTGAGTGTGGATGTATGTATGTATGTATGTATGTATGTATGTATGTTTGTTACTCCTTCACGCAAAAACTACTGAACGGATTTGGATGAAATTTGGAACACAGATAGATTATAACCGGGATTAACATATAGGATACTTTTTAACCCAATAATCCAATACTACGCGGATGAAGTCGCGGGGCACAGCTAGTGTACCTATAATGGTGTTTTGAAGAATCCTACCAATTTTCAGCTGGGTGCGAATTTCGTAACCTCACCCCAATTTTTTAGTCTAATTTGACCAGACTACACCCAAAAGCGCGCGTAGCGTACCTCCACCATTACTTTACCTGTACACCTCGTACATTATATCACGTCTGTACCCCATAGGTGTTAGCAAAGGCGTTGCCACATATTCCTAACTGATAGTAGGTAGCAGGACACTAAGGGCCGTATTAATAAATCGATCTCAAGTATGAGAGCGGTCTTGAGTACGATTTTGACATATTTTCATTTTGTACTGGTATGACATTTCCAAGATCGCTCTCAGACTTGAGATAGATTAATTAATGAATTAAGTAAATAATTTATGAATGACCTTACGAGTCCTGACTCCTGATTAGTCCTGACAAATGATAGTTTAAGAAATAGTATTTCGTGCTTGCTATATGCTCTACTTAAGACATCTTCAATAAGTAAGTATTGAGCCAAGCCAACCGCGAAGGGTGCGACCAGGGGACGAAAAATAATGCCTAGGTTTATACCTACCCCTTATGGGTTTCTCTATTTTATTTATTTAAACTCTATGCACAAGTAAAAACACAAAGTACAAAGGCGGACTTAATGCCTTAGGCATTATCTACCAGTCGACCTTAGGGTGGTGCCGAAACAACATGGCGGGTGCAACTTAAACGAAAGAAATAGAGAGGAATTTATACCTATATACATATTATTGATTAATACATAGATACATACATATAAAACAAAATAGTTTCGAAAAAAAAAAACGGTAAGAATAACTTGTAATCATCGTTAACTCACAGTCAAATTTAAATTTTATCAAGAAAATTATCGCAAAGCGTCATATTTTGGCTTCTCAACTCCAGTCAACAGATGGATAATAGAAAAAAATAACACAAAATATTAGTACCTAAATAAAAATGTATTGCTCAAAATTATCATAGTCACGTTTACCATAATTATAGTAGCCAAGCCACGTATGAACCGAGTCGGCATTGTTATTAATCTGCACAGATATATATTTAAGTACATAATATATAACGCAAGTATTACGATTTGTATTAAAACCAAGCGTGCCGAATTTTTAACACCTACTGTGACGTCACAGCCGAAATTTAGTGACGGGAAATCCAAACCGATTCAAAGACACCGATGCCGCCGATGCCCCTCCGCCCGCTACGATTCTCTCGAGTCATCTCGCTCATACTGATATTTTATTTATTTTTATATCTGTAGTCGCGCGGACTGTAAGTTAGCGGCGACCAACCTTGACGTTTGGTCGTGGTTTCGTACACGCGAAGTACATGCATTTGCGTTATCTATGTAAATCTATATCTGTGTTAATCTGTCTCTCTCGCACTTATGGAGCTTATTATTTTTGTTGATGACCTTGGGTAACCTTTGACCCTGTGGTGCTTTGGAGGGTTTCCACAATTAACGAATTGTTTCCGATGTCCGAAGCGTCAGCTTCCATCCTACTTTTACATAAGAATTAGAAGAAAAATGGAAGCTATTGTTTCCGACACGAAAATTTTCTTTCGATTGTGAATGATCGCCGAGAATAAAACATTTAGGGGGGTTCCAAGTGCTCTAAGTGAAAATCGTTACCTACGAGCTATGTCGAATCGTGGCGTGCCGATTGCAATGTTCCCTTTACTAGTGTTTGACTATTTTTTTTTTTGATATGACTATATGTTGTTGGCCAGAGTGGCCATAACAACTTCACCCGGACAGAGGGCGAGCGCAAGTGCGCTCCAGCCAGAGGGGCGGGGGGGCAGCTAGCTCAAGGGCAACACAAGGGACATGACCTCGGCTTGGGCCGCTGCCAGGAGAGGTGGCGAGGGTGTATCTACCACCGGATCGGAACGCGACCTCGACTGAGAAGATCCGGCAAGAAACTCAGCGGGCTTGTCGGGTGCCAAGGTGCGTCTAGGTAAGTAGACGCACCTTCTAGCGGACGCGGGGGTTCGTCGACCTCGCCGGTGAGGTCGGTGTCTGGTTGTTTTACAACTGTCATTTGGGACTTCGTATTTGAAAAACTAATTTAATAAGGCAAATATTGTCTTACGTCTTTAAAACACTAGTAAAGGGAACATTGCAATCGGCACGCCACGATTCGACATAGCTCGTAGGTAACGATTTTCACTTAGAGCACTTTGAACCCCCCTAAATGTTTTATTCTCGACGATCATTCACAATTGAAAGAAAATTTTCGTGTTGAAACAATAGCTTCCATTTTTCTTCTAATTCTTATGTAAAAGTAGGATGGAAGCTGACGCTTCGGACATCGGAAACAATTCGTTAATTGTGGAAACCCCCCAAAGCACCACAGGGTCAAAGGTTACCCAAGGTCATCAATAAAAATAATATGAAAGGCACTCTCAAGACCAAATGACACCCTAGGTCATGGTCATCTATAGGAAATAATATGAACGTCACTTTCAAGGTCAAGGTTACTCGAGGTTTAGATCTGCAGCGTAAACCAAGATTTTCATATAAGTATATTTATATATACTAGCTGAGCCCGCGACTTCGTCCGCGTGGAATTTAACTTAACAAAAAAGCCTGCTCCCGCGTTCTGAGCCCGCGTGAAAGGACCCATATTTTTTTTGTTTCTCTAAAATAACCTAAGTTACTTCTTATAACATCAGCTATCTACCAGTGAAAGTCCCGTCAAAATCGGTCCAGCCGTTTCGGAGATACTCTTTAATTTAATGTTTTAATTTTTTTACTCGGAACCTTAATTGTTTTTTCTAAAATTAAATCAGCCTAAGTTACTCCTTATAACATCAGCTATCTGCCAGTGAAAGTCCCGTCAAAATCGGTCCAGCCGTTTCGGAGATTACCCGGAACAAACAAACAGACAGACAAAACAAAATACAAACAGACAAGACAAACATACAAAAAAAAATTAAATCGCGTTTTTGCTATAGGTGTCGTATGTACTTTCATAATATGCATTTAGTGAAAAGGTGTTATTTTGATATTACAAACAGACACTCCAATTTTATTTATTTGTATAGATGAACTTACCTAGACATCGTTAGTACCTACTTGGTAGGTAGTACCTATTTAATTCATTGCTCAAGGCCATAAATATGTCTACTGCCGACCCACCCCGCTGAGCTGTCGCGTCCCTTGAGTCTATTAACACTGCTTATGAATGCGTAGTGATTACATACTCTTTGAATGCGCTCGCTCGTCAAAAATCATTTTAGTATACACTTACTCAGCATAGCAGGGGTGCTACTCTTAGCAACGATAATCGATATATCGTGACATTCGTATTGTCGAATCTTACTCTAAATTCCAAATTTTATGCCGTCGTATCGATTACTGAACGAACATTACAAAATTGTCGCTCAGACGATATACGACGACAAAAAAGATGGAATTTAGATTAGGATTCGACAATACGAATGTCACGATATATCGATTATCATTGCTAAGAGTAGCACACCAGAAAAGGTAAAAGAGAGACGGGCAGAGTGCTCGCACCTACTTACCTACCGCGCTTACGAAACCGGTTTGAGTACGGGCGGGTTGCTAGATAATAATGTAATTTATTTTATAGTGTTACTGGTTTTTGCTCGCCGTTTCGTTAGCGTCCCTAGGTTTTATTTTTTGGATGTTGACCACAACGTCACCTACTGGGTCCAACAAGATCTAAGAACTGTCCAGATGCCCCATAAGTAACGAAAACAACAAAATCGGTCAAGCTGTTTAGGAGAAATACACACCGGAATTTTAAATAAAGAAGAACATTTACAATGACGTAAAGATACAATTATACCTGAGTTTCGTACGATGATGATCTTCTCAGTCGAGGTCGCGTTCCGATCCGGTGGTAGATTTACCCTCGCCACCTCTCGTGGCAGCGGCCCAAACCGAGGTCGTGCCCTTTGTGGCGCCCTTGAGCTAGCTGCCCCCCTGCCCCTCTGGCTGGAGCGCACTTGCGCTCGCCCTCTGTCCGGGTGAAGTTGTTATGGCCACTCTGGCCAACAACACATAGTCAAATAAAAAAAAAAAAAAAATCGTACGATGACTGAAAGAGTCGGAAGTACTCGGAAGCCTTGCCCCCTCTTCCCTCCCCCCCCTCTGTCCTACTTCCCGTACGCTACCTTACGGCCTAACATAAGACGGATCATACGCTTGAGTCGGTGCCAATATCTTACACTACGTTAGAACCTTCCCCTACTTACTTGAATTAGCGCAACTCCTAATGAAAGACATTATAGGGACCCTTGTTATTCCGAGCTTTTTACTGTATCTAGCTTTTGTAAGTCGTTTTTTTTTCATATAAATATATTTATTAGATTCCTATCCAATAATTTTATGTGTCGTTTAAAAGGCCTGTTGAAATGAGTGTCAGTTTGCAAGATTTAAAAATGTTGGTTATAAAAATCCTAGCCAGACAGAACAGCCTGGTGGGTGGGAGTTGGGTTAGGGTTTTATAACCTACACATCCTAGACAACTAAATCAGCTAATGGAAAAACAATAAAAAAAAATAGGCACGAATTGAGAACCTCCTCCTTTTTGAAGTCGGTTGAAAATGTTGGCTGTAGGGATTGCTCCCGGGAATTCCCGGTACTGGTTTTTCCCGGGAATTCCCGGTATTCTCCTCTTTCTATCTAGTACCGGTACTGAAAATAATTCCCGGGAATTTCGGTACTTTCGGGACTTCATAATTTCATATCAAATATTTTCAAATATCCATATTCCATACCATTTCAACTTTCGTTATAACCGAGGTCACCACAGGGATAGCGAATAGGACGTGCAGTTTTGTCATTCAGTTTCGAAATTTCGAAATGAATACAACATGGACATTTTGACATGATATATCATTATAAAATCTGTAGAAAATATTAAAATAACGTTTAACGGTAATTTCATTAAAGCAACAAAAATACTGTAATTAAAAAAAATACTAACAAGAAACTACTTTCCCAACAGTTTCTCTAGTGGAAAATGTAGATTTAATTCAGCAGCTCGACTCTTAAAGGCAAAAGAGTGATGATTATGAACTCTTATGTTATAAGGTTAACCATTGGGTATCTTAAAGTGAAACCCCCGTTAAAATCGGTTCAGTCGTTTTCCAAAGATTGTCAAACATAAATAAATAAAAGAAAAAAATTGATCAGCGATGACTTCGGCTGATCGGTGTAATTGGCAGAAAACTACTACTAAGCGTATAGATAAGGTAGATGATTGGCCGTTCGAGAGCAAGGCAAATTCAACGATGTCATCAAATGAGTATCTTGCGTCATATTGCAAAGGGTTGGTCATGCCACTGGAAGGCGGGATCTTATCGCTACTCGAATAGCGCCTGGTGAACATTAGAAAAAAAACAGATAGGAGACCTCCAGCACCATTAAAAGACGACGACCGCGGGATCGAACTAGATGGTGCAAGTCGTAAAAGAGACAGAAGTGGAGGATACTGAAGGGGACCTTACGCCAGCTGGTTCAAATCAAAATGGTTAAAGAAGAAGTAAAACAATCGGAACATTCCCTTTATCAAATATTGGTTTCAGTCCTGACCTGCTAGTCTATTCATCAAATTATTAGCTACCTTCACGATGTCGTCACTTCATCATGTTTGTGGTTTGCTTCCAGATAGGCTACCTTTACCATTTTGGCGCCCACTTACGTCTGCCTAATTTAGCTTTATGATCAGCAAATAGGATCCTCTACTGTACTTCAAAATCAGATAAATGAGAAACAGGACCAGGAGAGAGATGCAAAACATTTGTGTCTCGATGATATTGTTGAGGCGTCTACTTGTGCGTGGAAGTTTCGGCTTCATTCGTAATGACTGATGACTTACATTATCAATCACCAGCCTATCACTTTTTACCGACGCTTCTCGCAATATAAGGCACTGAAGTCATTTTCAACTCCCTGCATCTAGTTCCTGGTGTCGACATTCACTCCAAATTGCCGCTAGGCCGAATCTTAGGTTCGAAATTTCGAAATTAACACGCTGCCAATTGAAAATTGGTCCGAAATTTCGAAATTAATATCCGATTCGTTCACTAAATCAGTAAAATACTTAATATACACGTAAATGATTAAATTTTGATTAAGAGAAGCACAAATTAGCCTGTTAAGTGTGTTTTTTAAATATCTATTCAACGTTTGTTTTGGGTACCGAATTTCCCGAAATTCCCGGTATTTCCCGGTACTGGCTTAAGCCTGGTACCGGGAATTGCCTAGCTCTCCTCAGTACCGGTACTGCAATCCCTAGTTGGCTGTCACAGGACACCTGGGTAAAACATGTGTAGTGTATAGTATGCGCTCGCACACACACAAGGGAGTCGAGAACGGTGGCGTAGAGGCGACATGACGGCATGAGAGAGCGTCATGCCATTTGCCGTGACGGCAAACTGGTCGATTTTAACATCTATAATAGGTACCCTAGTGTTATCTACTTACCTAAATTCAAATATTAATAATAATCTTTGGCAGTAAAATAGGCCAGCAGGGGTGTTAACAATTAACGAAGTCTCCGATGTCGGAAAGGACATCTTCCATCCTTTTTTTACAAATGAATTGAGGAACGGCCAACTTTTTTTATAACCACCCAGAATCCTAGGCCGACAGAGCAACACAAGAAAGCAGGTGGGTAGTAACTTGTAAGTAGTACTTAATAGGTACTTTAGCCGTTTAATTAGTGTATTTTTATGACCACCTAGAAATCCTAGCCAAACAAAAAAAAGCTTTTATTACGAGTAAAATGTCGACGGAACCTATAATTGTGCGTGGCGCGACACGCACTTGGCTGGTTTTTCGAAATCAAATATCTAAGTACCTACTTACACTCTATCTACCTAACAAAATACCCATATAAAAATGTATAATAAAGTACCTCACTGTTAGTGAATCATGTCATAAGAATTGCGTTATCGTAGAGCCAATGCAGGCTACGCCAACGTGATTATAACCGCTTGGTCCGCTCCGATAAACTACCTATTATTATTATTACTTTCAACAGCGCGTTCTTTGCCACTCGAGCCGGGCCGACCGCAGACCGAGCGAGCGAGCGACGCGACGCGAGGCGAGGTCATTACGCACAAAATGGGGACGACTAATAATACCACTACGGCTATCTTCGCCCGACCGCTATAATTTATGTTGATATAGCGATGCTCACGAAGCGCGCAAAAGGGACAAGCGTATCGACTTCCCGTAAGAGCACGCACGGTGAAGAGAGATAGAAAACGCTTGTGCCGTCAACCGCTAGGAATTTGCCAGCCGACCAATACTGGCAGTTCGACACACTGGCATTGGCAACGCGTCTCACCGCACCGTGTTTGCCTGCATGTGAGTGAGTGAAAGGCGGGTTGGTCTGCCTTGGGAACGTGAGTTTGCGTCTTTGCGTTTTGATCGGTACGGTTTTGACGCTCGAGGTCGGCTATGTTATCCAAAATAAGTACATACTCGTTTGATAATGTAAGCAATTTGTGTAATACTGTGGTATAATTAAATTACAATTGTAATAATAATATAGTATGATTGGTCTGACAACGCAAGTCGAAGAACTCGGTCGGAGCGAGCGTTGATCGCGTGCGTGGGGGGGACTATCGACATTTTTTGACAGTGCGACCGATCGTTTATTTTGACCGCCGGCCATTTTGTATTTTCTCACAGACAGTAGAAAGAAATGACAGAAATTCGCGGAAAATAAATTATTTGCATGTTCCTTACGATTTCTGATTGTTATTAAAATTTCAAGGTTATCATAAAGTTAGGTGAGAGCCGGTTAATAGTTCGTGTGTATTATTGACATCGTTGCGGCTTTTGTATGTGAACTGTGAGTGTAAAATTGTTGTAAAGGATTGCAACAAACAAACATTGTGACTTGGATGGACAATACTTGAATATGCATCGTAAAACGGCACCATTGGTGTAAGGAAACGACTTCATTAGCCTTTCGTTTAATTAGAAATGAACGTGAGTACCTATCGGCTTTCACAACTATATAATTTGCTGCATGAGATTTTATGACTGAAGCTGTGTTATAAGTTTGGTGTTGGTATGTAGTGGGATGAAAAATAGTTCCAGTATTATTTTCAATGAGTTGTTTTTTGTTTATGTAAATGCTGTAATCAGCCATGTACACATGTCATGTTGAATATGTGATGAGTTTTACTGTTACATACATACTTACTAGACAAATGAATATTATTTCCAAACGAAAAAGAGTACTTATTATTAGTATTATAATCAAAACAATATATATTTGAGTTAGTAAGTAGAAAAGGTAGGAGGAAACTATGGACACAATTGGATATCAATAGGGAAAAAGGAAGGAATTGGAGCAGGCCTTTCCTGAAGGGCACAACAAAGCCGTTATCTACACAAATAAATAATACAATTAAAAGTCTAATTAAGTAACCATATTTTATCTACAAACTCCATGCAACTTTATACATATTGAAGTACCATGGTCTGAATAAATATTTTATTTTATTTTATACCTAGGCAGGTATGTAGTTATCTCACTGTATCAACAATAACAATGGTTGTGTGACATTTTATTTCACCCAATAGATGGGTCTAAAATGTCACTGCCATTGTGTGAAACTCAGCTTCTTGGTGAAACTAAATGTCACCCTACCATTTTTTTTTAAACTTTGGGCCCTGGGTAAAATTATACTATAACTGTCTGCATGTATTATATCTAATGAGAAATAATGAAAGTAACATCAATGAATATTTCGGTATTAATTTTTCATAGCATGTCACATGTATCTACTTAATGATTACTTGACACTAAATGAGAATAGTCTAGTGTTAAATTGATTAAGTAAGTGCAGCATACCTACGTACATGGTACCATAGAGTAGGAAAAAAAGTATCGATTAAATTAGAGTTGCTGTAACACTGTGTAAACATTTGGACAGCTGCGGCAACTAAATACATGTGTACATATACATTTACACGCATTTGGGTAAACAGGATCTGTATCGGTTATTAGTTCAATCGGTGATCAAAATTGGTTTCCACGGTTGTGGCAGATTATTTGCATGGTGATAGCCCGAGTGAGGTGTGTTGGCTTAACTTTAATTGGTATTTGTGTGTACTGTTGCTGTCCCTTACGTGCACATCTATTAATTTGAGGCATTCTTTTTTTATGCAAATCTAAGCATTACTCTTTATTGATCAAGTAAAATTGATTGTATGTAATAAATCAATTTACTTAAAACAAGGCTGTTAGGCGTCAATAGCTTAGTGGTTAGAGGGGCCGCCCTTGTAGCTGAGAGGTTCCGGTTCGATCCTCATCTTGGCCATTAAACTATTGGCCTGAGCCCTCTCCTAACACAAGCAATTAGCTTAGCTGTAGGGGCTAGCGGGAATGCTACTGTGCTACTGGTAATGTGATAAATTCACATTGCTAGTACTTTAAAAAAAAGAAACAAGTTTGCCATACAAATTCTGATTGTCAGATTTACAATAGATTGTATTGTGAATTGTTGAGTTTTATTGTATTTTTATTTATTCATGCAAATTCACATGCCCACACATTTACTATGTTCTTCTTCTTCTTGTTCTTCTGCGGGCAGTTTCCACAAATCGACAACTGTTGCGCCTGTTTTGTGTGTTGGAGGGTGATGAGCCGGTCACTCCAGCCATCCAAGCTCAGCCAGGAAGTTCCCCAGCTTCTTTAATTTTACTATGTTAATTGGATGATAAATTTTTATGTGTGTCCCATGTAAAATTAATCAATTTTACACTGGATTCTTCCTCATGTTTGTGACATGTTGTAGTTGTATCATAAAATACTAGAAAAATAGGTAAACGCAAATAGGATGGTTCACTTGATTGTGTCGTGTAGCATGTCAGTATTATTCTAAATTGTAAAAATGATTCACCCACTTTGGTAAATTCATTAATTTTATATTTGATTAAGTAGGTATATTTTAAATAAATCTTCTGAAAATAATAAAAATTGTTCACAGGTATCGTAGAAAATGGCTACAAAGCATGTATCTGATTATGCATCATCGCCTGCAAATGATTCAGGTTAGTTCTAATTAGTGCTTGAGTTTTTGCCATTCACAAGCACATGTTATCTTATTTTTACCTTACTAGATGAACCTGGCCTCACTTGACCTGTGGCATAATAATTTCCCATTCCAATAGGAACTTTGGTTTTAGAAGTACATAATATCACTCTTGTATAGATATCCATCCAACTTTAGGTAAATTTCTCAGCTTAATCCATAGACTATACTGACTGTATTGAGATTTACAGAGACAAACATATGGAAGGGTTAAACTATTAAGTATTCAGTAGGGTGCCAATGCTGTTGTTTACAAATTACAACGAAACTAAATTTGACACAGTTAAAATATTGATGTCTCCCTTATGCATTACGACACTGAGAAGTACCTACGCTACGGCAATAAACTTAGTTTAGTTTGTGAACAGAAGAAGCACCATTATAGGTAGGTTAGTTAGGTATATCAGGTCATGCATGCATTTAAATATTATTATCTACTGTCTTCTTGAATATTAATTTTATTTTTCGCAAACAATGGTGGTTGCGTGACATTTTACACACAATGGGACAGAAAATAAAATGTGTGACATTTTAGATCATTGGTGTAATGTATAGTCATGTGCATTTATTGTTTACAAAAAATGAAAATTGCTATTAAAACACGCTACTTACACTTATTCTGTTTGCTTCTTAATTCTTGTTGTGCGTGGAGTGTAGACCAAACAAGTATTCAATCAAAACTCTTATATGATTTACTAGCTGAGCCCGCGACTTCGTCCGCGTGGAATTTTTATCCTTTCTTAGGGGATGTCTACGTCATAGTAGCTTCATGCATGCAAAGTCTCAGCCCGATCGGTTTAAAATTGACAAACTCTCATCCCCTATTTTATCCCCTTGGGGGTAGAATTAATCAAAATCCTTTCTTAGCGGATGTCTACGTCATAACATCTACCTGCATGCCAAATTTCAGCCCGATCCGTCCAGTGGTTTGGGCTGTGCGTTGATAGATCACTATGTCAGTCAGTCAGTCAGTCAGTCACCTTTGAGTTATATATATTTAGATTTAGGAGACTAACTGTATATGTGTGAAGTTAGCTATTGTGTGTAATTAATATTATAGACAGGTGATTAGCGTTCTTTAGGCGCGCTTTATTTCATCTCACTCTATTTTACAACTAATCAGGGAGAGATAAGAATTATTATTGCGTTTGAATCTATAAGAAACAGAAATAGATAATCGGTTCGGTATTGTAATATAGGCCGTACTCGTCTACTATAATCTTTATACACGCACTGTGTTTCATGTCGTTATGTTCAGATATATCTGTGATAATTGATTCGTCAGATAATCCGGATGACGCTGGTCCGTGATTGCGTATGTTATTCGTAGTATATGGACGGACACACTAATTTTTTATGTCCATTCTTAATGGCCGCTCGACTAGTTAGCCGAGCAGCCTACGCTCGATCCATCACGTGCAGTGGCACGTGATGCTTGCGGGTTCGATTCCCGCCGGGGCAAGTTTAGGAAATGGCCTCGGTCTGGGTGTCTCTGGGATCGCCCCCAGTCCATTGTACGTTGCTTAGTTTGGAACCATACAGTTGGTGTGTCAGTCTGGCAATACTTACTCTTACCTATTCCTTAAATTGTAAATTAATCGTTACAGATGATGACGGCCAAGGATCAGTAGGCTCCAATTACCAAGAGGAAGAGGACAGAAAACCCACTGATAACAGTGTAGCGGAAATATTGAAGAAGTACTCATTGTCAGTGTATAAGAAGCCAAAGCAGGAGAACCACTGCTTCACTTGCAGTGAGGACTTCCCTGGGACTGAGGCGTTACACAGCCATTTGATCCAGCACGTGTCTCTGCCCTCCGTGGTGGTCGACAAGCTGCCGTCCGACGACGAAGACACGCCTCCTTCCGGAGATGACAACTGGTCCGATGAGGATGAGGCCCCGCCTCCGCAGGCCTCGAACACGCCCCAAAAAATTGACATCTCACAAATACTAAAGAAAACAGGCATAACGCTCAAAAAACCAACAGAACCCGACAAAAGCGCTGATTCAGCGTTAAACAAACTGAGCGGACTAGGGTTCACGATCAAAAAGAACATCACACCGATAAAGAAGGAACCAGAATCGGAGAAGACTAATAATGTAATGGAGAAATTGGGGAAACTAGGCGGTATCAAACTCAAATTGAAGTCGGATGGCAATAACTCCAATTCCTTCAAAGTGATCAATGGCTTAAAGGACTTCAACCCTTCGGATGATGAAAACGAACCGAGAGATGATGAGAATGATGACAGCAAAGAAGAAGGTGACATGGATGATGAACAGGATAAATCTGGGGAGCAGGAAGGTTCGGCTGGCGATAACGATTCAGAAGGTGACAATGAACACAGTGCTCCCGTTAGTCGTAAAAACTCCGATAGCAATGACTCCGTTAATGTGTCAGCCATCAACCAAAAGCTTGCCAATTCACTAAAAAATTTACAGGGCAAAGCTATAGTCACGAAAATAGAACAAAAATCTCCCAACAAACCGGGGCCGGCTCGAATAAAGCAAGATCATACGCCCTCCAAAGTGGTGCAGCAAATCAAACCTCCCGGACGACCGGCTGTTAAGCAGACACCGAAAAGAGGACTTAATTTACAACCCGTAATTACAGAAACTCCCACACTTCAAGTCAAAGAACCGGTAACTCCAACGAAACCTGCAGCTACACCCGAAAGACGGGAATCTTACTCAGAGAGGCGAGGATCCAACGCAGAAAGGCGGGAATCACAAGACAGAACTATGGATGGAGTTGTAGTCAAACAAGAAATAGAAACAGTTGACTCCCAATCATCAAACGTCCCTATATTCCCTGGTCATATAAAATCTGAAAGGGCTAGTCCACCCCTGAACGATGCGTCTTCTACTCCTGTGTTGGCAAGAATCAAATCAGAGCCGGACTTTCCAGCGCCTGCTACTACAGTTTCTACACAAAATCACTATCAGCCAGTAGTTTCTACAACGACGACACCACTGTTACCAGTGACTAAAAAGGAGGATGTAGGTATGACAATCATTGAAATTAATGGTGATTCTAACGATGAGGATGATGATTGCTGCGTGGTATCAGCGACTCCTGCGCCAGAAGCCAAGCCTAAGATCGAATTAATTCCTAAAACCGAAAATACTTCAGCCTCCTCGTATCCGCCGCCCTCGTACTCGACGTCACAGTCCAGTTTCAGTAGCACCACCAGCGCCCCAACAAGCTTGCTATCCAATCGCCTAGCACAAACCACTGAAAAGCAACACAACTTCAATTGGAATGCACCTGATTCTAAACCACCATTGGATATGCTAGAAAAAAGCGCTGACGAAATTTTCGAAAGTCTGCTGTCGAATTCCACTAAGAAAGAGAACCTTTCGATGTCGGATGTGAACGAATACATATCATTGGACACCTTAGGACCACAGCATTCTTGCGATGTATGTAACACGAGGTTCACGGATGTATCTTTGCTAGAAGAACATAGAAGAATGACTGGACACTCTAACAGTGTTATACCTGTGTCGTCGTCGACGCTTCTTCCGTACACACCGGCATCGAACTTACTCTCTTCTTTAATACCAGTCAAGCAGATAGCCGATCAGGTTGGGAAACTGTCTACCATAACAGGGAGCGGTGCTGGGTTCACACACCAACAAAATGTGATGATCAACATCCAGGCCTACCCCGGTGCCGGTGGTGTCATGATGCCGCCCCCCCAAGGATACTCCTCCTATCCACCGGGACAAAATTTGCCACCGGATTTTTCACACTCCCAGAACAATATGTACGGCACTGGCCAATCAATGCCGGGACAATATCCTGGCCAGAACTATATGGGTCAGCATGCATACGGCCAGTATCAGTCGCCGATGTCGAAACCAGGATATCCAGGGTCGATGCCTCAGAACCAGTTCCCTCCCTCGTCATCACCATACTCCACTGCATCCCCGCTTCAAGGTATGCAGCAGGCAGTTTATGGGCAAGCACCTACTACCGCATTAAATACCCAAATAGGACAAATGGGTCCCCCTGGACCACCGCCTTACGTTCAGGCTTCTAGTCCCGGCGGAAGCATGAAACCACCCACCTCAAGTGGCCTTAAGATCCAAAACGTGCAGACCTTCCCTCCTGGGCAGACCCTTGGTACAATGATGCCTGGACAGAGTGTCGGTGGTCTAGAAATGGGCGGACAGCCCTCGGCTTCGGGTCAAGTTGTAGGACAGATGCAGCCACCCAACCCAATCAGAATGGCCGCTGGCGCTAACATTACGGGAATAAGACCGCGCATGGCCACACCTAGAGGTATAAGGCCTACAATAAGACCGGGCATACAAGTGCATTCGCAAGTAAGAGGCCAGAAGCCAGGGGTCAGAATGCCCATGAAAAGGCCCGCGGGAATGCCCGGAGGCCCCGGCCAGAAGCGACGCACCGACATGCTACTTCCAGGGAAACACGACAACGAAGATTGCCATGTGATGGCGATGCAGAGGCAGAGAGAAGGTCTGCCTATGATCCAGAGCGTGCAAGGGGCGAAAGACAAACTAAATCTCGGTAGCCAAATCTCTATAACTAAAAAGACTGTCAATAAGGAAGCTAATGCTATGGCCAATGTGTTAGCATCGCGAGGTATCAGCATCAAACAGAAGCAGAAAAGTCGATCCCCGACACCTGAACGGCCTGTCCCACATATCCCGAACCTGGGTGCGGGCATGAGCATAAAACACACATCAAAATCTAGTAATTTCTCCATTCCCGAAGCGAAAGTCGGCGGCGGTATGTTGTCCTGTAAAATTTGCAAGAAGATGTTCATGAACCAAAGCTCATTGTCGATCCACATGTCGAATGCGCACCCGCAAAGCAAGCTGCCCGTTTTCAAATGCGACGAATGTCCGGCATCTTATCCTAAGTCGTTACAGTTACAGCACCATAAGAGGGTTTTCCACAATGTAACCGGGCCTAATAGAGAGCTAGGTCTGCCCGTTGTGGACCTGTCTCAAGAGGACAACTTGAAACGGTTGAGTCATTTAGGTATTTATAGTTTTATCCCGCTCGCTAACAGGGAACAAGGCAACGGTTGTTTTGGTATTCCCGTAATCTCAGTGCACAATATGCAGAACGGTTTGACGAGCAGTCTGCAAGCGTTGGGCGCGGACGGTTTGTTAAGTTTAGGACCTTTGAAACCATTACCGAGTGCGTAAGTGAGTGGACATTTGTTTAAATTGATAGAACTCCTGTGAACATTGGATGACTGTGATGTGTAGTGTTGTCATTTATTTCCCATTGATTGTTTCGAAATAATAATCACAATGCGTGAATTAAAATATTAATAAGCAATATGAACTTAGGTCCATATTCACAAACATTACTGTGAGGTCTCAGTGCGCGCGAACGCACAGCACATTGATAAATTATAAATTTTCTATAGTGTTGTCCTCTACATAGACAAGTATTGTTTGTGAATATGGACATTTAGTTAGTAACACATATTTGTGCTTCTACGAGTAGCATAGTTCAAATTTTTTCGTTGTCATTACATATGTCTTTATTATGTATGGGTACCTAATTCGTTTATATTACGGAACTCTAACGAGTGACGAGCAGCAAATTATTTTCATTATAATTAGTTCCTAGTTGTTGGTAGTGGCTGCTACCATTTAATTGTAGTTTAACTTTAGATGTAAGATTATTTTTCTGTTCATTAACATTTTGTCGATTTAATTCCAACAGGCCACTGCCTGGAACGTTAAGTACTCTGATAAACCTGACAGCTTAGAGAGATAAATACAACATTGGTAGCTTGTTTTTATAGGTCTGTCCCGCTCTGTAAGGCATCCGATCAGACTTGTAGTCTGTAGGCGTTTAGGTATGTATTAATAAATCGATCTTAAGTCTGAGAGCAGTCTTCAATACGATTATGACATGTCATTTTCAACTAGTACTATGATATAAAATTACCTTTCGCAAACTTGAGATCGACTTATTATCGATCGGTCATGGAGATCAAAATTTGTTTCAGAGAGATATAGTGCTAATTCTGTTAATACATAAACTAAACTTCGAATTAATGCAATGGTTGTTATGTCATCTGTGAACAAGACGGCTATAATTATTGTTCATCATTAGTCGTAATTGTTAGTGAACAGAATTAGCGCTATTATACTTTTTATAAGGCAAAAATGACCACAACAAGTCTACGGCTAAAGTTGGATAGTATAAATTGTTATATTTTGCATGTCTTGTTTTTGAAATTCACCATTTCGTACTAATCACAGAGTAATAAATAACTCTGTGCGAAAACTGCACGCGACCGTTTTGTTATATTGACCGCATCGCGGGCGTGAAAATAACATTATAGATTGCTCTCAATGAAGAGACGTCAATTCTTCTTGGCCTACTTAGTAGGCGTTATAGATAGGCCTTTATTGAGAAGTCTGGCGTGAACAATCACCATTCAGGGATAGCTTTGCGCGTTTTGTAAAGCCGCATTGCACGTATCAGGTTCATCTTAATTTAAAGTTAATCATCGCAGGTGAAATCAGATTCTAACCACTTAATACTGAAGTTTTGAGAACTTGTTTTCATGCGTTAATTGTAAGACATGGGCGCTTCTATGCGTTATTGATTGACAGTATTATCGTCACGGTACAATAGGAAAGCAAAACGAATGAAATGTTTTTGAATTATATATTTTCTTCCGTCATAGGAGAGAATAGGACAATCGATCTATTTCGTGTCTATCTCGTCACAGCCCGTTGTCAAACTCAAACTTGTTTTTATTCATGTCAGCCAGCAAAGCATTTATGTATAGTCAGAATCTACCACTGGTTCGGAATGCTGCTTCCACTGAGAATATCTGGCAAGAAAGTCAATGGTTACTCTTTTCAATGAATAAAATATGGTGTACATTCTCAGGAACAGCAGCAGAATGTGAGCAGGCAACACCATTGTCACTAAATAAGTAAATAAATAGTAGTCAAATCTCACTCAGATTTAGGTATTTAAATAAATGTTTAATTGTGCTAGTTTAATTTTTAATCTGCTGATAAGAATGACCTAAATGTTTGAGCGTTCGGCAGTTATATTTTAAGATTAACGCTTAAATTAAGGTACCTAACTTTAAAAAATATGGCGACGTGACAATTCTCTTCACCCAATGGGGGGTTTGAAACTCGCATTCGGTAAAACAAAATGTCACGCTGCCATGTTTTGTTTACAATGAATAACAAATCCAGTTCCATTTTGCAATTTTATTTTGTCTTAAGTTTTTTTTCGATGTAATACATCCATTGTAATTATGGTGTGATTGTGCAATTTACGAATGGTCTGATATATTTCCTGTAGTAGGCAAGTTTAGGTAATAAGTGTACTGTGTAAACTTGCGCAGAGTATATTTTTGGTTGAACGCTTTGTAAAAATGCGCATTTCGATGCAAAAATTAATAATATACTACTAGGTTAAGATTAGGAAGAGATTATCTTTAAGTTGACTAAGAATAGTTTTGTATTTTTGAGTTTATTAAAAATGCGTATCGACATTATAATTTTTAAGTACAGAGCTGGAAATTTAATAAAATAAAAGTTATGACTTGATTTTGACTATTTTTATTTTGTACTTTCACCCTAGCGTAGATAGTAATTATTACTCCACTCATGTAATCAAGATCAAGAGTCAATCGTATCAGCTATTGTCTGTCCATGTTTATATATCCGAAAGGTAATTTTACCTGTGGCGGAAACCTTGTTAAAAATAAAATTTTAGCGAGCCTCCTAACATGGATAGTAGTAAATGAAAGAAATGTAATTTTACACAATAAAGTTTATTATACCTTAGTTTTATGATAAAGCGATATTGAATCACCATTACCTACTGCACACATCTAGAAATCTGATAACTCAAGTTGTTCTTACATTTGTGCATATTGAATCGACATTTGGATAGTAGCTTCTTAGAAATACGTAAGTATAATTATGCACCCTAGATCGGTTCGACGAATCATGCCATTGTAAACTAAATAGTTCTACTAGAACTTGGCTGACACGCTGCCGCGTGTCTAGATAAATGCTAAAATGTGATTTCATTGTACGTAAAAATATAGTAAAATGCCTTGGGAATGTCGTCCAAGAGAAGAAAAACAATAAAATTACAAGTATCAATTTCAGAATAGTAATGAGATTTCTTATACTATTAGAACACATCATAATGACCTTGTAATCTTTAATAATGGAGTCAACACACAAACATCGTAAAGATTACACAATGAATATTGGCATTTTTCTTTCGCAAATTTTAGTTTCCCTTTCCCAGTTCATGTTTGTATTAGTAGACGTGTCTAAATGTATCCATACAGGGTAGGTGTGTTTATTCGAGGCGAATGAGTTCGACGTCGAAAATGAGGGTGGAGTTTGGCGGGATCACGCCGGGGTGGCCCTGTTGGCCGTACGCGAAGTCCGGCGAGCAGGTCAGCTTAGCGCGCTCGCCTACTGACATCTGTGGACAGATTACACAAGTAAATTACACCATGGTTACTCTGACGCAATACTTGTACCACCTTATTAATAAACGTGGATTAGCGGGCGAATGGTTACACACCAAACTATCTTGCTCTATCATCAATAATTTGACATTCGAAAGAAGAAGACAAAGTATGGTGTAATTACACAACTGCTAATCTATGTTTACTTATAAGGGTGGTTTATGATCTATGTAGCTGTCTCAATTTTTGTACCACCAATAAATCACGGACCAACCACCTTCCATCAAAGGCAATAATTTGCTTTTAAATCATTCTAAACAAAAGTGCAAGGCAGTGGCAGAGACATTGTGATTGGTCTATCGTAAATCTTATACACCTTGTAAAGTGCATGTTTCGGAAGGTTATCCAAGACTAGGAGTCTATAGGGTTGCTGGGCAGCTATGATTTAACCACTGGTCATAAAATGTACTCAACATAGCATGAATACATGTTCTAGGACACTATTCACTATATTATATTATTCTCGGACTACTCAATGCTAGAGCAGACAGTGTAAAAATGACCAAAGATTATGTTTCTCTGTGTGACTAGCGGGGTGTATGTGAGATAGGCAAGATAGCGCATCCATTGATAAAATCGTCCTAGTTGAATACAATTTTGACTATCAAGGAGGCCATATACCTACTGGCATGGAATTTGAAGATGGAAACAGAACACAAACATAATACCTATTATGGAAAAAACATAATGTGTCTCTTCTGAAGTCTGTTAAAAAGGTGTAAATAATAATACAATTTATTAATAGTCAAATACCTTAGCTACACCCTGATCCCAGCCTTTGATGACATCTCCCTTGCCGATCTTGAACTTGAAAGGCTTGCCGCGGTCGCGGGACGAGTCAAACTTCTTCCCGTTGGTCAGGGTGCCTGTGTAGTGCACCACCACAGTCTGTCCCGCTTTGGGGTATGTTGACTCTGGAGATCGAGAATAGACAAATTATACAACTGTCCAAGTGGTTCTTTTTTCAAAAAAGGAGGGTTATTAATTGTACAACATATCCCTAGATTTTCGCTGGTAAAATATGGTGTTGATATTGATTTACAGCCTTAGTAATGCTTCTAGTTATTAATAGAATCATATGATCTGGATGAGAATAACAATAACACCCAGACCAGGGTAAATTACAGAAAAACTACGCCCGAATAATGGTCAGACGGGAATTGAACGCGCGACACTCCTCCCTACAGCATTTAGAAGGGCGAGGTCCTCCCAAATGTGACTCATGGGCCTACAATACGAAGAAAACGGAAGACTTCGTGACAAAATTACAGGTACCTATCATAATGCATAATAGAAAACTGTTTGTCATTGTAATGTGCAAATTGTCAGTGAGACGCGCCGGCGTCATTCTGTTGAAGACAGTGGGCCGTAGAATATTTTAATCGATTCCATAGCCTATACTTTTCTGCTTTTACAATAACAAAAAAATATCGTATTTATATTATATAAATATAATATGTGTGTCGGTAAGAATATCTCCCATGCGAGTGTAAGATATCTCAAGGGAAAAAGGCAAAATTATGGAACCCACACGGAGCACACGTTTTAACAGAAATAAAAAATGTTATGGGTATGATAATTCTGTGACTTACCGTCTCCAGGCGAGATCGTCTCAACGGTAACACCCATGGTGGTTAATATAACTTATTTACAAAACCAATAGGTACACATCCAATAGCACACACGCAACGCGGTTTTGCCGATTTTATATTTTTTAATGGCGGCGGACGGATCTTTTTTAATTTAGGTTAGAGTTGGGCAGTATCGATTACTAAAAATAATGTACTCTTTTGATGATTCACATGATTTTAAAAATCATGTGAATAATATAATTATTATATTCGTAATATACATATGTTTTCATTTTTACAAAATAAATATTAGATATTATTTGTTATAAACTCTAAATAGTTTAAAAGATTAATGATGCAATGATTTATATTGAATGATACCATTATAAAAAAATCTGTATTTTTAAGGTTATATAAAACACATTCACTGATAACAAATAAACCAATATTAAAAAATACTTCTACATGTTATTCATTTTCGTTTAACCGCAATTTTACTCATAACTACTTTACTTTATTCATGTTATTATGAAAGGTACTGATACATTTTGATATCCATACGTATTACCCCTCCATTGTACTGACAAAACATGTATACCAATATATAATATTGTTTCTACTTAGTTTAACATAAATCAATACACCGATGAACTGATGCGAAATGCAAACCAGGGTTATTAAATATAATCGATTTTGTACATCACTAACGACTGTTCGGTGTTGCCAGGTAGAAGTAAGCTCATTGGCCAACTAGAAAAAAACAACAAGG
The DNA here is from genome assembly GCA_905147325.1 of Notodonta dromedarius. Taxonomy (NCBI): domain Eukaryota; kingdom Metazoa; phylum Arthropoda; class Insecta; order Lepidoptera; family Notodontidae; genus Notodonta; species Notodonta dromedarius. Next base: position 4,643,371 of record LR990183.1, on the reverse strand, counting down.
GCACAAATTATGGAATATCTCTATGGAATTGGTATTTTATTTTTTTGGTGGAATGTCTGAGGATCAAGGAGGTTAGATTAAATTACATAATAGGTTCATGCTCAGAATATTTAACATCTTGGCTTTTTAGCCTAAAGAATTTGACCACTCTGGTTAAAGTTAAATTAATCGCCAACAGATGGCAGCACTAACCATAACGTAGCATGGACGTAGCAAAGTAAGTACTTATTATTTCGATGTTTCGAGTGCCTACTTTATTAATTGTATTTTCAACATAGACTAAAAATGTTTTTATTGTCAAAGCCTGCAAAGATGTCTACACCTCTTTGTATATTTCGGTTATGGGTCGTTTTTGGTTGGCCGGTCGCAATGTACCTAATAGGGTTGGATGAAATGTGGTTGAACCTCTGCCTAGTGCCTACCTCTTCAGGGACTACAGGCGTGATTATATCCACTTATGGGCACTAATAATATTACTGCCCAAAAGTGGATACAAATTCAGTAAATAAAACACTAGTATACAAATATAAACATTTTATAACAAATATCGTCGCTTTCCAATCTTACATTTAACATTTAGAGCTCGTGATACGAAATTAAATAGGTATTCAATAAATAGGCACCTAGCTATTATCAGTTATTTATTGTTGTAAGGGTGTTACCACATCAAACCATAGACGGGCGATGAATCATAGATCGAACGTTGTTGTATGTAGAAACTGTCGATCGACGTCGATTTATTTAATTCTACCATCGATCTATGAACGTGGATCGATATACGGTCTATTGATTGGTGTTGTAACCGCTCGAATCTCGCTCGACTTGCACACGACTCGCAATACGTCAGTTTTGACAGTTGTCCGTAATCGTATCCGTCCACTAATCACTCGCCCAACCGTGCCCAACAGATTTCTATTAGAAATCAGTCAAAGTCAAAGCGTTTATTTTGTTTAGGCCTACGGGGGCACTTACAAATTGTCAATTTTACATTTTTTTTCTGGTATCTGCAACCGGATCGGAACGCGTCCTCGACTGAGAACATCCGGCAAGAAACTCACCGGGCTTGTCTTATTACATTTTGTTATATTTCTTTTTTTTTCACCAGTTGCTTATAAAGTCAGTAGAGTAACCACTATGCCGTAGTCTACAACCAATGGACTACAGAAAACTGTCAAACATTTTTGACGCACTTGACTCGCAATAAGTCATTACGTATTGCGAGTCAAGTGCGGCTCCTGCGCCCTTATTACGTTAGCTACTTAAAACGCAATAGAAAAGCTTTCGAACTCTCCGATCGAACGCTTGAAATCTAATTCGCGTTTGATAGCTAAATCGCGCTTGAACGCTCGTGTTTGAAAGCTAATTCGCGTTTGAACGCTCGCGTTTGATAGCTAAATCGCGTTTGAACGCTCGTGTTTGAAAGCTAATTCGCGTTTGAATGCAAATTAGCTTTCAAACGCTCGAAAGCGAGCGTTTGTTTTTCTATTGCGTTTTAAGTAGCTAACGTAATAAGGGCCCTGTCAGTGCGTCCAACCTGCTAAAAAATAATAATAAATGTGAGCTACCTACACCACGCTGGCCTTACAACCACGTTATATGGGGGAGGCTTTATCGAATGTACCCATCAACAGAAGCAATGTGTAGGCTACCAGTTTAATTAATTATTTAGCAATGTACCTTGCTAATCATGTAGTAAACGGCATTTATAAGAGGCCGGGCCGGACTGACGCTTTCACCCTGGTCGACCACCATTGAAAATCGACATCTTATGTAGTGCCTATCTCTGATGCGTTGTTAGATAAGTACTACAGTGCGAAAGTCTTGGACATTTCGTTTTATTCGTTTGCTATTCCCAGCTTTTTGGTAAATAAATTCATACATAGGTACCCACTTAAAATAAATCTTAAAAAAATCATGGATCTAAGATTGAATATTATTTTATAATAACAATTTATTTTGTTAAACTCATAGGTAGGTATTTAAAGCTAAACGTTATTTAACCTCACAACACAGATTCCTTAAAAGTATACACACATTGATTAAATAATAATAATAATAATAACGAAATACATCGAAGGCCGCTACACACAATCAGGGTGATTCAACGATATCTATTTACTTTTTTATTATTTTATATTTAACATCGAATTTACCTACTATTATGACTTGAAGAATAAACGTTTTTATCTATGATTTCCGTAAACTTTTTATTTTTCTAGTCATAAGTCATAGCCACATTTTTATCAAATACATACTATTATAACATCACATTATTTTTTCGATTACAAAACATTAAATACTTAACTACTTAAACATTAATTAATGCACATCAAATAAACTTTAATTATATTTAACGACATCAATAAAATATAAAATTATCATAAATGTATTAGTTTAAATTATATTTCTGCCAGTTGCGATTTTATAAGATTTTATTTATCGTCATGTCATGGTCAAACTAGAAAATAAAAATAGAATGTTTTGTAAAAAACAGTAAAATTACAATCATAAAAGTAGATCATTAGGTAGGTATATAAGAAGTATTCAACCAATGCAGGCTTTCGAACTCGGAGTGCGCGGTTGTTCGGTTTTTTTAGTCAACTCGTTCCAATGTACCGAACAACTTATAACCACAAATTTGCTTTATAACCGGAAATCTCCATCCGTTTTTCAAGAAATTAAACAATTATCTTCATCATACTAATATTATAAAGAGGAAAACTTTGTTTGTTTGATTGTAATGAATAGGCTCCGAAACTACTGAACCGATTTGAAAAATTCTTACACTGTTGGGAAGCTACACTATCCCCGGGTGACATAGGCTATAATATATTTTCAAAAAATTTGGGATCCTTACTAAAACTCGAATAATGTAACCGCAATGTACCCATGCGAAGCCGGGGCGGGCCGCTAGTCTACAATATATTGATATAGCAAATAAAATTACTTAGTAAATGAGTGAAATACATACAAAAATATTTAACTTTAAATTTGAAAACTCAAGTTTGTGGAATAAGACAAACTGATTCTTAATTAAAAAGTTACAACCGGTTAAAGGAAAGTACTCGGAAGAAGGCTCGGAACGGGGCTGAGCCCCGACTACGTACTCTACTTATAATACCTACACTACACATCATACTCGTGGCTGAATAGGTAGTTGCGATATCCGAAGTTTTTTATTCCGAGGTACAGAAGGCAGCGCTATCTGCTTGCGCTTGGTCGGAGCGTTGGTAGCCCCTAAACCTAAGTACCTACTTATTAAAAAAAGTAAGAATCATTGATAGTAGAAAAATAACACTTTTCATTTTCTGGTCAGACCACGTTATAATTTTTTTTTTACTAAATTTATTAATAGCCTATCTACACAATCATAAAGCTAGATATTCTAAGCAGCAGAAGGAGACGGTTTACAAACATCGAACCTTTCTTAAGATAAAGGTGTGATCGTGCGAGGGAAGAAGATTAAAAAAAAGTTACAACCTTAACAAAATGTTCAAATGTGACGCTTTAGCGTTCTTTTAAGGCTAAAGCGCCCACCTAGCCCGCGAAGTTCAAATTTTTTGAGTTCTTTTAGAAATTTTTCAAAATCTGACAATAATAATAGACAAATTTTGTAATTCGCGAAAAAGACCGTGAGCAGTGCATTTATTAATATATCCAACTTACTCTAAAACATTTCAAGAACGACAGCTATCCAGATAATCTGGCAATTTTTGTATATTTAGTGATTTACTAGTATCATATCCACCGTGATAATATTTAGAGTAAAATAAATGTATTAATAAATGCACTGCACACGGTCTTTTTCGCGAATTACAAAATTTGTCTTTTATTATTGTCAGATTTTGAAAAATTTATAAAAGAACTCAAAAAATTTGAACTTCGCGGGCTAGACAGGCGCCTTCACCTTAAGAAGTCAGGTTTTCCACCACTTTACTGAACAACAAGGAGGTTATATTCATGGGGGATAGCCAAATGTATCTAAGCCAAAAGCTCCTAAAATTCGTTTACTTACCTACCTCAAACTGGCTGAATGCAGTATGTGTGTGATTGAGAGAGAAGCCATATAACAGTTTTTTTTCCTTAACTGTTTACTTTCTTTCATCTAACGTTTTTTTTTTGGATTTCTTTAATTATTCCTAATGTTGTACTTTCCGAAATTGATATTATTATTATTATTTTGTAAGTTTGGTGTGTCTATCTAGTTTATATTTCTAAGCTAGGCTTCTTGAGATTGGAAGGATCGTTCTAGGTACCTAATGTACCTATTAATATTATTATTATTAGGTAAACTTTTGCGGAAAATATTTGAGAAATTTAGATTTTATAGGTATTATGTGCCGCTGATTATTTACAAACGTGTTTATTGTAGTGCCTTGCCGCAAGGAGTTGAAGTTACAATTGTTTTTAAACCAAGTTATACAGTGAGAAAAAAACCGACGATAAATATTTTTTGTAGTTCCCAGTGCCATCCCTTCTAGAATTTTTGACTAAATTTATTGTAAATACACGGATAATTGGAAGTAGTTTTGCAAACTGCAACCAACCTAAAACCACTAACACAAGGATCGTTTTGGTCTACAGCAGTATAATTATGTGGATTGATTCCGTTTTGCAAAACGATATCCGATTTTATGAATACGAGGCATTACATTGACTCTTTGCTGTAATTACAAAACTTTTAATAAAAATACTAAAAAAAATGAATACCAGGCACTACAATAATAATTTTCTGTCGTAGGTATTTGTTTCTCAAGATGCTTGTATTAAGAAAAAGTGCTTTAGCGAGTTTTTTAGGTCTGTGCTTTGGAATAGATGATATGTTTGCTTTCTACTGTGTTCTGTTTCTCGGTGGGTATTATACCTACTTTAAAATTGTCTCAAAATGTTTTTATGAAAATAGTTTTATGATCTCTTGGCTAGAACAAGATATGAAGGCAAGAAACAGACAATTTGAAATCGGTTGGTTCATAAATAAGGACCTTATTTTATGATCAACTCAAGACAACTGATAATTCAATTATAAGATACAGCAGCAATTATCAAAATCGATTTATGATGGTATAAAATCGTTTATCAATCGACTAAAACTGCATTTCCGATCTCATTCAAACCAAGAGGTCCGATCAAATTGCTAGGTAAAAATATTTGGCATAGGATTTGGCATTTAAAGATGATCCTAAATGTATTTTTTTTCTAGGTCAGTAATTTACAAGCGATTGTTTTAAAAATATAAGGATTAATACCTATAAGCCTAATAATTAAATGAATATCTTCAAGAAAGGACAAATAATCGAGTAGAGTAATGAAATCGCAACACCATTTCATAAGTTCTGTATCTCGCAGGTATTGAGCTAAAAAATGTTTGCAATGTGCATATTATAATAATTATTAAAATATTTTTTGTTAAACAAATTGGTATTTTTTTCCATAACTAGTATCAACTTCCAAACGCAACTATAATAAAATTCAGTATAAGTAGGTGTGTTTATGCAAATCAACATTGTAACCAAATAAATCGATGCAAACAATCGAATTAATCGACTAATATCACAACTTATCCCAGCCCTAGAAACGTCAAGGGGTCATGACACTAGAAATTCGTTCGGAAATCGGGACGGAGTGGTCGTAGCCTAAGGGTACGCTTACGGCGTGGCGGGTTCCTCTTCTTGGTGGTGCTTGGCCAGGGCTAGGAGGATCATGGTCAGCTGCTTCCTGCTTATCTTGCCTTCGTTGCTGTATTCGACCCCTTGGAGAATGGTTTCTTCGAACTCTAGGAGGTCTTGAGCGTCGTAATCCTGTAAGAGTTTGAATAAGTTTTTGTAAGCAGAATATAAGCAAGGCGATTCAAACGTGTCTTTTAATTTTCATAAATAACTAAAGTACTTACGATGTAGACGAATCAAATGAGGGTTTGCTAGATTAAATTGTACATAGTTTTGCATAATGATACCAACCCACATATACTTTTGCAATGTGGAACCGCCCTACTTACATTTGCACTAGGGTTTGTTTTTGTCTGCAGACGTATGTATGGGTTGGTTCCTTTTTGCAAAACTATGTCCATTTATAATAGCGATGCAGCAGAACTACAATTATTTAAGGACATATTCAGTTTTTTAGATGTATTAGATGATAGTTTTTTCGATCATGGTTTAGCGCAAGTCTGTCACCGCCATAATACTATTTTCTTATAAATAAACATTTCTTATATATAGACAATTTCTTTTAAATTTTTGACAATGGGCGCCAATAAAATCTGGCACCCAACGCGGGACTCCAATCTATTATTTATAGGTTTTTGGTGCTTTATGACAGTATAATATGTACGTACCTTTTTAACTAATTCTAATAAGTCTTTGAGGAAGCCGCGCAGTTCCTCGTTTTCGATTGAGCCATTGTTATCCTGAAAGTGAAATTAGAATCATAATGAGTTCCGACGAAGGTGGAAGTAGTTATGAAAATTGCGTATTTACGGTAGGACTACATGAAATTTTGTGAATTACTTATATAATTTATTATAACTCTCATTTGAATATACCCCCCCGACCCCTTAGCCCAAGCCCCTCCCTCCACTACGGCGGCGGCAGGAGATGCGCATAGCGCCTCTGGCGACGGCCCCGCCGGACTCTACGGATCGGGTCAGCGAGGGCATCCTCCTCTCTGACCCTCTCCGCGGCCTCCTTCTCTGAGAGCACTGCTTCACAGTATATGTTACTGTATAAATAATATCAATATGCCTAAGAAACAATATACTTAATTATTATTCATTCATAAAATTCACTCAAAATCAAAGCAAATATTGAAATATGAATACAACCACGATAAAAATAATATAATAATTTAGCCCTTTTGACGTCCCACTGCTGGGCACGGGCCTCCCCTCAACATGAGGGGGATTCAGGCCATAATCCACACACAACCACGATAGAGCTCCTAAAAGAAAAAGGTCGCTTTGCAGAAATAAATCCTCTGTATATTATTATGTAGGCAACTACCCGTATAATAAAGCGTATAAATATCATCTTACCCTATCATATAAAGAGAAGACCCTTTCAATGTCGTCCTTGGTTAGTTTGGTAGCGCCCTGATAACAGAAACATTCGTATTAGTGTCAAAACAAATATAAAGGAGTCTCCCTCGAAAGTCCCACGATGGGCGCCAAAACACAACCTTGAATAATATAAGTGTCGCGGCGAAAATAGTAATATACAGTGATTTAGTAGTTTGTTGGTATGCTCAGTGTTATTCTAGTCACAAAGACAACACAAAAAAAGTTGGTAATATTTTCAATATTAAGAAGTGTGTGGAAATCTTTGATAAAGGAAGGAATGGATACAGTACTTCATACTTCATTATTATTCAAATGCGATCTCGCGGCAATGACAGTGTGTGTAAAGCGCGCCGGCGCGCGGGGCCCAGTGTCAAAACTGTGCAAAACGACGTCAATACTATGGATACGCCTCACGATTTCAAGTCAATTACATAAGAATATTATAACGTGGCGGGTTATATTCAAAATACCGTTTTCGTAAGAGAAAAGGTATTAAGCAAATATGGAAATACTTTTTTTATTTTATCGGTCCACAAAAAATACCTTAAATAATAAATACATGAGATTTAAAAAAAACTGGGACTTTAAAAATAAAATGTGACATTTAATTATAAGCGGCACGACGTCCTTATGATGTGTACAGCGTTAAGTTAAACAGTATTAGAGAAGCAGCCTGGTAAAAAATGTAAGAAGTTATACACAAGCAAAGACAAGTGATGGAAGTGTTCATTATATTGCTTGGCGCAGTATCGCTTGGCTTGGTATCGTGATAACTGTTTGGCACAGTGGTTTGCACGTATACCACTGGGCTCACTGTACCGGGTGGTAGCGAGTTCGATTTGCGTCCCAGGAAATTTCGGAAATGGCCTTTCTGTAATTCGCCCTGGTCTGGTTGTAACCGGGATTGCACCCAGTCCATTGTACGGTACCAAGTATGATATCGGTACATAGTACACGCGTTGCTTAGTTTGAGACCATAATTGGTGTGTCAGTCTGGCGATATTATAGCAGGTGCGGTATTGAGCATAACCGCCGATTACTCAAATATAAACCAATATATTTAACCAGTTTTCTTTTACATCCGGTAGCCTTTGTTACTTGTGTAAAAATCCGATTCATCAAGATATAATGAACAAAAACAGGTACGTTTTGTTGGTCTCCAATCGGGTGCTCTCGTAAAAAGTATGGCATTAGTCCATTTTTCACGCCTCTCTATAGATTGAGGAAATCTATGGGAAAATATTGAATTCACTGTCGTATATTGTTTTCTTATATTTACGCGAATACTACACATTGAAATAAAACTATTTTTCGGATTTTATCGCGTTTATTAACTTTATGTTCCCGACGTTTCGGTTGCTTTACAGCAGCCATGGTCACGGGGGGACTGAGGTGTTAGACGTCCTGATGTTATAGTTAGTAACTGGGTACCCTCATATTTAGTTGTTGTTTGCGGTCCGATCCACGCAGAAAGTGCTCACAGTGTCTCGAGGTCTTGCAATGGTACACTTGGTTTTGGATTTAATTATATTAATTACTGGATCCCAAGTTGGTGGTAGCACCCAGCCATCTTCCCTATTGAAATTAGGATGTTTTTTAATTTCAATGGCCTCACGTATCATCCTTGGTCGGAATCGGTGTTCTTTTGCGAGGATCTGTGGTTTATCAAATCTGATATAATGGTGGTTTCGAGTTTAAACTGTCGAGAAAAGTACCCTAAAAAATATATTGTCATCGGAAGCGACATTGAACATGTGTTAAGAAAGCAATGATAGAGGAATATACGACGACCCTTAGGTAAGCGACTATATTGGACGACTGTGCGACTGCTATGTGATTTGGAAGTTTTGTGTAACAAATATTACTGTACCTACTAGTGCGTATAAGTTAAGTTTGTGGAGAGCGCATTAAACCGTTTTCTACGAAAACGGCATTTTAATACGAAACAATATAATTTTATAGAAGTCGTATCCACATTATCCAACTACATAGAATGTATGAAAATATAAATTTTACTTTTTCTTGTAAAATATTGTATTTTAAGGGGGACTCACTGATAAAATGAAATGCCATTCGCTTTCTTATGCTTCCAGTTCTCACTTTTACGTGTTTTAATGATGCAAAACGGTATTTTTTCAATATTTTACGCCGCGGTTTTGACAGCTCTTGTGTCAATGGTCGATTGTAGACTAGCGGGCGACTGCGCGAATTTTGAATCATGCGTATTTTTTGGTGGAACATTGCGTGTACTAACATGCGGTATCCTTTACTTCTTTTATCAAAGGTGGAAATATAATAAAATTTGTGTAACCACTAGGCTATTAACACTTCACTATCAATACAGGATGTTTCAAAAGCGATAAATATATATTTGAGTTACAGGCCTACGAAAATTTGTCACAAATTTCGTGTTGCGCTCTTAGTATAATACCACCATAGGTCTAGAAAACTGTAAACTACATGAACGTTAACAGCCAATAATATTTAATAAATTGTTTGTAAAAATATTGCATCTTATTTAATTATTTTTTTTACACCTAGTATTATATCAAACTTTTGAAACACCTGTATAATAACTATAAAGCAATAATATTGAGGACTTACCTCAATACCCTCCTATGCGTGCCAAGTGCAGACAAGCGTTAGTGTCAGGATAGACAAACAGACAGACAGATAGGCAAACAAACAATAGGTATCGTGCTTACTTTAGTTAAGGTGAAGGCGCCTGTCTAGCCCGCGAAATTCAAAATTTTCGAGTATTTTTATAGTTTATCCAAAATCTGAAAACATTTAAGACAACATTTTGTGATTTGCGAAAAACACAGTATGCAGTGCGTTTATTAATACATTTATTTTACTCTAAATATTATCACGGTGGATATGATACTAGTAAATCACTAAATATACAAAAATTGCCAGATTATCTGGATAGCTGTCGTTCTTGAAATGTTTTAGAGTAAGTTGGATATATTAATAAATGCACTACACACGGTCTTTTTCGCGAATTACAAAATGTGCCTTTTATTATTGTCAGATTTTGAAAAATTTCTAAAAAATCTCAAAAAATTTGAACTTCGCGGGCTAGATGGGCGCTTTAGCCTTAAGTTCGTTATTATAATTTTACGAAGTTATTTATGGTTGATACAGAAAAAAAATACGACAATAAATAGGTTATGTTTGTAGTGCCTAGTATTTTTTACTAAACGTTTTGTAATTACGGCAAATAATTTACGGATACGAGGCGATACATAAGTATTTGCTGTAATTACGAGAAAAAATAGCAAAATACTAGGAACTACAAAAATCATTTATTGTTGTAAAGTTTTTTCCTCAGTTCTGCCACGAAATGAATCAGACTTCTTTTGTAAGTAACGTTATTTTGATAGGTTGAATATTTGTAATTTTGCATGACATTTGACCGTATTCATAGGCCGGTATTATTAATTCTATCTCAAGTCTGAGAGCGATCTTGAGTACGTTTTTGACATATAATTTTGTACTAGTATGACATAAGGATGACATTTCCAACAATACATTACAGTACTCCAAATCTATGAAATTCCTTTTGACGTTTCAAAGATTTCATGCCACAAAAACTCTGTAGAAGTGCGATTCCTCACAAAATTTCCAACAACCTTTTACCCATAGTCAAGCAATTATAAACTTATGTGTATTATAAGGGTATTATATTACAACATGTAGTTATAATTCTTTTTGGCTTTATGCAGACGCGTAATCCAATCTTGACAACTATCAAATAGTATTTCTTAGATGCGGAGTACTGTAGTAAACACACGTCACACACATTGTCTGATAAATTTTCGTGACAGTAGGTACCTACATTAATTTAATAATCTTACGTTCAATATAATTATTTATTATTCACACTTAATTTTGTTTTATGTATACTTAACATAATAAGTGGAAGATGTCGAAAATTACGAATGGCGCTAAAATGTTTAATCAGAAGCAAACATAATTTATTATGGAAAGGAAATGAGAAAGATGCATATTGCTAAATCTACGTGAATGGGTTGCAATAAAAATATTATTTACAAAATAAATTTATTAAAATATGCAAAGAACTCTATCAGCATGCATGCAGTGTTATATCTTGAACAGAAAAATAAAAAAAAAGCCTTTGGTACATGGCGGTGTTGCGAATATTTCCATAATATGCTTAGTTAGATAATAGGTTATACTTATTGAGGGGTCAAATATTAATGATTTATCTATTTGATGTACTTATGTATGCAGGTAATCAATATGAGGGTTAACAATATTGGAATGATACTTTTCTTGAAATAAACCAACAGGATGACAGATATTTTACATGATTTGTTGTGTAGGTTACAATGTCCGTTGACGTTTCGTCAAAATGGTGGACAGGTGGCACAAAGCGGCGGGAAATTAAGTGTCACTCACCTTGAACACTTGTCTGCAGAGGAAGTTCTCCTTGACGGGCAGTAGTCTGCAACACGCGAACATTGCAACACGAGCAGAGACAAGAAATGTGTTTTTAAATTTAAGTGTTTATAACCCTTATAAAAATGTACTGCATTGTTGGACCTGCTTTAATGTACAGTAGAAAACGATGTGCATCGTGACGTTACGTTTTGGTATACCTACCTTATTTTTCGAGTAGCAAAACCACAATTGACCATATCATTAAAAAAATATTTACATTTAGGTTACTCACTTTGCCATTTCTGACAGTTGTAATCGGCCATCTTTGTTGGAGTCGAAAACTTGGAGCTGTGAAAATGGAAGATATTAAGTAAATATCAATAAACACACCTAAACACACCATGCCCACACATATGCCAACACCCCTGCTAGCACACCCCAATACCGCCATCCACGGGGAGAGGGGGTAGGGGGATCGTGAATAATTAGAATCGATATCGGAAACGTAGGTATTTTAAATCTTTAAACATCTGTATTTTTGTCAATTTTAAATGTATTCTGAAAATAGTTCCGCTGTTATAGTGATCGAATTGTACGATTGAATCATTTAAACAAAAATAAACATTGCCGCAGATCTAAATAGTCTACAACCGTACCTACAATCGCTTGGTGTGTCTCTGGCGATATCTATTACTAACTTCTGGAAAGTATCATATGTGGTTATTCGGGTTATAAACTATCTGTGTGCCAAATTTCATCCAAATCCGTTCAGCAGTTTTTGCGTGATCGGGTAACAAACATCCAATTGTACATAACTTCCACATTTATTCTATTACTAGGTATCGCAGACATACCATGGTGTCTGTATATTCTATGAGCTTGTCCTCTGACACGTCGTTGATTTTCTTCGCCTCCTTCAAAAGGTCTCGGAGAAAATTCTGTTAAAGTACCACACATAAGAATTTTATACACAGCAAAGTAAGGCTAATTGGGGTTCATTCAAGCTATGAAGCTGTCACATAATTTTTCATGTATACATTTCTGATAGATAATGATGTAAAGTGTCAAAATCTGATACAGTAAAATGTATGGTAATGATCGGTGTCGGATTACCCGTGTGAATGCCCGCTAAGTCTAGTCTGTCTGCACTAGGCATGGAAATAATTGCTACTTTTTATTTTCATTTCGTGAAATTATGTTTTTCTTTCACTGTTATTTCACCTGTGATTTTTCCCAGTCCATGATTTTATTCACAGTGGAGTTTCACTAGAGCACTTATCCTATGAAATTACTTGTTGATGCGTAATCACGAAAACTGGGACAGTACCGAACGATATGCGATTACATTGCAATTATTGTTAACAGTCTCCGCTTATGTCGGTGCTGAATATGAAATATTATATGTACAATATGATTTTTCACACGCTACCTGTGAAATGTCCCATCACTAGACTCCACCTCTTATATTTCTAATAGGGAAAGTATAAAAGGGTGCTGCCTATATTAAAATTTAATTTCATTCAAGGCGACACACGTCCGAAACCAATTCGCAGTCGTTTGTTTACTTGTGCGAGCCGCGGCACATGGCGGCGGCCCCTTATTTACCTTCAGTTCGTCGGCCTCTATATACCCGCTACCGTCAGTGTCGTATTCACGCCAAATCTGAAAAAAAAAATGTGTTTAATCAATTTGTTTGGTAACACTCTTTTTTTTGGGTTCCGTAGTCCCTACGAGGAACCCTTATAAGATCATCTAGACCGTCCATCTGTCCGTCCCAGTCTGCCACAGTGCCATAACTTCTACAGTTTTTGTCGGAAGTTGACGAAATTTGGTACAGGTCCTAAAGAATAGATCCCACTTTCAAAAATACGTAATTTTGAAAAGGTATTTTCAAATAAAATGGTATTTCCATACAACATCTTATTATCAGAAATTACATTTGCCAATTGAAATAAAACTATTTTTCGGATTTTATCGCGTTTATTAACTTTATGTTATTGTAGTTTTATTTCAATGTGTAGTATTCGCGTAAATATAAGAAAACAATACATTTGCCAATTCTTTAACTTTTTAAGTTTTAATCACAATTTACGTAATCAGCTCTGACACTTCTTACATTTTTATGACAAGCTACAAAACTAGTTAGGTAAATATATTATTTCGGTATTCAAATGGGTACGGAAACCTACATTGTGCGTGACACGACCCGCACTTGTCCAGTTTTTATTTGTACATACCTATGTTTGTAACAGAGTCAAAAATAAAGCACACAAACCGCCTGCTTTCAGTAGTCATCGTAGCCTATAGGTGTGCAATACCAAAGGCAATGCTCGCACGTCGCCGACTTGAGGGGGAGTGGAACAGAGGGGGGGTAAACGAGGGGGGGTTGAGCTTCCGGTCCTCTTGGTATAATAGCTACTTTTGAGAGAGGATACTCTGTGAGAGGATGGTATACTGCCCCGGCCGAGTATGAAATGTAGTACCTATAAACATAGTGTTACCTTCATGAATTCAACGCTGGATTCCAGCGGGTTGTCGAATCTGAACAGCAACAGGAAGTTCTCTTCCATCGGAAGCAGTTGTGCCAACTGAAACAAACAAACATTGTTCTACGATTGTTTAGAAACCAGGTTAATCTAGTTTCTAAACATTAACACTAGTTAACATTGCACAACCGTAATCGGACGACCGCTTGGCGCAGTGGTTCGAGTGTAGGCCGCTCGGCTCACTGCACCGGGTGGTTGCAGGTTCGATTTCCGTCGGGGTAAATTTCGGATATCCCTTTCGTAATTTGCCCCGGTCTGGGTGTCACTGGGATCGACCCAGTCCATCGTACGGTACCCATAGTACCGAATCAGGCGATATTTATTTATATTTATTGATGCTTTGCGTGTTGTTTACTCATGTTTGTCACCGCCATTAGGGGTCCATCCACTTGAGCTTGGCGAAGCTATGAAACCGATCCTATTGGCTAAAGCGATCAGGTCAGCTCGCCCAGCCTGCCGGCCCGGCTTAAGTGGACGGGTATCTTTAGATCTGTCACCGATCACTACTTTGTGGCATATCGGAGTCTGCGTCACATCTCATATCATCTTGGAGTCAGTCACCTCTCGTATGTCTATCTTGCCGTCCTGGTTGTCATCGTAGGCCTCCATAAAGCACGCCTTCAGCTCCACCAGCATCTCGTCGGATACCGCCTGTCACAAAATTAACGATCTTTTATAAACGATTATAATTTCCAGTAATTTAAAACAGGTTTACAGCCAGTCTTGTGAGTTACTTTTACCCGCTCTTCGGGGGTAAAAGTCATAGAACAATGATTCACTGAGGCAGAAGTGAATCATCCTTCCGAGTTAGAAATATAATATGTTTTTGTGTGTATTTCTTTAATATAACGCGAGCAAACGCTTTTGCTAACGCCATACCGGACAGAAAAAGTTAATCACTATAGGTACATAGTACAAAGCATAGTCGCTTCTCGTTGTCTGTCCTTATGAGTGCTTAGATCTTTAAAACTACGTAATGGATTTTGATGCAGTTTTTTTAATCGATAGAGTGATTCAAGGGGAATGTTTATATGTATAATACATGCACAATATAGTAGAGGAACACTGATAATTTTAGAGCCGTGCGAAGCCGGGGCGGGTCGCTAGTAAAAATATTTTTTTTAAAAGGAGTCATTACTTATTAAATAATTAAACGCATACTCAGGTAGTGTTTGCGAGATAAATCCTATAAAATCTTTGTCATTGTGCGAAAAAATCGTATTTTTTGTTATTTCTCTCCAGTTTCCTGGTGCTCACTACCGCCATTGTGCAGCCGGCCGCCATTTGAATGGGAAGTAATTTCAAACTTAGAACGCGTTGTGGCGCCCAGTCAGTTCCGCAGAATTTCATATTAAATTCGCGTTTCCAAATATTAATCCGTGTCGCTTTGTGCACGAGGATGAAATCTGGCGGAACAACTTTTTGCCTCTGTCCAACTGTTACATCTTTATCTATAAACTAGCTGAGCCCGCGACTTCGTCCGCGTGAAATTCAACTTAACAAAAAAGCCCGCTCCCGCGTTCTGAGCCCGCGCGACAGGTCCCATTTTTTTAAAATTTTGTTTTTCTGAAAAAAAAGTAGCCTTAGTTACTCCTTAAAACATCAGCTATCTGCCAGTGAAAGTCCCGTCAAAATTTAGTTTCGGGGATTACCCGGAACAAACACACAGACTGACAGACAAAATTTTTTAATCGCGTTTTTGCTTTAGGTATCGTATGTACTTTCATATGCATTTAGTGAAAGGGTCTTATTTTGATATTACAAACAGACACTCCAATTTTATTTATTTGTATAGAAGATGTATATAACATGCCAGTGTGCGTGTGTTCTTAAATCGTCTCCTCCTAAACGGGACGATCGAGTTTGGTGATTTTTATTTTCTGCCATTTTTTATTTTATTTCTCGCATAAAATAACATAATCCTTTCTGTGGTCTATGACAGCCTACGAATTAAGGATAATACCTTACCTACAGACGTTCAAAGTTTCCGATGTCGATTCGAATGATTTAAAAACTCCCTTGATCCGCTAGTTTACCTATATAAAATGGTGCTACTGATAAAGGTATATTTACCATAATGCAGTCACTCAAGTGGTGCAATAATTATAGCATATGACTAGTCTGGGTATACGTATGTTCTGTGTAGCAACTATAATTAAACAAAGGATACTTGTGTGAAGTGTTTTTCAATATAACATTAAACCAGGGCAAAATAATGACAGCTCAACCAGATTGCGCTTGAATAGTCTGGTCCCGCCACACACTCCCACCACTGTTACGCCTGTAAACCAGGATCTACAATGGTGACCAATAATGACGTCGAGGTTTGACCCTCGACGAGTCCCGGGGAAAAGTAAAATTGTCTTAGAACCCGCACGAATTTAATCGAAAGAAATAATAGGAGGAGTTGGAAGAAAACAATGTCAATTTCCCTCCGGTACTTCCCTATGGGTGACGTTACTTATCTGTCACCATACTTACATCTGTCAGTGTCACTACAATTAAAAATTTTCGCAACATATGGGCTACGTTCCACTTGGCGTTCACAACGATCAAAATGCTCCTTTAGCCGTTCCACATAACGACCGCGGTCGTTGTGGTCGCGGCGAAAACGTCACGACTTACGCTCACGCGAAGCTCACGACCATAAAAAGGTGGGTCGTAGTGATCGTTGAGTAAATTAGCGGGAATTTCAAAACTCAAAGCATCAAAGATGCCGACAGTGAAGCTTTTTCACAATCATAATTTTGTAAAATCGTATTTCATTCTTCATCTAAACTGGATGAACTAGTACTTTCTGGAGCATGTACTTTCTGGAGCGTTATTGCGACCTCTTAACAAATATCCAAGTGCCGCCGCAAAATACATTTTAATTACATTTGGACGTAAATTAATGAATTACACAAATAATATTAAATTTTAAAAAAATAATAATATATTTTTTCAATATGAATCGATTTAAACAATAATTGTTTAAGTTTATTTTCAAGGCTTATATATTATAACCTAATCTCTGAAATCTTTTGCTTTCTTTTTACTAACTCACTGTTTGTATTATTTACCTCCACGCTCAAAACGCTTTGTAATCCATTCCACTTGAGTTTACGACAGTAACGCTCACAAGAAAGTGGAACGGGAAAAACTGCGGTCGTGATCGTTGTCAACGCTTACTGGAACGCACCCATGGTCCATTGTAACGTGGCGCCGCCCTGGTGGTAAAAAGCCTGAAAGTTCTCATTATTGCAAGAAATATCCGGGGTGCCACAGCAGGTGATTTCCTATAACAGTTGTTATAGTTCTGTCTCCCTCCGTTGGGCTGTTGAAACGACCGTGTAAAAGAGACAATCGATTTTCTGACCTCCTGTTTAATCTCGAAGGCTTGTCGAACAACCTTGAATACAAAATAAGTAAAATCGTAAAGAAGCAATCAAATGTTCTCGCAGACACAAATAGTTGTTTACACGAAGATTTTGGTTGTGTCTTAGATGGAAAAAGTTCTAATAGGTACCAATTTTAGATCTAGACTAAATATTTGTCAGCTTAAGTACAAGAACCTGCCTACCTGTTAATAATTCTCAACTTTGAGAGGAAATAGGAGTACGGACTTGAAATTTCATTTTGCAGAACGACATATCCAAAGATTTCATTGATATTTCAGGTTGTACAGTCAGCGACATAAATCGCAGACCATTCTCAATTTGTCAAAGCCTTGATTTTATAAACGTTGGTGAACATTGTGACATCAAAATACCTATTAGCAGCATATTAAATATTGTTTAGATCAATAAAATACTACTTACTTATATAGCTGATTGTACCTACTACTTTTGTTACCACTTAATAATTTATTAACTAGATAGACGTTGAAAACGCAAATACGGCATATAACTATATGTCTACTAGGTGATACAAAATGGGTATACAATTTTTTTTGCAATTTAACTTTGTAAATCTCAAACTATCGGCTTTGTGGGACAGTTGAAGTACTAAAGGTTTTGTAGACTTGTGAAATCGGTCAACAGCTGTATTCCTATAACACCTTTTGTTTTTCAAGTTCCCTCCAAAGCTGATGGTTTTAGAATTACAAAGTTAAGTTTTGAAAAAAAAGTATACCCATTATGTGTCACCTTGTATAGGGTAAACTATACATAGATATTCATAGTTACATACGATAAGATAGGTACATAAGATCTGTTTTTCCATGATTTGTTCTCGAGCCTTTGTACTGTATGAATCATAGATACCACTATCTTATCGATATTGTCGCTATAAATAATACGCAAGATGTTCCACTTGTCTTATTAGGAGTACTTACATGAAGTTTAGAACGTGTTTTGTTAAGACAATTTGAAAATCGTAAGCATTTGTTTTGTTGTACTCGAGACCGTCCGCACGTCCACCTGTTACTACTTAGACGCTTACTTGTTGTGAAACTATTAAAAAATTAAATAATTCATAATTTAGCCCGTTTTGACGTCCCACTCCTGGGCACGGGGCTCCCCTCAACACGATGGGAATTCAAGCCATAATCCACCACGCTGACCCAGTGCGGGTTGGCGAATTTCACGTGTCTTTCGAAGATTGGTTAGATCTTCTAAGACATGCAGGTTTCCTCACGATGTTTTCCTTCACCGTGAGCAAGTGATAATCATATAGAAATTATGATTCGCACATAGATGTCGAAAAATCCAGTGGTTCGAGCCGGGGTTTGGACCCAAGACTTGGTGCCCGCAAGACGCGTGCTTAAATAATTACTTAATCAAAACACTAGGAATGGTTTTTCGTTTCTTTTTCATAATGACAAAGCCGGTAAACACGTACGACTGGGACGGTTGGCGGCGAGTTCCCGGAACTCTCACTTATTGTACGAAACGCAGCTATTATAGTTGTATACTTAACGCCGATTTTCTGTGAGTGGATGGTACTGGGAGGGGGGGGGGGGCCCGGTTGACTGTTGAGCATGCTCGTACTTATATTATATATCTATTCAGCTGTAGCCAATTCACTACCAGCTCATATACCAGGGGTGGCCAACCGGTCAATCGCGATCGACCGGTCGATCGCGACTATTAGTCCAGTCGATCACTGCAAGGCAAAAAATATAAATACGTAGAACAGACTGTGCTACGCAATTACTAACTGCAGGACGCATCATCTTGTATAATTTTTTAATGGCCGTTCCGTCACGTTATTTGTCCTCTCTTATGTAATTGGTAGATCTAGGGTTTCGTCGGTAAACAGTAGATTTTGGGTCTAATTAAGTCGGACACCCCTGTCATATACGGTATAGAATCTGTAGTCAATTTTCTCAATACCGTGAGAACAACCTACTCGTATTGAAATAAAACTATTCATGGGGGACCCCCCCGTGACCATGGTTGCAGTAAAGCAGCCGAAAGGTCGGGAATATAAAAAAGTTAATAAACGCAATAAAATCCGTAAAATAGTTTTATTTCATTGTGTAGTATTCGCGTAAATATAAGAAAACCTTCTCGTATATTGAGTTTGGCTTTATAGGTCCCTACGTAGATGCATTTATTATTGGATCGTATGTTTCAGATGAAAAGCTGGCTCCTGATATTGGTGGTCGCGGCGCTGGCAGCGTTCAGCCATTCTTCTGTGATCAAAGCCGCTGCTCCGAGGGCTAACCTGAGCTTGGGATACACTGTGGCCGGCGACCGGCTGCTTTTCAGGTGAAATAGCAATGTCGTCAAAATCAGCGTTGGAGGAGATCTCGTTCCCCTCCAGCACATGCTGAGCCAAATGCCTTTCGGTACAGCTCACACTATAGGGAATGCAGCTTTCTTACCTTGTGTCTTTCTATTTTACTTATTTCATAACTAGCTGTGCCCGCGACTTCGTCCGCGTGGTATTTAACTAAACAAAAATTTCTGGATTATCGACATAAAAAGTATCCTATGTGTTAATCCCGGTTATAAACTATCTGTGTTCCAAATTTTATCCAAATCCGTTCAGTAGTTTTTGCGTGAAGGAGTAACAAACATACATCCACACTCACAACTTTTCGCATTTATAATATTAGTAGGATTATGTGCTGTTATTTTCTTATGTGTGTACTGCTGTGCTGATTAAATATTTTCATTTCATTTGTCATTTCATGAATCCCATTTCCATTATTTTAAGCCGTTTCGCTATTTTCTTGTTGGGCACAGTTTTCTGTCTACCCTGCTTTTTAAGCCCCGACGAAGAAAAGGGTGTTATAAGTTTAACCTGTTTATCTGTGTCTCTGTCTGTGGCATCGCAACGCCCAAGCGGATGAACCGATTTTAATTTTGTTCTTTTTTTGTTAGAAAGGTGTTCTGATCGAGAGTGTTCTTAGCTATGTTTCGTGAATATCGGTTCAGCCGTTTGAAAATTATCAGCTCTTTTGTAGTTTAAAAAGTCGCCGTTTTTATAATTTTAAATTTAAAGTTATTGTTGGGTCAGGTCCATTTAAATCCCACGAAGTTGATTCGGTAGGTACCTAGGTACACTATTTAGCTACACCATGAAATTTACACCGTGTTTTATAGTAGTATTTACGTAAAATGTAATTTAAACTTTACTCCACAGAGAGAGAGCAGGAATATAAAAAAGTTGCTTTCGGTAAGCATTCACGGAGACACTGTCGGTACTATAAAATTGATACTTAATATTACAATATTTCCAGCACCTACCTCTACCGGCCAGGGAGGCCGGACACGATTCAATACCAAGACGTGATGTACCGAGGCAATGCCACCACCAGGATTACGGTGGTACGAGCCACCGAGGTCGGACCCACGCAGTACGCGGCCCCCGCGGTCCTCGCCGGCGGCCTGGGCAGCAACAACGTGACCGTCCGGGTGACCTCGGCGAGGGGCTACGGGTACTACTACTACGTCGATGTTTGGGGACGATAGAGAGTGAACCGATGGGGTTTAGGGCGCCCGTCCACTTAAACCGGCCGGGTTATGCTAGCTAGCCATCTCGTTTCGACTAATAGGATTGCTACAATTTACTCAGCTCATGAAATAAAATGAAGCAAGCCAACCTATCTGGCTCAAGTGGACGGGCACCCTTATTCCCAACTGCCACTGAACCGTGTACGATGCTAGGAGAAAATGTTTTTTTGGAATTGAATTACATATGTTTTGGAAGTAAATAAGGATAAATAATTTGTTTGGACAACAATCAGACTGAGTTGTTAGGGTCTCGTAATGAGAATTATGTAAATAAAATAATTTTATGATGTATAAATTTTACTTATTTTTAATTTTTTTGTGAATAAATTTTATTTATAAATACTATAAATATAATATACTAGCTGTGCCCCGCGACTCCGTCCGCGTTCTGTTGAATTTTTTCCTGATTTTTCTTTGCTATAAACCTCACGGAGCCCGAGACCTTTCCAACGAATGCAAAACCGTGGAAATCGGTTCGTGCGTTCTGGAGTTATAGCGTCAGGAAGGAAAACCCGACTAATTTTTATATAGTAGACTAGCTGTGCCCCGCGACTCCGTCCGCGTTTGTTTAAATTTTTCCTGAATTTTCTATGCTATAAACCTCACGGAGCCCGAGACCTTTCAAACGAATGCAAAACCGTGGAAATCGGTTCGTGCGTTCTGGAGTTATAGCGTCAGGAAGGAAAACCCGACTAATTTTTATATAGTAGACTAGCTGTGCCCCGCGACTCCGTCCGCGTTTGTTTAAATTTTTCCTGAATTTTCTTTGCTATAAACCTCACGGAGCCCGAAACCTTTCCAACGAATGCAAAACCGTGGAAATCGGTTCGTGCGTTCTGGAGTTATAGCGTCAGGAAGGAAAACCCGACTTATTTTTATATAGTAGATTAGGTTGGGTGTTATTTCTAGTTTTTTTATTATTTATATCGATCTCCTTTCAATGACCTATTTCGATTTGCCTGTATATCTGAGGACTATCTGTCACATTTTACCTCCCCCTGAAGCGCGGAGGTGTGTACATCGTTCAACAAAAATAAGCTTGCAAGTTACAGTGCCTCAAATCCAAGAAATACTTTTTGACAGTTGTGGTATTAATGGGACAAGGCATCTGCATCAAAAAATATAAAAAATATCCACTTGTTGTAATATAATACTGACACAAAGTTTATCTCCCTATTTTAATTTCTGGTTGAATTTTCAAAAACGCTGAGATATATATTTTTTATTTGTAATTACTATTTCCTAATTCCTGAGTTGATCTCGCTGGGAAACTCCGAGCATAATCATCTCCATTGCTCCGGGTGAATATGAGCTTCCGTAAGCACATAGTGAGTGGCATGTCTGTGTTCTATTTCATCATAGGCAACACACACAGTAACTAAAAACATCTGATTACGTCACTTTTGACAGTTTTCCCATTGAAAAACTGTCAAAAGTGACGTATTCATTAACGCGATGAGTCAGTTTTGCTTCGATGTATTGCGAGTCACGTGTGAGTAGTGTCGAGCGACAGTCGTTAACAGAGTTTGGGCCCAGGTCAAAGACTTTCGTTTTGAGACACAATATATGAAACGTCAAGTGGTATTCCATGGATTTGGCTTGGGTACTGTCGGTATTATACTTTTGGTGAATTAATCCTTATTATTAATGTATTATGATGTCATTTGGCTAGTCATTCGTTGCGTCACCGTGTAGGCATATCTCAGGATTAGACAATAATCATTCATGTTGGCAATCAGCCAAGGCCTAGGCTTGATTGCGTCTATTCTATATCAAAGTTCATGTTTTTAGTTACTTAGCACGCAACTATGCGATCTTGGAAACGGATTTTTTAATGGACTGAACGGACTTTGAATATTATCATAGTACCTTCAGAAAAATATCTTCATCGTAAAAGTACTACTATCGAAAGATATCTATATATATTTTTTTAAATTGGTGCGACTTTTAAAGATGTTTGATTTTAGATAAAATGTTTAAACGATTTAATTCTATATCTAATACGTATCCACAAACCCCCAAGTTATTACTTCGTGCTTTGAAACATCCTGTATTCAGTAGTGAGTACATAAATTAATAAACATGAACCAGCACACAAACACGTCAAGAAGGTCCCAAAATAACCATTATTTAATAAGTTAATCTATTAAGTTGACCGCAATGTTTATCAAAATATGACTGCCTAAATAACCAATTGCCTATATATTTCAAAAGCAATTAAAGTATTAGATACTCGTGGGTAGGCACTTGTTCCTCTAGAACAGTTTATTACACAGACCTTGTGGAAACCAGGGACAATTTCCGTGCGTTCAATCGCTTTTGCCATTCCTATTATTGGAATCAAGTATAATCAGCTCACGAGTTTAGGTCCAATTAGTCTTAATTTGATCCGTGGTGCCTTACAACTGGTCTTCAATCAGCTGTAACAGTCTTGCTTCCATGGCAACCAGCTCATACCAGCTATTTTTGTCTCCCGCTTTGCACCGGAGGGAAGTGGATTTTTTAACTTCCAACTCCTCCTATACATATTTCTTTCGATTAAATTCGTGCGGGTTCCAAGACAATTTAACTTTTCCCCGAGACTCGTCGGGGGTCATACCTGGAAGTCATCATTGGTCACCATTGTCGATCCTGGTTTACAGTAAACGTTGGTAACAGTGGTAAAGTAACAGTGGTGGGAGTGTGTGGCGGGCGGCGGGATAAGTCCCATAAAAAAAAAGACTTGGGCCACACGGCATTAATCATGGAACTTTATCACTGTTCCACATATAATGAGCCGAGTTAGAGGCTCATGGTGGGATTCTGTCTTTGTCTAGTAAGGACCACACTCCACGGACGATAGGCATGCCCGCTAGAAGTGAGAGGGACACAGTACGGCCAAGGACATCTCCCTCGGCATCTTTAACTGTCCACATAAGTGGTAAAGTATTATAGACTTTAACGCGAGTCAATAAAGTACAGTTAATCGAAATAAATGAAGGCGAAACATTATTACAATCATTTAATAAAATACCCACGACATTTAGTTTCGATTTGTTTCCCGTTGCCCGTGGTATAGTTACGAAACTCCGGTTAGATGGGTCCATGGAAAATGTGGAATGCTCGAGCGTAGGCTCATTGCATTGGGTGGTAAGAGGTTCGATTCCCGTGAGGGCTAATTTCAGAATCTGACTATCATGGACTAGACTAGAATCAAAAACAAACATGTTTTAAAAAAAAAAATTGGAGCCACGGGACGCACGGCCGATGTGAAACATGCGTAGATACTGTGAGAGTGGTGCCGTATAGGGGGCATGACGGCATGATAGAGTGTCATGCCATTTGCCGTCACGGCAAACTGGTTTCACAAAAAAAGCGTCCCGCCCGTGCATTACATTGGCGCATATGGTAGGTACTTTAAGTACAACTTTTGCTGAGTTTGGGACCATATCAGATGTGTTAGTAAGGTGATATTTTTTTATAGAATAAAGTCGGCAATCAAGTGGACGACCCGACTGATGTTAAGCAAAATTGTCACGTTGCCGACTGAAGGGAGTGGGACGGAGGGAGGGATAGCAGAGGAGTTTGGTTTCCGACTCTCTCGCTCGCCGTACGAAACGCTACACATATAAGCTACTTTAGATTGATATTCAGTTACAGGGTGGTACTACCTCGATCGAGCGAGCTGAGTCGAGTTGAGCTGTGTCAATTGGCAACAGCTTGGCTCAACCGCCGTATTTATTTCTGTAGCAGTGGTCAGGGTAAGGAAATCGAAACGAAATAAGAAAAAAAAAAGAATAAAATTAGAAAAATTATTTAATTATCAACATCAACACACGCCCCACCAAGTTCGCCCAATCCCGTGGGACATTCCGGCCCTGGCAACGCCGAGTACATCCCTGTTTTCACAGGCGGCTCTGACGTAGAACCTTTTTCCGGTACACTCGTTGTCACGGAATCCGACCGACCATAGCTCCAGCTAATTATCAGTAGCAAAATCGTTATTGCAACCGTCTTCATGTCTGATAATTATCCACTCTCTCCGTTATTTATCGGAGCGATTATTATCGTGAATAGCTGGTTTTATTTGTCGAATAATTTGTTTCAATTTCACTTCTTTTACTTTTCTATTATTCAATAAATTATTTTCTTTATTCACTGTTCTTTAATTATTGATTGTTTTTATACAAATGTTAACCAATTTTCTATATTATCTATTCGTTATTAAAAGTAACTGTGATCGCTGTAATTATGTTACTGCGAATGGTTGTGGTGATGACAAACGTCAGTTATATATAGCAATTTAATTGCTTAATTACAAATCATATTAGATAACGACAGTAGGTGATTCATATTATTGTTATTTTGCTACTATATACCTAGTTTTGTTGCATTGTAGGGCAAAAATACAGAGCTTAAAAACCCATGAGATGTTTTTGTGGTTGATGATATCATCTTTTGCACCGGTGCTTTTTTCTTTATAAATGATTACTAGCAATGTGAGTTTAACACATTTCTAATATTCCAGTTAGCCCCTCCACCAGCTAAACTAATTGCTTGTGTTAGGAGGGGCTCACGCCAATAGTATAGTGACCATAGGACAACAGGGATCGAACCCGGAACCTCTCAGCTACGGGGCGGGCCCTCTAACCACTAGGCTATTGATCCCTTCTAATTGACTTTTGTATAGATGTCGCAGATGGATTGTATAATAAGGTAGCTGTTTATCAAAACCGTTAGCGGTTTTATAGAACAGATCCGTTCTGAAAATCAGCTGACCATGTTCATGCATTGTCCAACCTAGATTGCTTAGCGCAGGATTACTGAGTAGTTATAAAATCAAATACCCCAAAAATCTAAAACAAATGTACCTATAATATAAATAAATTGTGTGGTTGGGGGACCCCTGTTAAATAATAAATCAATAGCGCCAGACTGAAACACCAACTGTACGGTCCCAAACTAAGTAAAGATTGTACTATGGGTACCGTAAAATGGACTGGGGGCGATCACAGTAACACCCAGACCAGGGCAAATTACAAAAAGGCCATTTCCGAAATTTATCCTAGAGGGAATCGAACCCGCAACCACCATGTGCAGTGAACCGAGCGGCCTACGCTCGAACCACTGCGCCAGGCGGTCGTCGAACGATCGGAGTTAGGAACGAAGGCCTCTGAAGTGTTTTGAATGCACAATTTTTTAGTTTTTTGACGTCGCACTATCGAACTTTTACACAGCGGACGTTACAAAGTTACGTAACGCTTTTCAAGCGTGACCATTTATCGGTCATTTGACTCCTACTGCAAGCCATACTTGCAATATCCTACTAATATTATAAATGCGAAAGTTCGTGAGCGTGGATGTTTGTTACTCTTTCAGGCAAAAACTACTGAACGTATTGGGATGAAATTTGGAACACATTTATAGTTTATAATCGGGATTAACACATTGGATACTTTTTATCCTGATAATCCCGAAATTTTTGTTAAGTTAAATACTATGCGGACGAAGTCGATGGGCACAGCTAGTTATATTTTATTATTATAATACAATGTAATGGAAAACCAGATGAACATTTTCAGCGGTTTTATAAAACACCTAATAATACAATCCATCTACGACACAGACATACAATTTGTATGGGAAAGAGTTATATTTGATGGAACTTCGCGCTGTAATACAAATCCTAGAACGAGTTAACTAATACAAAATCACAAGCGGAAACTCATGTCCAATTGAATCTTTATAATAAAGAGCAATAGGTATAAGAGGTACGTTGTTATTTTTGGCCATCTTCAAGTATGTACATATGTGAAGGCCAACCACTATTTATATTTCGGACTAGCGGCCCGCCCCGGCTTCGCACGGGTACATTGCGGTTACATTATTCGAGTTTTAGTAAGGATCCCTAATTTTTTTGAAAATATATTATAGCCTATGTCACCCGGGGATAGTGTAGCTTCCCAGCAGTGAAATAATTTTTCAAATCGGTTCCGTAGTTTCGGAGCCTATTCATTACAATCAAACAAACAAAGTTTTCCTCTTTATAATATTAGTATGATACATGTACAACCCACCGGCGCTGTCTGAGTCGGTGTCAAAATTTAAGTTTGCAGAATCCAAAATAAGTAATTAATATGAGAAAATAGTGTCACCAATAAGATAACTGATTACAATTAATACGAATTCAACAAGTATTAAGAATAACAACAGTACACGGAAATTTTAGAGACAGAGGTTATATCATTTCTTATTTATTAACCACCGACAAAAAAGAGGGGTGTTATAAGTTTAACATGTGTATTGTGTACTGCGTGTCTGTGTGTCTGTCGGCATCGTAGCGCCCAAGCGGATGA
Organism: Notodonta dromedarius; assembly: GCA_905147325.1. Taxonomy (NCBI): domain Eukaryota; kingdom Metazoa; phylum Arthropoda; class Insecta; order Lepidoptera; family Notodontidae; genus Notodonta; species Notodonta dromedarius. Next base: position 4,616,085 of record LR990183.1, on the reverse strand, counting down.
ACCGATTTGAATTTTGTTTTTTTTTGTTAGATAGGTATTCTGACCGAGAGTGTTCTTAGCTATGTTTCATGAAAATCGGTTCAGCCGTTTCAAAATTATCAGCTCTTTTGTGGTTTAATAAGTCGTCGCATCGGCGGTTTTCTAAATTATCAATTTTAGATATTAATTCATTAGGACAACTTATATTTAACATTACAACCAATATAAGATATACATAATTATGAAAAACTAGTTTCTGCCCGCGACTTCGTCCGCGTAGACTTAAGTAAAGTATTCTATATGTTAATCCAGGTTATAAGCAATATGTGTTCCAAATTTCATCCAAATCCGTTCAGTAGTTTTTGCGTGAAAGAGTAACAAACATACATCCACACTCACAAACTTTCGCATTTATAATATTATATACTAGCGGCCCGCCCCGGCTTCGCACGGGTACATTACGGTTACATTATCGGAGTTTTAGTAAGGATCCCTAATTTTCTTTAAAATATAATATAACCTATGTCACCCGGGGATAGTCTAGCTTCCCAACAGTGAAAGAATTTTTCAAATCGGTTCAGTAGTTTCGGAGCCTATTCATTACAATCAAACAAACAAAGTTTTCCTCTTTATAATATTAGTATGATATATAGTAGGATACTTTATAAACGGTGGCCGTGGTATATGAATAAAAGCCACCGAATGGTCAAGGTGAACGTAGTGTCATCATTAGGGTTCCGTGGTGGTTGGGCCTCTGGCTCTCTCATTCATCGCACGAAAAGCAGCTTTTATAGCTACTTCACGCCGGTCACTGCTATTATAAATAAACTAGCTGAGCCCGCGACTTCGTCCGCGTGGAATTTAACTTAACCGCACCCGCTCCCGAGTTCTGAGCCCGCGCCACAGGACCCATTTGTTTCTTTTTATTTATCTAAAATAAAAGTAGCCAAAGTTACTGCTTATAACATCAGCTATCTGCCAGTGAAAGTCCCGTCAAAATCGATCCAGTCGTTTCGGAGATACTCTTTGATTTCATGTTTTTAATTTTTTTACGCGGAACCCTAATTGTTTTTCTAAAATTAAAGCAGCCTAAGTTACTCCTTATAACATCAGCTATCTGCCAGTGAAAGTCCCGTCAAAATCGGTTAAGCCGTTTCGGAGATTACCCGGAACAAACACACAGACAGACAGACAGACAAAAAAATAAATAAATCGCGTTTTTGCTATAGGTGTCGTATGTACTTTGATATGCACTTAGTGAAAAGGTGTTATTTTGATATTACAAACAGACACTCCAATTTTATTTATTTGTATATTTGTATAGATAATAAATAAATAAATATCGCCAGACGAACACACCAACTGTATGGTCCCAAACTAAGCAACGCTTGTACTATGGGTACCGTATAATAGACTGGGGGCGATCCCAGTGACACCCAGACCTGGGCAAATTACGAAAAGGCTATTTCCGAAATTTGTCCCGGCGGGAATCGAACCCACAACCACCATGTGCAGTGAGCCGAGCGGCCTACGCTTGAACCACTGCGCCAAGCGGTCGTCATTATGTTTCGAGGCAACGGGAGCGGACGACTAATCACTCAAAATGATAATTGTATTAAAACCATATGTACTGCTTCGTAAAAAAATAGCATTTTCTTTCTTCACTCATTAAATAAATATGTAGGATTATATTAATCCATCTACATACATATAAAATTCTTGTGTCACAGTGTTTGTCACCAAACTCCTGCGAAACGGCTTGGCCGATTTTTATGATATTTTTTGTGTATATTTGGTAGATCTGAGCAGAGGTCGTACAGTGTATTTCATTACTAGAAATAATTTATATAGCAGAACAACGTTTGCCGGGTCAGCTAGTATTATGTAAATAAGTAATAAAATAAACCAACCGGAAGACGCAAACGTAGTCTATTAAAAAAACATAGGAATTTCAGCGCGGTACTTCCAAGTTATTATTTTCGTCTGAGAAATGAATGTGCAGAACCCACAGAATATTTTGCTGACCGGTTATAGTAATATAAAAAGCAGTAGGTACATTAATATTTCCCCCATTAAATTGTATTCAGTAGTATCCCTACTTAGTCTGTGATTCAGTGTGCGAGAGGTTGTCAGCCACGGCGTTAGGTATGAAACTCTCCGTGATATTAGTTCTGTGCGGGGCGTATACGCTAGTGATGTGCGCTCCCACCGGGAACCGCATGGAGGAATACGAATATTATGACTGTGTAGACGAGCCTGAGGAACCGCTCCAAGATATCAGTGTACCTATTCCGGACTCGGAGGAAGAGGACGGCGATGTTCCTGGTGGCGTTGCTGATATAAATAAATGTTTGCCGGGCCAACAAAGACATCTCGATGGGTCCTGTGCAGACCAAGACCGATAGACTGCCTTCGAAATGTCTATGGATGTGACAAAAATATTGAAGCAGTAGGATTAAGTATTTCGGTGTAATAAAAATAGCTTTTCATAAATGACAATCTACAGTTTATCAATTCGTCTTTTATGCAGTAGTTCAGAAGCTTACTCCTGCTAAATCTACAGTGTATTTAAGTAATATACTAGGTGAAACACAAAGGGTATACAATTTTTTTGCTACTTAACTTTGTAAATATAAAACTATCGGCTTTGTGGGACAGTTGAAGCACTAAAGGTTTTGTAGACTTATGAAATCTGTCAACAGCTGTAACATCTTCTGTTTTTCAAGTTTCCTCCAAAGCTGATAGTTTGAGAATTACAAAGTTAAGTTTTGAAAAAAAAAGTATACCCTTTATGTTTCAACCTGTATATAATAGTTATACATATTAGTAATAATATGTATAATTGTGTATCTTTTAGTAAAATCTTCAGATGTAATCGTTACTTTGCATAATGAATAAATATTGTAGGTTTTGAAGAGGTGGTTTAATTCTTTTTTACTTAAATGACTAACTTTATGGTAATACAGTTGCCTAGGAATGTTTCTCTATAATTGTTAGATAAGTAATTATTAATTTTATTTTGTTTTTAAGAAACTTAACACAAATATGTTATTTTTTTATTTAAAAGTACGTACCCACTTATGTACTTATTGCGCTAATTATTATAAAATACATAAGTATAGTAGCTTGTAACCGAATACCTAATACATAAGTATTAGGTATTCGGTTACATTTTTATGAATATCGCAGTGACAGTGATATGGTTGACTCACGTCTGGGCTGATGTCCGTGAAGTTCGCGCTGGAGACGAACTCCTTGAGGAAGCCGTCCAGTTCCGTGCCCTCAATGTAGCCATTTCCTGCAAGACCAAATTTAGTATAAGGTACCTTATCATACTAATATTATAAAGAGGAAAACTTTGTTTGTTTGATTGTAATGAATAGGCTCCGAAACTACTGAACCGATTTGAAAAATTATTTTTCATTACTCATACACTGAAAGTAGGTCTGAAGTTGCCTGAGGAGCGGGTTGAAAGTAATACTTTTCTGGCCCGGGAGAATCACTTTCAACTGACAGCTGTCAAATTATAAAAAAAAACTAGTTCCATTTCTATGGAACCATGTTCAAACTTTTTCTACAGTCACTCAATTACAGCACGATGTAAAATTGAAATAACATAAAGTTGAGTATTAAATAAAGAATATATACTTTTAAATGACCTAATTATAATTTAGTTTCAACAATTTCTTTAAAATAACATAGATTTGGTCAAAATATTTAAAAATGAAAATTAAAAATACTGGCTAAATAATGAAGTTGGCCGGCCAACGAAAAAAAACAAAATAGACGGCAATCCGATCTTTTTTTTTTTCGAGTTGTAGAGTATTGTTCATGCTTCCTTGTATTATTTCTTTAGCCAATTCCTGTTTTTATTTTTATTTTCCTTGTATTCGTAATGAAAAGCACAGTGTTTACCTCGGGTGAAAGACTTATTTTGTCCCTCGAACTATTAGCGCCCTCGCTACGCTCGGGCGCCAAACCCCGTCTCGGGAAAAATAAGTCACTTTCACCACTCGTGTAACAATGTACTATTACTGTTGGGAAGCTACACTATCCCCGGGTGACATAGGCTCAAATATATTTTCAAAAAAAATTGGGATCCTTACTAAAACTCGAATAATGTAACCGCAATGTCCCCGTGCGAAGCCGGGGCGGGCCGTTAGTTATATATTAAAATTGAAACCGGAGCAAAGTTTCAAAGTTTTCGAAGGACGAGTTAGTGAGTAGGTAAGTACTTAAGGAGTTCCTCCTGGAGGTGAGGAGGGCACTTGAGTCATGAGGTTCAATTTACATAAGCAAGCAGTGTTATTATGATTTTTCTAGAAACTTCTCAGAAACTAAATCACGGGCGGGTGTCCACCCAACTCTATAGATACCGTGAACGACTGCTTGGCGCATTGGTTCGAGCGTAGGCCGCTCGGCTCACTGCACACGGTGGTTGCGGGTTCGATACCCGCCGGGGCAGATTTCAAAAATGGCTTTTTTGTAATTTGTACAGGTCTGGGTGTCACTGGGATCGCCCCCAGTACATTGTACGGTACTCATAGTACAAGCATTGCTTAGTTTGGGACCATACAGTTGGTGTGTCAGTCTGGCGATTATTATTATTATTATATTTATAAACACATTATTAAATATTTTAGCATCAAACTAGAATTCTAAACTTGAAATATTAACCTTAATAAATGTTATAAATGTCGTATTGTAATTGTTTTTAAATTTGAACATTACCCAATAGATGTTAATGACTTAACAGACATAAGCAGGTCAGGTATAATAAGTTAGTCATACAAGCTACTTAATTCTCGTAGTCGAGTGTTTGAAGCTAGTAAAAAACAAATGAGATCTTTTTGTGAAGTTGCTGGGAAAACCAGATGACATGATACAGATTGCACCTACAAGATTCGAGTCCATCTATTCTAAACACAGCTTCAATTAGCCGTGACTGGTACAATTCTCGTGAGCACGTGAGTTCTGTGAGTGGCGCTCGAGCTCCCTCTGTCGGGCTAATTGCGTTATTCCTGGGATGTCTTGAGACATTTTGAAATGTCTTCAACGCTCTTCCTATACACTGATGTTACTACCCAAGTTTTAGGTTGCTACTTCAAGTTTAAGGTAATTAGGTAAACAAACAATATGACACCTATTACGATCACAGTTTAAGGCCAGTGTTAATAAATCTATCTCAAGTCTGAGAGCGATATTGAGTACGCTTTTGACATGTACTTTTTTACTTGGATGATTTTCGGATAATATTCCCAAGATCGCTCTCAAATTTGAGAACGATTTATGAATACAGCAGAAGGGCGGGCATTTACAGAAGTTCATGTTTTATAGAAGTAAGTAAATTCAATATCAAGCAGACTAAGAGGCGTATTAATAAATCAACCTCATGTCTGAGAGCGATCTTGGAAGTGTCATTCTTATGTCATAGCAGTACAAAATGACATGTTACTAGCGTACTCAAGATCGTTCTCAGGCTTGAGATAAATTTATTAATACGGGCCTAAGAGTTGTTACTTAAGTACTGTAAGAATTAGAAGACTTGGGAATTTAAATTGGGACCTCATGATCTACAGCCCACGCTTGGTACCTACTTAGATTCAAATTCAAAGTTGAAAAGTCTGGATGTTTGCTTAGTTACAGGGCTACGTGTGAATTCTTCTTCACAATAATGACATTGTGGTAGCTTTGTCAACATTTTTCATTCATGGTTATTGGAACGGTTTACTTACACGAATGAATATAATATCGCAAGACTGACACACCAACTGTATGGTCCCAAACTAAGCGACGCTTGTACTATGGGTACCGTACAATGTACTGGGGGCGATCCCAGTGACACCCAGACCTGTATTTTAATTTAGCCTTATCGGTTCAACTTTAACTTTTTCCTAATAGTAATAAGTGCCTTCTTCTAACCAAAAAAAATTACTGCGTTTGCCTATCTACTGGCTGTGTAAAAAACTTGAGGCGTTGTATACTGAGTTGCGATCTGGTAATCAACCAGGCATGTCTCCACATGTAGCCTCGTTTCTCGAACACCTTGCGTTGATTCACCGGCGTGTGTGTGACCTAGTTATGATTCTACTCAACAAAGTCCAGGTAGGTGACAGCTGGACGAGCGAGAGTGCTTGTCATGTACGAATTCACCCTTATTTTTTCTCAAAGATATTATAATGTGTCGGTTTTTAGAACTTTGACAGTAGTATACTACTGTCATAATGACGTGACGAACGCTTGGCGCAGTGGTTCGGGCGTAGGCCGCTCGGTTCACTGCACCGGGTGGTTGCGGTTTCGATTCACATGCAAATTTCGGAAATGGCCTTATCATAATTTGCCCAGGTCTGGGTGTCACTAGAATCGCCTCTAGTCCATTGTACGGTACCCATAGTACAAGCGTTGCTTAGTTTGGGACCGTACAGTTGGTATGTCAGTCTTACGATATTTCTTATATAAAATTTTCGTGTCGGGGTGTTTGTTGCCAAACTCCTCCGAAATGGCTCGACCGATTTTCATGAAATTTTGTGTGCATATCGGGTAGGTCTGAGAATCGGTCAACATCTATTTTTCATACCTATAAATAATGTATCTGGCAGAACAACGTTTGCCGGGTCAGCTAGTATTTTATAATATTTAAGTGAATTCCCGTAACCAGTAAATAATTTTCGGCTTATCGATGTAACATAAAACTATTTGAACGTGACTGTACAGAAATAGGTACTTCAGTACCTACACTTTGGCTGCCCATTCTTGGAATCCTATCGCGAGGATATTTTTATTCATAAAAACAGTAAATAAAAACTTGTAAGGCATATTCAAAGTCAGATAGATTAACGGGCATTCTAATTTATGTGCCATTACAATTTTCCGGCAACGCAAGCTGTATTCAAAGTCAAGGTCCTAACTTTATTGCCTAGACGCAGCATTTGACATTTACCTACAGTCGACAATGCGACTAAATTGGCAACACTTTCAATAACGTCAACATATATTGCGTTCCAAATTTGGCACAGATTTTATGCAAACGTAACGAAAAACAGAGTTTTCTTTTTATTATAGAACAATACTAGCATAGCTTTGACTTTGCCGATTTTCAATTTTAAAAGGTAAAAATAAATTATGATAAATTAAATAATTAATAAAGTAGCCTATCTTTTAAGGCTTAACGCTATAGTAAAAACCTCGGTGAAATAGCTCCAATAGTTTTTCCGTGACGTTCGGACATACAATAGCTCAATTACAGTTTTATTAAGTAGATAGATGTTAAAAATGTTTAAGACTAGGTATGTTCCCATTCTTGTTACGGTAGGTCCTTATTTGTCTCATGCCAGATCCAGCAAAGATAAACAGGTAGGTACCACAAATGTTAATATCACTACATAGTATAAAACAAAGTCGCTTCCCGTTGTCTGTCTGTCCCTATGTATGCTTAGATCTTTAAAACTACGCAACCGATTTAAATGCGGTTGTTTTAATGATTCAAGAGGAAGGTTTATATGTATAACTAGCTGAGCCCGCGACTTTGTCCGCGTGGAGTTTAACTTAACAAACTTTCATCCCCTATTTTATCCCCTTGGGGGTAGAATTAATCAAAATCCTTTCTTAGCAGATGCCTACGTCATAACATCTACCTGTATGCCAAATTTCAGCCCGATCCGTCCAGTGGTTTGGGCTGTGCGTTGATAGATCACTATGTCAGTCAGTCACCTTTGAGTTATATATATATAGATACATGGATACTATAGAAGAGAAACACTGATAATTCATTGCACCCGTGCGAAGCCGGGGCGGGTCGCTAGTCCATAATAATCCACTCATGTTATCGTTCAAAAATAGCAATAAATTATTTATATTCACTCACCGTCGTTGTCATAATGACTCCAAACCTCCATGAATTGATTCGCCGAGAGTTTCTTCAATTCCCTCGAGTCCGGGTCTCGGAATTGCCTCATAAAATTCGTGGCTCTTTCGAGGTTCAGCCGTTTGGCCGACGAATTAGAATCGATACTCATTTTACTTGATTAAGAACAATATTGTGACCCAAAATACTATCGATAAAAATATTTTTGTACGTAAATACTCTATGTCGAAATTAAAAATGATTTAAGAGCAAATGTTTTTTTCTAAATAGAGGTAGGTATATTAATTAAATATATTTTTTATATTATTTATTCTATTTGGCCTGGTTTATTGTCAATTGTGTTCATTTAAATTTATTATGAGTACCATAAAAAAATTAAGTTTGTGAATTTTTAACAATTTATCGAATTAGTTGTTTTTCTAATGTTATAGCTTCTTCCGGGCTTTCATGTCATCTGAAACAAGATTAAATCAAATGTTACTAACTTTAGTAGCCGCTTAAGTGGATACTTCGAAATAATAGACCCCATTTGAGCACCGAAAAGTTAAGATTTACAGCGAAATCTTTGCATAAAAACTTTACGATCGTGAAGTGCGGCAATAAATCGTAATTTATCAGCACTTTGTTTCAGTTTAGATCCCGTTGAAGTGAACTAATTTTGTGCGAAAAAGGGGCTCTACCCTTTTTGTTCACAACACAAGTGAGTGACAGTAGAGAAACATCTAAACCGTGACTTTGTGCTTTCTATAAAGCGTTTCTGTCAATACGTGGCAGGAGTTCGAGTGAATAAAAAACGCTTGTGCCGCTTATGCCGCCTGTGCCGCCTGTGCCGCTTGTGCCGCTTGTGCTATGGCTCTTGAATGGAGGAAGTCGCGGCGTGAGTAGGCCCCCCACAAGGTGGACCGACGACCCAGTGACGGTAGCGGGAAGCCACTGGATGCGAGCAGCACAGGTCCGATCAGTGTTGCCAGATCCAAAAGTTGTAATTGTCGTAATTCACTGTCAAAATTATCGTTTTTCAATAAAATTATCGTAAAGCGCCATATTTTGGCTTCTTAACTCCAGTCAGCACCTCCCCCCACCCCATGATAAAGGCAAAAAAATATTAATAAAGAAAATTGAAATTGAGCAAAATGTTTCACGGTGCTGAATCTAAACTATGACTTCCAGTCAGTTTAAAGGTATTTTTGTGCTGTTTAAAATTATCTTAGTTTTCATATAATTTTGATATCCAGTATCGTACATCGTACCGATGGCCAAATTATCGTACGCCCCCGTAATTATCGTACGGTCTGGCTACACTAGGTCCGATCCTTGTGGAACATGCTTTTAAGGAAACTAGAATATTTTAAACCAATATATAAATACATTTCGAACACCATAGAACTATTATAAATTAAATAACAGTGGCCAGTGACAGTAAAGTGAGCATAAAAAACATAGAAGTGCAAAGTGAAATAATGTAATAAACGTAAACATTAAACTGATAGGCTCAAAGGGCTTGTACCCAGGGCCGTTAAACTATTAACAAAAAAATCCTTGTGGAACAGTTTGGGTAAGGCCTAGCAGTGGACGTCTTTCGGCTGAAATGATGATGATGATAATGATGTTCTATGGTTACCGTACAGTGGACTCCTAGTGACACCAAGACCAGATAAAATTACGAAGTTTATTCAGAAAACTTTACTTCAACACAAATGAGCATCGATCAACATCAAGCAATCAACAATTTAGCATCGATATCAGTTTGAATCCAGTGGGAGCATGTTATCGATTCACCGAATCCCCGACCCCTAATTGGACAGCCTTGGCTGGCTCTAATTATTGCAGACACGTCGAGAAACGAAATGAATAAATCATTCGTTCGGGAATGTATTTCAGTTAATAAAGGCGATGCACACGGTCGACTTGCCTTTAGTCTTTTTGAAAAATCACTACATAGCATAAAACAAAGTCGCTTCCCGCTGTCTGTCCTTACGTCTGTAAACGGTGTCACCAAATCAATCAATCGACTGTCGATCGATCGATCATAGAATAAAGTCCAAAATTAATAACGTATCTCGTATCTAAGATTAAAAATAATAGTTTGCTGACGACCGCTAGGCGCAGTGGTTCGAGCGGTAGCCGCTCGGCTCACTGCACATTTTGGTTGCGGGTTCGATACCCTCTGGGGTAAATTTTGGAAATGGCCTTTTCGTAATTTGCCCTGATCTGGGTGTCACTGGGATCGCCCCCAGTCTATTGTACGGTACTCATAGTACAAGCGTTGCGTAGTTTGGGACCATACAGTTGGTGTGTCAGTCTGGCGATTATTATTATATCGTTTGATCGAACTCCTACCTGCGTGCGAACACAAATACCATCTACAATGAGGTATTGGCAAGCGTCACCTACAAAATGGATTGTAAATATCAATCTCAGACAGCAAAACATTACCTAGGATTCATTATTAATTTCAACAGTCGACATTGATTGACAATTTGTTCATAGAGCAACGTTCGGACGATTGGACGTAGCGTAGTTACACCCTAAGAGAGAAAGATAACAAAATGTATTTGTTACACTACTAGATATATAAAGACAAGTCCATCACGCATATATTCCCAGAGGTGTAGGCAGATGTACACTGCAGTACACCCTCAATCCGCCAATTGTATTAACGATCGTATTATTGCCCTATTGCCCTATAGATGTGTTAGTCTCCAATTCATAGGGTAGCAATTTTGCGGATCCCTAAGCCCGCCCAAATTCTGCCATTCCGCCACGCTCGGATCCTAAGCCCGCCATTCGCCATTACTTAGCGACGTCGCCCGGGAGTGATGTAGAGTTTACGAGGGTATCCCTTATTGAATATAGCGTTTGCACGCAACCCAAATTATGTAACGATCCAAGTAAAAAAATATGAGCACTGAAGGTTAGGCATGGTCAAAAAATATCGATATATTAAAATATCGATATTTTTCCAAACAATAATCGATATATATCGTCGATATTTTTAATCACAATATATCGATATTCGATATTTATTTTAGAGTATCGAATTTGTATCAATTCCGATTTTTTTTCAACAAATCAATTACAAAAAAAAAGAAACTAAATTATGCACATGTAGACACACATCAAACAGAGGGTAATGTCCATATCTGATGACTACTGGTTTGATTAAATTGTATATAATTGTTTTGGCTCGAGAATTAATAAAAAATACTATTTTCGTCTATTCTTTCTTACGAAGTTTGAATAATCATGCGAAAACTGACGATATATCGATATTTTTCACTCGATAATATCGATACGATAAATATCGATATATTTTTTTCACTTGCCCATCCCTACTGAAGGTATCCGTTACGTATAAGTGGAGAATCCCCCTCTCTACCCCTCCCTCTGGCCCACTCCCCTTAAGTTCGGAAACGTGCGACCAATGCCTTTGGTATTGCAGGAATCTATAGGCTACGGTAACTACGCAAATTAAGAGTTTAATTGGATTGAATTGTGTTCTCTGTCAAAGGTCCGTGGTATGGTTCAGCGGTTCTAATGGAAGACCAGAGCTGGTTACTGTCTACCAACATATTATTATGCTGAATTGGGACTGTTTGCGACGAGCAGTGTTTGCGCTTTCCTATATGTTTGAGTTTCTTGTACCTACTTGCTTGTTATAATAAAAAAATGATTTGTCTCGTTCTTACAAATTAATTCTACGTGTGCTCAGATAAGGACTTTATTTTCATTTAAACACGTCACTAAGGGCAGTATCATTTTAGCGTTTTATCGGTGCTTATAAACTCGTGTGCAGACGCGCCTTTTGCCACATGCGCAACTTGTACATATTTGTGTATTTACGCGCTTATAAGCTTTTTGAAGCGCAAAATGTGGTGCGCGTGCAAGCGCGCAATCCGTACCAAGGTTACACGCAGAAAAATAATCGTTATTGAGAAATCGTCCTTAAACTAAAGCCCAATAGATAGAATACAGATAATTATAAATATCGCCAGACTGACACACCACCTGTATGGTCCCAAACTAAGCAATGCTTGTACCATGGGCACCGTAGATACAATGGACTGGAGGCGATCCCAGTGACACCCAGACCAGGGCAAATTACGAAAAGGCCATTTCCGAAATTTTCCCCGTCGTGAAACAAACCCGCAAACATTGTGCAGAGAGCCGAGCGACCTACGCTCGAATCACTGGGCCAAGCGGTCATGTTGTCAGATGTGAGTTTAATTACCATTTAATTGGGACAACATCCATACTGAGCTCTAACCACGCTAGCTACCCAAATCGTAATAGAAAAGGAAACGCTCGCGATTACGTATCAAACGCTCCGCTTTTGACGTTTTGCTGACACGAGCTTCACGATTTCTACTGACATTGATAATATGGTATGGTGACAGCAAAACGTCAAAACCGGAGCGTTTGAAACGTAATCGCGAGCGTTTGCTTTTCTATTACGATTTGAGTAGCTAGCGTGGTTAGGGCCCTGAAGCTTTGTTGTGTAATCAGAGTGCAATTAGTGACAGGTGACCTCGCACCGGACGCGCAGGCCCGGATTGCGACTGAAACAATTAGGTGAAGGCGGCAGCTGAAGGCTGAAAATGATATTTGTACAGGTCAGGAAAATACTGGTGTATTGAATATTGAACACAATATTCCCGCTAACCATTTAATGCGACACAAATGCAGTTTAATTGCAGTCTCATAGGACTCGCATTATACAAGGTGACACATAATGGGTATACTTTTTTTTTCAAAACTTAACTTTGTAATTCTAAAACCATCAGCTGTGGAGGGAACTTGAAAAACAAAAGGTGTTATAGGAATACAGCTGTTGACCGATTTCACAAGTCTACAAAACCTTTAGTACTTCAAAAGTCCCACAAAGCCGATAGTTTGAGATTTACAAAGTTAAGTTGCAAAAAAAATAGTATACCCATTTTGTATCACCTAGTATTGTGTCGGAATAAACATATAGGTATTTAGCCTACTAGGTGAAACAGAAAGGGTAGCCCCCCTAGCCAAGTGGCTTCGTCTACTAGCGTTTCTACAAAACGCTACTCTTAAATGTATGGAAATTACATTACAAGACGATAAGTAGATCACATGACTTATGTCATTTCCATACGAGAAGCGTAACGATTTGTAGAAACGAATGCAGACGAAGCCACTTGGCTAGAGGGGTAGGTATATACTTAGGTACTTACTTATATTTTTCGCAACTTAACTGAAATGGTCATTAACCCTTCAAATGATCTTCACCTCCGAGCGCTAATATTTCGAAAAGTATGAAAAATTTGTGTTTTTTTTTCGTGCCGTTCAGTAACTTTTTTTACAAGAATCAAACTTTACTTCTTCTACTTACTACTAAATCAGACAGACTTTGACATAATCAACTATGAAACCCCATTATCGTTGACATGTTATTAAATGTAGCAAAAAAACAACCAATTGCCGCTCGCGTCTTATACCCCCCTGTAGGGGAAACGTCTTGAACACCGACGTAGGTGCTCATGACACTCTAGGGGTTAATATAATCTTCATGAATTCTTCCTCGTAATTCCTAAATTCCTGGCGGTCAAAATATTGTCGGTCATCCTATTGACAGTCCTCTAGCCGACATCTTTTTTTTTTTTTTTATATGACTATATGTTGTTGGCCAGAGTGGCCATAACAACTCCACCCGGACAGAGATAGCCGACATCATGTCGAACGCTAAAAATTACGATGAATAATTCACTAAAATGTATGTATCTATGTATTTATCAATATATGTATATAGGTATAAATTCCTCTATTTATCTCGTTTTAGTTGCACCCGCCATGTTGTTTCTGCACCACCCTAAGGTCGACTGGTAGATAATGCCTAAGGCATTAAGTCCGCCTTTGTACATTGTGTTTTATACTTGTGCATAAAGTTTAAATAAATAAATAAAACAATATTAACGACCATTGGTTTTTATTTGATTGTTAAATTAGCAGACTTGGGGCCCTGTACGCGCCTCTCCCGTGAATAAGCAGAATAAAATAAGTAGATCCTCAAACAAGCTATTACAACTCCATTTTCGGATAGGTACTCAAAGGTTGAACTTTCAAAATGAGCTGTATTTCGTTCGCGTACAACCCTTTTTCAATATTTATTTATTCAGTCGTAACATCCCTACATAAACACCTTATTCCGCGAACAAACAAAAATAAGCGTTATTGTTCAACAATTCCATTATCATTTATTTGTTTTTCCCTTGCCGTCTTTGCATGAGAACTGGGTACGAAAATCAACGAAAGCTTGGCCGCTCTGGCGACACAAATTGAACTTTACATGTGAGTGATAAGGGTTATAGTGTGTGTAGCTGGTTTGTGTGATCAAACTCAGCGAAGCCTTCAGGCAATATCATTTGCTAAAGGTGTCTATTAGGTTACGAACGAGGTAAGGATGTTTATAGTATTTTGCACTGTAATTTGTTAAATATAAGGTTTATATTCCCGAATTGGGCCAAAGTTAATAAATAACAATAAATATGGCCATACTAACACACCAACTGTATGGTCCCAAACTAAGCAACGCTTGTACTAAGGGCAGCGTACAATGGACTGGTGGTGATTCCAGTGACACCCAAGCCGGGGTAAATTACGAAAAAGCCATTTCCAAAATATGCCCCGTCGGGAATCGAACTCGCAACCACTATGTGCAGTGAGCCCAGCGCCCTACGCTCGGACCACTGCGCCAAGCGGTTGTGTGTATTAAGGGATTTTAAGGTGCCCTTCCACTTGAGCCGGGCGGGCTGGTTGGGCTATCTAGCCCGTTTTGGCCAGTAGAATCGTTTAATTTTAATGCTGATCCTATATTGGTGGAAGGGAGCCAGCCAACCCTGCACAAATTGCCGGGCACACATAAGCCTGTATTAATATATCGATCTCAGGTCGGAGAGCGATCTTGGAAATGTCATCCTAACGTCATCTCAGTACAAAAAAAAAGCGACTCTGGTTTACCTATATATATCGTGTAAAGCTACTCATGTCACCGTGTAACGCTACTGACGCTTAGCAAGGTATAGAGTGGCCGCGCAACGAGCGCCCTGAAAGTCTCTATCAAAGAATTTGTATTAATATTATTATTACAAATTATTTGGTCCGTATAGACGCATCGCTTCAAAAAAATACATGTCAAAAGCATACTCAAGATCGCTCTCAGACTTGATATGGATTTATTAATCCGGGACTTATTGTAAAAATCGGCGATCGCTTATCGGCCGATATCGTTATTGTGCAATGGAAAACGCACAAACTTGGTTACTATCTCTAGACTCACGCCATCAGAATGTCTCATGAAATTATCCCACACGTAACTCTGAGCGCGCAAACAAATAAATCCCTATAAGTGGGTACACCCGGACGGCCACAAATCAGCTTATCCGGCCGCGCCGCGCACATCCGTCACACCCGGATCAAGATTGTCGCGTTGAAATCGTATTTGCGATGCTGTGGCTAATGAAAATTAACCCACGGAAGATTACCGTAAGTTGTTTGAAAAGTCCGAAATAAAATTAAGGGGTTTGGGTGTCTGGCTAAGAATTAAGTGGTATAAAAAGTTGTTCGAACTCCGAACACTAACTAATCCTACAAATTTTATAGATTACTTTTAATATCCTAGGCGACAATAGCTTAGTGGTTAGAAAAGCCGCCCTCGTAGGTTAAAGGTTCTGAGTTCGATCCCCATCCTGGCCATTAAACTATTGATGTGAGCCCACTCCTAACACAAGTGCTAGTATTTTGAAAAAAAAAATGTACCTCAAGTTACTATACAAAATCTTTACAAACTCTTTCTTGAGTATTAGTGGCTGCTACCTTTGTTAGTGGATACCTATTAGCTTCAATCACTAAGGCCCGTATTCATAAATAGATCTCAAGCCAGAGTATGATCTTGAGTACGCTTCTGACATATAATTTTGTACTGGCAATAATTAAAAAACCAGAGTGAGGTATATCCAACGTTGATATTGCTGATTATGTGCTGTAGAATTAAGACGATAATAATCAGTATATTTAATTATAAGGTAAAATAAGTAAGGAAAAACTTTAGTTTATTTAGAGCATTACATGAGATCAACTGAGTTCAATTTATTAAGGATAAGCTTAGCACAAGCCATTAGGCTGGTCCGGCCCGGTAGCCAGCAGACCAGCCGGGCCGCGTGAAATATCACCACGTATATCGAGAGATTGATGATGCATCAAATGTATTTGAGAGTAGCAACTTATATTTTTAGAAGTATGTAAGTAGTAAGGGAGTATTGTAAGATAAAAATATCCGACAGGTTTCTTTCAAGCAGCTCACCTGTTATTAAATCATTCCCTAATTATCAGCTGCTCAAACCAACAGAAAATATTTTATACAAGCTGAGCCCGCGACTTCGTCCGCGTGGAATTTAACTTAACAAAAAAGCCCGCTCCCGCGTTCTGAGCCCGCGGGACAGGGCCCATTTTTTGTTCATTTTCTAAAATAAAAGTAGCTTAAGTTACTCCTTATAACATCAGCTATCTGCGAGTGAAAGTCCTGTCAAAGTCGGTCCAGCCGTTTTGGAGATTACCCGGAACAAAGATACAGACAGACAGACAGACAGACAGCCAGACAAAAAAAAATTAAATAGAGATTTTGTTATAGGTGTCGTAAGTACTTTCATATGCATTTAGTGAAAAGGTGTTATTTTGATATTACAAACAGACACACCAATTTTATTTATTTGTATAGATACACGGAGTATATTCATATTCAATCTCGATACTTACCTCTGAACTCCGACTGTTCCTGAGAAAATGGAAATCGACCGCGTATTCAGAATTGTAATTGTAAGGTACGGAACTGAAAATTAGATATAGGATAACAATTTATAAAAAAAGCTTCACGTTAAAAGTAAATCGAGACTCATATTTGAAGTAGGTCTCTTTGAACTTCCTTTGAAATGGGTACCTACCCACTTCAAAGGGAGTCCGAGGGTTTATTATCTCATACGAGTTCACGGATAACTGGGGTCACAGACTGCAGTTTATCCGGGAGACACCCGAACCTCTCTGGCTTGAGGCTAATTCTATATTGACTCTTTCTATTACTGTGTCTCCTATAACATGCCGTTCCTTCATTTCTTTGCCTAATATATTTACCTCCTTTTTATATATTTTTGTTTAGATAACAAAGTGGGCAAACGAGCGAACGCAACGCCTGATGTTAAGCATTTACTGTAGCCTCATAAACTTGCAATGCCAAAGGCATTGCTCGCACATTACCGACCAGAAGAAGTGGGATAACGGGACGGGGCATGGCCGCTCAGCTCATTGCACCGGTTGATTGCGGTTCCATTCCCGTCCGGGCAAAATTAGGAAATGTTTTTTTCGTAAACTCACTGTGATCTCCCCACCGTACGGAACCCACCATAATTAATTATTTAGTATTTGTTTTTCCCGCAAATGTAATCAATGAATTTGACACAACCCATTTACTCAGTCATACGAAGTCAGTCTCGAGGATATGGGGTACTTGTTATTCAATAGCTCATAAACGGCTCTACAAATGATTGTTATAGTGCGATTACAATAAAATTCATGATCCAGATTAGAACACAATTTGGAGGGAGGAAAATGATACCAAAGATAAAACGAACGGATAGATGAACGGATAGATTTTGGTCCGGGTGACCCGGATCAATTAATCCAGTTGCGGTGTTTCTGTCGCAGCGGGATGGTAAAAACGAATATTTAATCGAATCCCTAAGGTATGATACACGGAAGATGTTCCAATAACAACTCTGTGGAGGTAAACACCTCTAAAGAAGGTAAATGTATTGTTCGAAATGAACTGTTTAGGCTTTTTAATACATATACCTATATGAAGGTTACAAGACAATTTAACTTTTCCCCGGGACGCGTCGAAGGTCGAACCGCGACGTCATCATTGGTCACCATTATCGATCCTGGGTCACCATTATCGATCCTGGTTTACAGGAGTTACAGTGGTGGGAAAGTGAGGCGGGACCAGTCCCATTAAAAACAAATATGTTATACTAGCTGTGTGTATAGTATTGGATTATTGGGTTAAAAAGTATCCTATATGTTAATCCCGGTTATAGTCTATCTGTGTTCCAAATTTCATCCAAATCCGTTCAGTAGTTTTTGCGTGAAGGAGTAACAAACATACATACATACATACATACATACATACATACATACATACATACATCCACACTCACAAACTTTCGCATTTATAATATTATACTAGCTGCGCCCCGCGACTCCGTCCGCGTTCTGTTGAAATTTTTCCTGAATTTTCTTTGCTATAAACCTCACGGAGCCCGAGACCTTTCCAACGAATGCAAAACCGTGGAAATCGGTTCGTGCGTTCTGGAGTTATAGCGTCAGGAAGGAAAACCCGACTTATTTTTATATAGTAGATTAGGATACCTATAACTGTGTCGCTTGCGTGTCAGCATACTCTCATAGCAATTGTTTTGAGATTTTACTAACACAACATTAGAAACTTTGGGATATCGTCCCGGTCGATTCGTTTGATCCCAAAATTATCGCGCTTCACTAGTTTTCCGTTGAACAAAGCCTCGTACATTCATTTTCAGGCAAATTGATGATCAAGCGTGGCTGAAAATTAGGATTCGGAGTTGGATAATTCATTAGATTATTTGTTTACTCATTAATTTATTGAAAATCAAGAGTTTTTATTTAATTAAGATATACGACCGAACAAGTAATTGCCCTGAGCGTTGGCCGTTCGAGTCTTGGGTTCGGATAGTAAATCCCCGTGGAGAAAAATATAGAAATGGCTCTTTAAAAATCTATTACATCTAAGAGGTAACGATTAATATTTCTTGCTGACTTTTTTCAGAAGTCAACACCTAGAAATCGTTAGGAGTACAATAATAGGTACTTAGTAGAATATGTATCTGATAAACCCATCTAGAAGTAGACGTCATTAATTTTATAAAGAAAAATAGTCTCCATCCCTGTATTGTTCCTAAAGAAATGTACCGTAATGATGATAAGGCTGCTCACAACAAAGGCACTCGGAACACCGTGACTGTGGCTTTATTTCTAAACGAAATAATCTCTACCTAGACCAGAGATTATGTGAGTATAAAATACCTTTTAATATAATAATAATAAATATGGACTGGGGGTGATCCCAGTGACACCCAGACCTGGGCAAATTACGAAAAGGCCATTACCGAATTTTGCCCCGCTGGGAATCGAACCCGCAACCACGCGGTGCAGTGAGACGAGCGGCCTACGCTCTAACCAATGCGCCAAGCGGTCGTCGTTCAATTAACTGTGATTTACGCGGTTAACCCAACACCGATCATTGTCATATATTTCACCGAAAAGTGGTGCCAAATATGGTAATTATCTGTCAAAAATGTGTAAAAAACGGTGTCTTCTTCGTGTGAATGGCAACTAACTAAGTACTAGCTGTTAGTTTTTGGTCTAAGTGGCTGTATAGATGTGCTACATAAACAGATAGTTTACATGTTTAAGTTGGCTGTGATGCCTCGTGTAGGAACGCCTTTTTATATAACCACCGCATCAATATGTAAACTGCCTTTTTATAGAGTGGATTAGGTATTACTTATTTTCTTTACAATGCATTTATTTGAATAGAGTAGTTAACTCTACTCACACACTATCACTCCCCTTTATAGAAATTACTAGCTGTGCCCCACGACTTCATCCGCGTAGTATTTTAAATTAGCAAAAATTTCGGGATTATCGGGTTAAAAAGTATCCTATATGTTAATCCCGGTTATAATCTATCTGTGTTCCAAATTTCATCCAAATCCGTTCAGTAGTTTTTGCGTGAAGGAGTAACAAACATACATACATACATACATCCACACTCACAAACTTTCGCATTTATAATATTAGTAGGATGATCAATTTATTATTAAGTACTTTAAAAAAATACCAAAATATTTTTTCTAATTGCTGTAAATGGATAACCAACTATTTTTTTATAAGATCAAAGATAATTTGTTTTTTTTTAAATTTTCGAGTTGCAAAAAATTGTCGCAATTTGTGGACAATTAAATTTGGTTACATTGCCCCCATAAACTGTGAGATAAATCAGTAGCTCCCAGCCTCCCGGTAAGCCAGACAGCCCTCTGTGATTTATCGGCAAAACATCCCAACTTTGAGTACCTACAAGATAAAAAAACTTTGGACGTGCCTTCAAGAGAGCTTCAGCTGCCAATTTAGTTAAAGTTCTAAAGATAACAGTTGCTTTAATCAGGTTTTTGGAGCGCCCAGATGTCATGAGATTGGATGATCAAAGATCCCAAAGCAGGCAGAGGGATAAATAAGCCTTGGATAGGTTAGGTACAGGCTATTTTTGATTGTCTCGATAGGCAACACACTGAAGCTATCGCTTTTTTACCGAAATTGATGATAAATGTATCAATTTGACCACCGCTTGGCGCAGTGGTTCGAGCGTAGGCCGCTCTGCTCACTGCACATGGTGGTTGCGGGTTCGATTCCCGTCGAGGCAAATTTCGCAAATTGCCTTTTTGTAATTTACCCAGGTCTGGGTGTCACTGGGATAGCCCTCAATCCATTGTACGGTACCCATAGTACAAGCGTTGCTTAGTTTGGGACCATACGATTGGTGTGTCAGCCTGGCGATATTTATTTGTATTTATTAAACGTAACTGGCGATCTTAAATGAATATATTAAAAAGATAAGCCTGCTGAGTTTCTTTCTTGCTGGAGCTTCTCAATCGAGGTCGCGCTACGTTAAAAAAGAAAAAAGAGAAGTGCCCCAGTGAGACAAAAAAAAATAAACAACTTGATTTTGACTAACAATTTCCGGTGGACCTTCCAACAGAGTTACACAAAAAGCGACGGGCAAATATAACAAATAATTAGTGGCAGATAAATATACAATATTCATCCCTTACCCATAGCCAAAGCTATTTGACGCGTAGACAAAATAACAAACAGACTTGTGTATTATAACAAAGTCAATAAAAACATGGCCTTTGTTAGCTATAAAATGTAAAGCGGTTATACAAAACTTTTGATGTCGATATCAGAGCACCATAAAAAGCCGTAATTATTACATAAACAATTTTCATTGAAAACATCGTGTAACGTTTAAACTAAGGCCGAATTAATAAATCGTTATCAAGTCTGAGAGCGGTCTTGACTCAAGACTCTTGAGTACGCTTTGGACATGTCATTTTATACTGGTATGACATAAGAATGACATTTCCAAGATCGCTCTCAGACTTGAGTGTTAGTTTTAGATTTTTAACCGACTTCCAAAAAATTAAGAGGTTGTGTGTTCGTCTGTATGTATGTCTTTTTTATTGGATTTAGTTCGAAGGAAACTGTCCTCAATCGGCAGGTACAGTTCCACTACAGTGCTCCCACATCGTCGATAGCATTTTGGTCCCAATCTGACTTCAATGCAAGGAGGATTCAGGCTGGCGCAGTGTGGGAAGACCTAGGACGATTTAACCACTGGACGTGCTATCTTGCCTTTCTCAAGAAAACCCCGCTAGCCACGCATCGAGAAACATTAGCCTTGGTCGTTGTTTATGTAATAATCATTACACAGTGACAGCGCTTTATACTAGACTAGCTGTGCCCGCGACTTCGTCCACGTGGAATTTAATTGACAAAGTTTCATACAAACTTTCATCCCCTATTTTATCCCCTTGGGGGTAGAACTAATCAAAATCCTTTCTTAGCGGATGCCTACGTCATAACATCTACCTGCATGCCAAATTTCAGCCCGATCCGTCCAGTGGTTTGGGCTGTGCGTTGATAGATCACTATGTCAATCAGTCAGTCAGTCACCTTTGAGTTATATATGTCGCAGCCAAATAGCTTAATCCGCCGTTCAATTAACAGCCTAGGCACTTTACTAAACAGCGCCGTTCAACTAACGGCCTAAATGATATTCAGCCATTTGATCAAACAGCTAGGCAAATGACTTGGATCGATGACGTTTAACTACTTGCCTAGCCGTTTAATTACCTGCCTAGACTGTTCATTTCTATTTAGTTTTACTTTCTGCCACCTAGCGCCGAAACTCACCAAACTGTCAATATCTCTATATTCTATATTCTCTATGGTCAATATGGCGTCGGAAAAAAACAACTTTGATGGAATCATTTTATTAGGTACTTAGGTTTTTTACGTTTTTTTTTAGATCCACCGAATCTATTTGCCGGGTGGGGTTTCTGTGGGGTCATAAAAAAAATAACCCTAACCTAAACCCATCCAGGTCGTTCTGCTTGGGTAGTATTTTGAAAAAGTTTTGTAGTACTTAAATTTCAACCAGTTGCCTAAGCATTAGCCAGCCAATTTATTAAATGTTGTAATAGACTATACGGCTGAATATCATTTAGGCCGTTAGTTGAACGGCGCTGTTTAGTAAAGTGCCTAGGCTGTTAATTGAACGGCGGATTAAGCCAGTTGGCGGCGACATATATATTTAGATTAGTGTAACAAGTCTTTCCGCGGCGAGAATTGGTTGAACGTGTTTTCATACTATATCGAGAACATCTCGCGTCCAGTTAAATTGTCCTTGGTAGACCAAATAATCCTACTAATATTATAAATGCGAAAGTTTGTGAGTGTGGATGTACTCGTATGTATGTATGTATGTTTGTTACTCCTTCACGCAAAAACTACTGAACGGATTTGGATAAAATTTGGAACACAGATAGATTATAACCGGGATTAACATATAGGATACTTTTTAACCCAATAATCCAATACTACGCGGATGAAATCGCGGGGCACAGCTAGTTTTTAATATAAAAAATATTTAGGAAAATCGAAAATCACGTGTCTTTGCAAGAAATTAAATTTAGTTGTGTTGACTGATCTAAATGTATTTCTGTCTTGCTAACACGATACGGCTATGAAAGGAATGGCAACACAAATAGTTTTGTCAAGTTTAGTTGTAAAAAGTATCGTCAGTGTGTCGATTCCCACAGTCTAGGGCATACCGCATAGCCCTCGGTAATGACCCTATCTATATTTACCAGCCCACCGTAACAATAGATTGATATTATCTGAATATAAATAGCTGATAGACGACTGTTACGGCACATTTCAAACTAAGTATAGTGGTCCTATTATTTATTTATTGGCATCGATCGGACGACCTGGCCGTCGACTTTCATGTTCAAGTACTTCTAAAGGTTTCTGTGGGAGACTGCGACGTTAGTGGATAAGGCCAATACAAAATTATTATCTACATACAAATACAAATAAATAAAATTGGAGTGTCTGTTTGTAATATCAAAATAACACCTTTCCACTAAATGCATATGAAAGTACATAAGACACCTATAACAAAATCGCGATTTAAAAATTTTTTGTCTGTCGGTGTGTTTGTTCCGGGTAATCTCCGAAACGGCTGGACCGATTTTGACGGGACTTGCACTGGTAGATAGCTGATGTTATAAGCAGTAACTAGTACTTTTATTTTAGAGAAACAAAATTGATCATTTTCTTATATCCTGTCGTGCGGGCTCAGAACGCGGGAGCGGGCTTTTTGCCAAGTTAAATTCCACGCGGACGAAGTCGCGGGCTCAGCTAGTCAGAAAATAATTTCGATTAGGGATTATACTTGTTCAGCCTTATTCATTAACATAGAACAGAGCAAGATCGATGCACGACGTTGTTAATGCACGGTTACTCTGGCATTAACAAGTCCATGTGTAACTATGGATTAGGGTTGGAAAAGGTTTTTTTTTTTGAATAAGGTTGGTAGAGGTCATAAATAAAGTGTATTTTTTATAAGTACCGTAAAAAATGAATACAACGACGTAACTCGGTGTAAAGGTTTCATCAGAGCAAGCGAGGGGGTTAGACGTAGAGTCTCCATATACCACATCCACAGGAAGACTCGGGAACTCATCGGGAATGATATTATTATAACCCAACGACACACAATAGAACTAGCTTATTTTTTTTTAGATGTTAGAAACACTTGTTAATTACCTATCTATTTTTTATTTCTTTGTCCATTCCCTATTCTACCCTTCAAGTTTTATTTCTGCAATTAGGTAGCCTATATCCTTCTCCAAGGTACAATACGAGTATATCTCTGTAGTGAAATTCATCGATATTGGTTAAGCGGTTTAGGCGTCCAAACGTAACAAACACACCGACAGACATAATTACTTTAAAATTTATAATCTTAGTTGGGATATTACGCACACACCTAGGTAGTACTCTAGTGTAGTCGTCTAGTACAAGGTGACCCATCTCTCTTTTGATTGACAGTATAGATAGTCCGTGACTGCCGGTATTTGAATCCGTTTGTCATGAAAATTAGAATTATGACGTGTATCTATTAATAAATCGATCCTAAGTCTGAGAGCGATTTTAAGAACGCTGTGGTATCTCATTTTGTAAGTAGGTACTATTATGACAATAGGACCAACATCTCCAAGATTGCACCAACCTAAACATGATAATTTAATTAGCTCATTGTATTAATTAATTCATATTGTATTGTTGGTAGCAGTTTCCATTTCCCTTTTTATTGACTTCAAAGAAGGTGGAGGTTCTCAATTTGATACAAAAGTTACTTATAAACCATTTTTCTTTGCTACACATTTCGTTTCCTCACTTTCTTAAGGTAAAGTCAACGGCGAGATTTCTACGGCAACCATTATTAGCATTTGATTCGGCGGTTTGAAGGCTGGCAGTGAGCATGGAAGTTCGCGTGTGCTCAGAAACCTTGGCCGTCACCACTTACAGTGTTTACCCGGCTTGATAAAACTATTAAAAAATACCCCAATGGGGTCATAATCTTAAGTCTGCATGATAAGAGGCCCTTTTGATTTAAAATCACACATTTGACACATTATAATGTAATTTAAAGAAAAGTTCTTGAACATAAAAAAACATAAATATTATAAGTTTCCACTTCCACTATATTGACCACTTTCCACTATATTGACTCTAGCAACGTTGACAGCATGCTATATTTTGTGGAGTCTTAGAGCGACCTAAGACCCGTATTATTAAACCGATCTCAAGTTTGACAGCGATCTTGGAAATGTCATTCTTATGTCATACCAGTACAAAATGACATGTCAAAAGCGTACTCAAGACCGATCTCAGACAAGAGATAGATTTATTAATACGGACCTAGTTAGCTGTTTAAGACTATTTTTTGTATCGTGCTCTGACGAGTATAGCATATTATAATACTACGCCGTACGAAAGACCCCTTCCACAACAACACCCACACAACTGGCGGTTAAGCTTTAAAGACTGTTTATTTTCAGTAATAATTTGTTACAGATACAGTTGCCTGTTATCGTCAGTCAGATTGATTGACGTGTGTATAAAGCGCCTGGATTAATGCCGGTCGTTTACTAACTAGCCTCTGTTATATGTCGCTTGGACTTTCATAGCCCTGATAGTCACCTTAATTTAACGAAGCAATATCGACGACGTGTTTCAGATAATTGAATAAAATTGCTGGACATTTTAATTATTTATTTCAGTAGCTAGCCAAGTTGGGTAATAGATGTATTGTTTTATCTATTAGTATAGTAGGTGGTATGTATGTGTCAAATGAATATCAAATAGACGGTCTTAAGAATCTATTTTTTACCGACTTCCTATAAAGGGGAGGTACTATGTTCATCGGTAGGTACCTATGTTCTTTTTTAATGTAGATTCACAGATTTCTCCATTAATGTGCACCGTTTTCGATAAATATTTTCATATTTTCCACTATCTTTACACTCCGCGCTGCGTTAGGACTACTTCTTAGGTACCTACGTTACCTGAATTGGTACCGACTCCAAATGAAAGAAATACAAGGTCCCTAGCTTTTTTAATGCACCCAGGTTTTTTGAAGCCGGTTAAATTTTGCATTTTTATTTTTTTGTTTACTTATTACATACGTTGTAGATTAGTTTGTAAAGATATATTAGACTTTGGTAAGGCATTTAATATTAAGTATGACGATTCAGAAAGGGAATTCAGCTAGCATTTTAGCCACCATTCCAACTAAATTATTCATAAAATAATGTAGTTACCACATCAAACAAGCGCCCCACGCCTTATCGCATGACTTTTCTCTACTATTGATAAATGAAATTGGTAAATATTATACATATAAAACCTTTTAGAATAAAGTAATCTAAATGAAACAGGAAACCAAATCAAAGTCTATTGAGAATTTGAGGAGAAATAAGCGGACAAACAGAAAGACGCTGACGAAAGTAGCAGATTTGTTTTATACCTCCTATTAGAAAAGACATACTAAATAAGTTAAGAGATATGAAAAATTGCTAAAATCTGCCCGAACTTCAGGACTGAGCTGTAAAGAAAACTTTAGACTATTCGTTGTCATCACGATAGGCACATATTACAGAAATTATTTAAACAAATAAAAGCGATACGAACACATATCCAATATACTTTCGGTACTATAATAAAATAAAACCTATTATGAGGAATCCTAAACACGGTATGGACTGAGTGGGCTTTTCTACAATAGGCAATAATTGAAATAATAAATTAGCCCTCTTGACATCCCACTGGGCAAGGGCTTCCCCCCAATACGAGGGGGATTCAGGTCGTAATCCCCTCGCAAATGTACGAAACGAAAATCCGAACTGAATTTGTCAGTATGCCACATACCTAAGACCTCCAACCTGTTTTCGCGGACACAGCCAACGTGACAACAAAGTCACATTTTCCAAGGTTCCCCCGGAAATTCCCACATTCACCCCCATCATACCACATCCCCAAACACCACCCCCACTTACCTTTTCACCGAGAACAGCCCACGCCACAGGAGGAACCACAAATGTTTATACTTTTACACTACGCGCGACAGTTAGGCGATGGAGCGACAACCGCCTCGGCCCAGCGACGAAAAAGGAATGAATGAATTCAGGGGTAGCTTCGGAGGGCGGGGCAGCTCTGGGCGGCCAACCCTACCATATTACAAAGCCTTTTCACACGTTAATGTATTCGGAAAAGTCGTGCTCTCACAAATGGGAGGGTAATGGAAAACTAGACGTGATTCTGCGAAAACACGACGCATTTCAATTGTCGTCATCTCAACGATACGCGTTACAAAACGGGCTGCTATTTCATTTTGCAGGTTGTTTTGTATTTATTATCACTTGAGGGACGGCTATTGAAATATTTCGCGAGATCGTGCAACCATAAATGCCTGTAATATGGCACGTATAGGATGTATGCATACCTTTGTGTGCTGTTGCGGTTATTAAAATGCATTGTTCTACAGAGTGCGGTGATAAAAAAAAAGATTTCGCTTCGCTATTGATATTAAAAAAGAGGTAGATCAAAGTACGAACGGTTAAAGGTGGTAGAGACAAGCTGTACCAATTGACTACAGCTTACCTACGGGCTGACTCGACCGGGGTAGTACCACCCTGTCACAGAAAATCAACGTAATGTAGCTATTTCTGCGTTTCGTACGAAGAGTGGGAAAACCGTAGGTCAACCCCCCATCCCTTTGCCCTTCCTCTGTCCTACTTCCCTTTAGGTTAGCAATGTGCAAGCATATATAGGCTACAGTAACTGCTTAACATCAGGCGGGTCGTACGCTTCTTTGCCGACTTTGCCGATATATTTCTAACTAGGGCCCCACAGACATTGTCCTGCCCGACCTAGAAACCGATTGCAGCGTCACCTATCGGATCAAATAGAGTATCTAAGCCATCATGAGACACATTCAGACACATTTTTTTTATCAAAATCTGTCAAGCAATTTTCGAGTTTTTGCGAGTCTATAACGCACGGCAGTAGATTTTCAACCGACTTCAAAAAGGAGGAGGTTATCAATTCGTGTGTATGTTTTTTTTATTTTTTTAGAAGCGAAGCCTCTATACTGACGTAAGGGGCGCTCGCCGCGCGGCCAATCTATTCGTGCTAAGCGTCAGTAGCGTTACACGATATACATAGGAATAAGTGGCAGCTGCATCGCCCTACGCTCTATACTATAAAGCTTCGCTTCTTTCGGGCGTCCCTAGACGGCACTGTTTTTATATTTATATAAGTATTAGGTACCTATTAGGTTGTTGTTGTGCCTCTCGGCGCCATTCTGTCATTGATCATGGAATAAGCATCATAAATCGTCTCATCGTCCGAATAGCCGAATCACGATGGATAGGACTCCACGATGTATCAGATTTTTCTGCTGGTAAGGCCCGTATTAATAAATCGATCTTAAGTCTGATTGCGATCTTGAAAGTGTCATACCAGTACCTACAATATGACATGTCAAAAGCGTTCTCAAGATCGTTCTCAGACTTGAGATTGATTTATTAATACGGGTCTTAGAGCCGTATTAATAAATCGATCTCAAGTTGAGACCAATCTTGGAAGTGTCATCCTTATGTAATACCAGTACAAAATGACATATCAAAAGCGTACGTACTCAAGATCGCTCTCAGACTTGAGATTATTAATACGGCCCTAAGTGTTTAACTAAGACGACTATCGAGGGGTACATATTTATTCATTTTTCATTTAGGTAGGTACCCAGTATACATAGGTATTTTTGGAGGACATACCTACTTAGGTACCAACCAAAATTAACGTCAATAATAATTTAAATAAAAATACTTAGAGACGTATTAATTAAATCGATCTCAAGTCTGCGAGCAATCTTGGAAACATCATTATTATGTCATACCCAAGAACTTTATAAGCTTCTTGGTCATACCAGTAAAACATGACATGATAAAAGTGTACTCATAATTGGAATGTATGGCTCTTAATAAGCTCTACTTATAAAGTACCTTCATAGTTAAAGCCTTTATGCGTGAAAACTTATCGAAATAAAACACGATTACTGGCATGATATGACGAAAAAAATACAAGCAAAGCCATTATAGTACATTGTTACACGAGTGGTGAAAGTGACTTATTTTTCCCGAGACGGGGTTTGGCGCCCGAGCGTAGCGAGGGCGCTAATAGTTCGAGGGACAAAATAAGTCTTTCACCCGAGGTAAACACTGTGCTTTTCATTACGAATACAAGGAAAATAAAAATAAAAACAGGAATTGGCTAAAGAAATAATACAAGAAAGCATGAACAATACTCTACAACTCGAAAAAAAAAAGATCGGATTGCCGCCTATTTTGTTTTTTTTCGTTGGCTGGCCAACTTCATTATTTAGCCAGTATTTTTAATTTTCATTTTTAAATATTTTGACCAAATCTATGTTATTTTAAAGAAATTGTTGTAACTAAATTATAATTAAGTCATTTAAAAGTATATATTCTTTATTTAATACTCAACTTTATGTTATTTCAATATTACATCGTGCTGTAATTGAGTGTCTGTAGAAAAAGTTTGAACATGGTTCCATAGAAATGGAACTAGTTTTTTTTTTATAATTTGACAGCTGTCAGTTGAAAGTGATTCTCCCGGGCCAGAAAAGTATTACTTTCAACCCGCTCCTCAGGCAACTTCAGACCTACTTTCAGTGTATGAGTAATGAAAAGTAAATTTAAAAATTAACTTTCATTATTATTTTTAATTAATCAAATGACATCTTAAGATTTTTTCTGAGGAATCAGCCAGCAATATTTTCAAATTCGACTTTTATGTCAGGTCTAATGTAAACTTCTTGGTTAAAGAAAACAAGTATATGCCATCGATACAAATAATCGATCAACACTATTATAATTATCTTTGCATAGCAGATGGCGTCGCTGAATATAAACAGTCCTAAAACCCGTGCTTTGATCGATACTCTTTTGATGTGAGCGATGAAACATGTTTATAACCGTTAGTTTGCAGTGATGAAATATTTACCTACACCGACAAGCGTTGTCGTCGATATTTTTTAGGTGAAGGCGCCTGTCTAGCCCGCGAAATTCAAAATTTTCGAGTATTTTTATAGTTTATCCAAAATCTGAAAACATTTAAGACAACATTTTGTGATTTTCGAAAAACACAGTATGCAGTGCGTTTATTAATACATTTATTTTACTCTAAATATTATCACGGTGGATATGATACTAGTAAATCACTAAATATACAAAAATTGCCAGATTATCTGGATAGCTGTCGTTCTTGAAATGTTTTAGAGTAAGTTGGATATATTAATAAAAGCACTGCACACGGTCTTTTCGCGAATTACAAAATGTGTCTTTTATTATTGTAAGATTTTGAATAAATTCTACAAAACCTCAAAAAATTTGAACTTCGCGGGCTAGACAGGCGCCATCACCTTAAGGCAGCACAATATGAGAAAACTATTTATTTATTGATATGAAGACCAACCACTAGAAATAACAATTATAATTATTTGTGGCAAAAGGGCAGAATGTATAGACGGGAACGGATTCTAAAGGAGTTGGCATATGATAATATCAAAGCGAGCCTGTGTACGGTTTAAGGGTATGAAAAATAGACAGTAGCCGATTCTCAGACCTACCCGATATGCACACCAAATTTCATGAAAATCGGTCGAGCGGTTTCGGAGGAGTATGGTAACTAACATTGTGACACGAGAATTTTATATATAAGATACTTAGGTACATCACCTTTACGGTGACCGTCCACTTGTCTGTGCTTTTGACCAGTAGGATCATTAGGGTCGCTTCATTTCCTGTCAACTTGATGTAAGCTGGGTGAAGCTGAGTGTATGAAGCGAAGGGCCGCTTCGTTTCCTCAGCTTTAAATAGGAATTGGTTGAAGCGGGCGGGACGCTTCAAAGCCAAGCCAAGTGTAGCGTGTATTAATAAATCGATCTCAAATCTGAGAGCGATCTGGAGGAATTTTATTCTTATGTCATACCAGTACAAAATTACATGTCAAAAGTGTACTCAAAACCACTCTCAGAGTAGATATAGATTTAAAATACGGGCTCCAAGAGCAAGTATATAATATATACTTACTCTATCCTACTAATATTATAAATGCAAAAGTTTGTGAGTGTGGATGTATGTATGTATGTATGTATGTATGTTTGTTACTCCTTCACGCAAAAACTACTGAACAGATTTGGATGAAATTTGGAACACATGTAGATTATAACCGGGATTAACATATAGGATATTTTTTAACCCAATAATCCAATACTACGCGGATGAAGTCGCGGGGCACAGCTAGTAATATATAAGTATCATCGTCGTAAATACCTACTTAGATTTTAATTAAAGTCTAGGTAGGCAGTTCAAAAATACGAATCAATTGTTGTTTCCCCGAGCGTTCAAATCGTTAACCACATCGAGTCCGGGCGGGGGAACGTTTTATTGTAATTGGTTTACAAACGGTATAGGACTTTGCGATATAGGGTTGTCGCACACAGAATTAATTAAGTATTGTTAGATAATTCTCCTACCCACATAACCTCACCGAGTGGAAAAGTATAAAAGAGCGCGCAAAACTGCCAGCGGGGCACTTCTGGCTGGAGCGCACTCGCGCTCGCCCTCTGTCCGGGTGAAGTTGTTATGGCCACTCTGGCCAACAACAAATAGTCAATTCAAAAAAAAAAAAAAAAAAAAACCAGCGGGGCACTCTGCGCTTAGTTCTCGGACACGACGGACGTATTGTTTGTGATAGGAATGTTTCCTTATAGTTATTGTCAAAGTTAATTTAAACGCTGTCAGTTAAATGGTTGAAGTCATGGTTTCTAATAGTATTAATTTTGCATAAATAATGCTTAAATAGGAGTCATTAGCGCCAGCTACACCAGCGGGTTGCCCCCGTATTAATACATGGATAAGCGGTTGTGTAGTTACACCATACTTTGTTTTCTTCTTTTGAATGTCCAATTACTGATGACAGAAAGAGATAGTTCGGTGTGTAACTATTCTCCCGATAATCCATGTTATATTAATAAGGGGACAAGTGTGTGGAGCCAAAATAAACAATGCTAGTACTATGAGTATTGTTCTGACTGGGAGCGATCCCAGTGACACCCAGACCAGGGCAAATTACGAAAATCCCATTTCCGAAATTTACATACTCTGACTGGAATCGAACCCGCAATTACGCAGCGCAGTGCGCCTAGTGGCCTACGCTCGAACCACTATGCCACCGCAAGTGGTCTCGATTTATTTCAACATAATTTTTTATACAAAAAAGTCGGCCAACACGCTGCAATCCGCCTGATGTTAAGCAGTCATAGTAACCTATAATTGCTTGAAATACCAATGGCATTGCTCGCACGTTGCAGACTTGAAACAGAGTGAGACAGAGGGAAGGAAACGGAGGGAAGGTTGGGCTTCCGGCTCTCTCACTCATCAAACGAAATGCAGCTATAATGGCTACTTTACGCTGATCTTCTCTCTGGTCCACGATGCTGCGTCGCATTATTCTGACGTGCATTCACTCGCCTCGGTTTCTCTCGAACCGTCCGGGCGTAATCGATTGTATGATTACGATCAAACGAATCGCTCTTATATTTGGACCTACTTATGCAAAATGGAACCAACCCACACACACTTCTGCAAACTGATACCAACCTAGAACCACTAACACAAGGTTGGTTTCGGTCTTCAGTAGTGCATGTGGGTTGGTTCCATTTTGCATAAGTAGGTCCATTTGTGTGTATGGAAATGCGCACGAACGTGAATACGATATCTGGGCACGAACGTTCGCAAATGAGGGTTCGCAACCCTTTTGTGATTGAAACACGTATATGGTATTACTATCCCAGTTAAGCCTGCTCGTATATGAGCTGTAGTTTGGCTATACCACCGTTAAATAACTAAAATTGAAAATTTGTAAAACCCCCGATGCGACCACTTTTTAAACTACAAAGAGCTGATAATTTTCAAACAGCTGCACCGATTTTCATGAAACATAGCTCAGTATACTATCGATCAGAATACCTTACTAACAAAAAAAAACAAAATTAAAATCGGTTCATCCGCTTGGGCGCTACGATGCCACAGACAGATACACATGTTAAATACACTCTACATTTTTTGTTGGAGGTAAAAATCTAAGAAAACGGGTAATGGCAGCCCTATGAGCCCGGGGACTCACGGCATGGCCGTGTAACTGAATTACTCTCAACTTGCGACAGGCTCCCGAGCCGGCCTCAATCTTTGTTGCCGTAACTTGTTTTGAACAGCCCCTTCTTTTTGCAGAAAAGTTTATATACTTAGTATTTGCTGTACTAAAATAGGTGAGTATAGGTCTTTAGAAAGTTTTAGACCAACATGGACCATTCGCGTCATGGCAAATAATGAAGTATTTACTTACCTACTTAGAAATTTTTCATGATAACAAGCAAGTTTAAAACAATAATGTTTTTTTTTCTCAAGAAATCGCGCTTTAATAGGTACCAGTAGCACCCAGTTTTATAGGTATTTCGCCAGTGTCAAGTAACAAATAGCAATAAAAACACAGTTGTTAATAAACAATACAAAAAATGCGACCGTCCACTTTGGATAACCAAAATGGAGGCCGGAGTCACACTTGGGCCCACCTGCGTGACTGTAACTTTTTTTAAGGTGAAGGCGCCTGTCGAGCCCGCGAAGCTCAAATTTTTTGAGTTCTGTTAGAAATTTTTCAAAATCTGACAATAATAAAAGACAAATTTTGTAATTCGCGAAAAAGACCGTGTGCAGTGCATTTATTAATACATTTATTTTACTCTAAATATTATCACGGTGGATATGATACTAGTAAATCACTAAATATACAAAAATTGCCAGATTATCTGGATAGCTGTCGTTCTTGAAATGTTTTAGAGTAAGTTGGATATATTAATAAATGCACTGCACACGGTCTTTTTCGCGAATTACAAAATTTGTCTTTTATTATAGTCAGATTTTGAAAAATTTCTAAAAGAACTCAAAAAAGTTGAACTTTGCGGGCTAGATGGGCGCTTTATTAGCCTTAATTTGTAGATGAAACTTTGACAGGTGTCAATGTCATTTTTTGATACTATAGAACAAATAAGTTTCTACATTCACACTTCTAGCTGTGAGATTAATTCGTCAGAGAATTAAAAAAAACAGAGTTTTAGGGCCCATATTAACAAATCGATCTCAATTCTGAGATAACTGCTTAACATCGAGCAGATCTTACGCTTGTATACCGACTTTGTCATTATCCTACTAATCCTACTAATATTATAAATGCGAAAGTTTGTGAGTGTGGATGTATGTATGTATGTATGTATGTATGTATGTATGTTTGTTACTCCTTCACGCAAAAACTACTGAACGGATTTGGATGAAATTTGGAACACAGATAGATTATAACCGAGATTAACATATAGCATACTTTTTAACCCAATAATCCAATACTACGCGGATGAAGTCGCGGGGCACAGCTAGTATTATAAATGCGAAAGTTTGTGAGTGTGGATGTATGTATGTATGTATGTATGTTTGTTACTCCTTCACGCAAAAACTACTGAACGGATTTGGATGAAATTTGGAACACAGATAGATTATAACCGGGATTAACATATAGGATACTTTTTAACCCAATAATCCAATACTACGCGGATGAAGTCGCGGGGCACAGCTAGTATAAAAATATATAATCCAAGTTAATAAAAGATAACAAAACGGGATCATTGAAACACAAACTCTAGTAGTAGTAAACCACATATTTCATAGTGATGAGATCATTTTTGCGTCATATTTATTAGGATTCACAAATATTAGTCCAACTAGAAATGTGGGCTAGAATAAATCAAATTAGTAGTGATGTGATAAATAAATATCGCCAGACTGACATACCAACTGTATGGTCCCAAACTAAGCAACGCTTGTACTATGGTTACCGTACAATGGACTGGTGGCGATCCCAGTGACACCCAGACCAGGGCAAATTACGAAAAAGCCATTTCAGAAATCTATCCCAGCGGGAATCGAACCCGCAACCACCATGTGCAGTGAGCCGAGCGGCCTACGCTCGAACCACTGCGCCAAGCGGTCGTCGATATGGGCCTCATTAAGTTATTTTTTTTGATGAGTACTTAGATATACTTACTTAATTATCTGCTTATATGTTACACTAGCTGTGCCCCGCGACTTCATCCGCGTAGTATTGGATTATTGGGTTAATAAGTTATCCTTTATGTTAATCCCGGTTATAATCTATCTGTGTTCCAAATTTTATCCAAATCCGTTCAGTAGTTTTTGCGTGAAGGAGTAACAAACATACATACATACATACATCCACACTCACAAACTTTCGCATTTATAATATTAGTAGGATTATAAGTGACTGGCGATAAAAACAAAATTATAACACCTATGTAAAAAAAGACAAGCCCGCTGAACTTCTTGGCGGATCTTCTCAGTCTAAGTCCCGATAATTCGTAAGCTCCCCAGTCAGTCTATAAAAAATAAACGATTTGAGTTTGAGATACCACAACGGTATTAATAAATTGATCTCAGCTCTGAGAGCAATTTAAAAATATCGTTATATCCCAATAATGAGTCTTACTATTCTAGTATGAAATGACATCTCAAAGCATTTCATTTCAATAACACTGGCAGACTGTAGCGTGTACCTTGTGAAAACAGGTACTAAGTCTCAATGGAGAAGTTAGGATTAGGCTAGGATTTAGGCTTTAGCAACATTCAAAGAATGGTAATAATATGCATTGTGCCGCCTTATGTATTATTTAACTTATGTTGGTACCTAAGATCTCTTTCCCACGGCAAAGTACCTCATGTATTCATATTCAAAATTACGTATTCGAATAAGTACCTAATACGATTTTAGCACCGTCTCGATGGAGTCGATAGCACATCACTAGCAAGGTCGTCCCAACAACGATCGAGCCATAATTTCTCGTCTACCAGACAGAATCGTAATAAACGTGTTTACAGGGAAACACCGGTTTTATAGGGACCATATATTATTACTTGTAATGTTACCTACTGATATTGATTGGTTGTTCTTGAGACATATTATCGGCGAATATCCGAACGCAGTTCGAATGGTACGGCCGAAATGGTTGTAGTTGTAGCTGTTTTAGTAGCTGTGCGTTATAACAAAAAAAAAAACATGAAATTAGTAACATCTCTCTGCATGAAATACATTGTCATACAGTTCGTAATAAATAATGATAATTTGGCCATTTTGACGTCCCACTGGGCACGGGCCTCCCCTCAACATGAGGGGGATTCAGGCCATAATCCACCACGCTGGCCCAGTGCGGTTTGGCGGATTTCACATGTCTTTCGAAAATTGGTTAGATCTTCTAAGACATGCAGGTTTACTCACGATGTTTTCCTTCACCGTATGCAAGTGATAATCATTTAGAAATTATGATTCGCACATCGATTTGGAAAAATCCAGAGGTGCCGCCCGCGATTTGAACCAAAGACCTCGCAAGACGCGTGCTTTAACCAATCGGCTATCACTGCGAGTTCGTAATATTAAACTAAAAAAAAAATTGTTTAGACTTACGGGGCACTTAGAAATTGTTATTTTTACATGTCAAAAGTTTACAGATATAGTATCTATGTGTTCACAACGAAGCGAAAATTTCTAACCCGATCTATACAAATAAATAAAATTTGAGTGTCTATTTGTAATATAAAAATAACACCTTTTCACTAACTGCATAAATGAAACTACATACGACACATATAGCAAAAAGGCGATTTAAAAAAATTTTGTCTGTCTGTCTGTCTGTCTGTCTGTCTGTCTGTCTGTCTGTCTGTCTGTCTGTCTGTCTGTCTGTGTGTTTGTTCCGGGTAATCTCCGAAACGGCTGGACCGATTTTGACGGGACCTTGACTGGCAGATAGCTGTTGTAATAGGGAGTAACTTAGGCTACTTTAATTTTTGAAAAACAATTAGGGTTCCGCGTAAAAAAATAAAAACACATGAAATCAAAGAGTATCTCCGAAACGGGTGGACCGATTTTGACGGGACTTTCACTGGTAGATAGCTGATGTTATAAGCAGTAACTTAGGCTACTTATATTTTAGAAAAACATCATTTAAAAAATAAAAAAATGGGTTCTGTCGTGCGGGCTCAGAACGCGGGAGCGGGCTTTTTTGTTAAGTTAAATTCCACGCGGACGAAGTCGCGGGCTCAGCTAGTTATTAATAAACATGGTATAGCGGGTGAATAGTTATACACCGAATTATCTCATTCTTTCATCAGTAATTTGACATTCGAAAGAAGAAGACAAAGCATGGTGTAACTGTACGACCGCTATGCCACGTTTATTAATGGGGGGGGGGGGGGGGGGGGGGGGGTAAAAGGTTTACAATAGTTTAAATGTTATGATCAGTATTCAAAATTCTTCTCCTCCTAAAACGGCTTGATCGATTATGATGATTTTTCTGCACTTATGGATGGTCACGTAGATCGTTCTTATCTATACTTGGAACCGGTAAATGGCGCTGTTGCCGACATCCAGAAATCATTGCAATTAAATCGCAAAGCGTTCGGTACTGTCCCGGCTTTCATGAAAAATCATCGACCAGCGATGTCACAGGATTAAACGACACAGTAAAAATTTACTATGAATAAAACCATTTAGTGTGAAAAATCACAGGTGAAATAACAGTGAAAGAAAAACATAATTTCACGGAATGAACATGTGTTTTTTGCCATCCCTACTGCCAACCCCGTTGTTAACATCAAGGAAGTATTCAATAAACATAACACCGAATATTACAGGCTGTTCAGGAAACTCTTACTGAAAGCATAACACTTTCGGTAATGGCGGCAGAATAATTGTTATATTTGTGGGGGAAAATACAGCAATGATTTTATCAATGTAGGTAGGCACCACTCGTATTAATTATACTTACCGAAAACATGAAGATACGGTAATAAAAAATGATATATATAGGTATAATTAAGTACGACCTTACATACTATTTTTGACGGTAATTAATTACAGAATATTGTATCCTAAATTCTGTAATTCATTAACGTTTTTATCCATACTAATATTAGAAATGCGCAAGTAACTCTGAACCGATTTGAATGAAATATGGTTCACAGATAGTCTAGAGCCTGAGAAAGGACATAGGTTTGTTAATGCGAAAAGGGTTGTAAGGGGTTGAAAGGAGGGATGAAAAGTTGTATAGAAGTATCATCATTTTTAGAGCTAGAAGTTTGAAACTTATTTCTTAGGCTGTTGATTCGATATAAATAAATATGACATTCAAAGTTTGTAAAAGTTTTACCCTCAAGGGTGTAAAATAACAATAGGGAATAGGGGACGAAAGTTTGTATGGAAATACAGTTCTTTGCAGTGGAACACTGCAAATAGCTCATTAAAGTATTTATACGTATGTGTTTTGTTCGTAAAATAATTAGCCTAGATAATTAAAAATGCTACCCAAAGACACTTTTCCACGCGGCTGAAGTCGCGGGCACAGCTAGTTCAACATAAAAGGACTCGTTAGTATTCAATACGTAAGAATAGTAGTAGTAAGTGGTAAAATGTGCCTTACCTGTGAGGCAACAGGCTTTTGTTTCTTATGTAACAAAGTCGGTAAATAACCCACCTGATATTAAGCAGTTACTGTAGCCTATAGAGGCCTGCAATACCAATGGCATTGCTCGCGCGTTGTCGACCCTGAAGAGCAGTGGGATAGAGGGTATAGGGAAAAAAGGAGGTTTGGGCTACCGGCTCGCGGTCATATCACGAAACTCTGCTATAACGACAACTTTACGCCAATCTTCTGTGAAAGGTAGGTACTACCCCAGTAAAGCCACTACCACCATAAAGGTCATTTGGGCCAATGCTAATCTTATCATTCGTATAGCTCTATCCGTAGAACAACGAGCAAAAAAAAACTGTAAACTATGGGCAAATTGTATTGTTTCCATTTTTACCATAGACAGGTATTATTTATATCCTCTGGCAGTAGTACCGGGCCGGCCCGTGCACGTGAACCCGGGTCCACCCGTTCGCAATGCGATATAAACAAACCGTTGGGATGTAAACACGTCACGGCCGATCACGACGCGAGCCGCGTCTGCTACAAACAACAATCGATACTGTTTTACAGGATGAAGGGTGATGCCAATTAAAATTACTTTGCCAGTGCTGACGACCGCTTGGCGCAGTGGTTAGAGCGTAGGCCGCTTGGCTCACTGCACTCGGTTGCGGGTTCGATTCCCGCCGGGGCAAATTTCGGAAATGGCCTTTTCGTAATTTGCCCAGGTCTGGGTGTCACTGCGATTGCTCCCAGTCCATTGGACGGTACCCATAATATAAGCGTTGCTTAGTTTGGGACCATACGTACGGGTGGTTTATCAGTTATTTTAGCATTAAATCATTATACAAATCTATCTCAAGTGATAAATCAATTATTACTTATTTTGACATAAACTACAATGTTAAGACTCAATACTTCATGCTAAAATCTATTTAAGAATGCAGAATTTTAGCATAATTCATGACAATATCGACAAAATTTCCAACTCTAGGGTGTCCAGAATCATGAATTGAATCCATGGTATCAGTTACCGTTGCGATGCCCTTACACCCTGTATAGGTATCAACTATGGCTTAATACTGGTGCCTGTTATGAAGCATCCTGTATTGCGTAATGGTGCTTACAGCATGCCGGATGTCGCAAGGTACAGTAGCATTAATAGCCCGTGACGCAAAGCGCCGCGCCGTTCGGTGGACGGAACGAGTGTTTTGTAAACACCATTTTACATGCCAGGAGTAGTACATGAAAATGAATTTGCAAGCTCATTTATTTATTTAAAGTTAAAATACAACGGCCAGAGGCCAATTACACTAATTACTTAACAAACTAAAGATACATTATCTATCTTCTATCTTCTATCTACTATATAAAAATAAGTCGAGTTTTCCTTCCTGACGCTATAACTCTAGAACGCACGAACCGATTTCCACGGTTTTGCATTCGTTGGAAAGGTCTCGGGCTCCGTGAGGTTTATAGCAAAGAAAATTCAGGAAAAATTTCAACAGAACGCGGACGGAGTCGCGGGGCACAGCTAGTATACATATATAAAAATGAATGTTTGTCTGTATGTCCTTTATAGAATCGTAAACTATGCATTTGATCATGTCAAGATCTTCAGCAAAGTGTTGTGCATGAGCCCACAAAGGTTTCTGAGTTGGTACGACCAATCTTTGACAGCGTAACAACGCGAGCAGGGTACAGCTAGTAAGTTATAAAAATCATTCATCCTTCTCACAAAACTTCAAACATACCAACAAAATCCTCGCCCATTCATCCGCAAACAAATCCATGCATGCATTGGAATCCAGGAGCTCGTTAAGTGCAGTGTCCAACCTACCTTTCCTATTAACTATACTTATTAGTGTCGAAACACTCGAAAGGCTCTTCGATACAGGACCGGAGCTGCCTAAGCTGCATAAGAATATTCACTTTTATTAATAATAAATGATTTATTATTAATAAAAATTCAACGATAATAGCTTTTAGTGGGGCTTTGTTGCCTTCTTGAAATATAAGATGATAAGTAGGTCAGTTAAAAATATTTTTATTATAAAAAAAATAAACCGACTTCACAAATCCTGGGTGCACTAAAAAGCTAGAAATAACTAGAGACCATCCTACTAATATTATAAATGCGAAAGTTTGTGAGTGTAGATGTATGTTTGTTACTCTTTCACGCAAAAACTACTGAACGGATTTGGGTGAAATTTGGAACACAGATAGTTTATGACCTGGATTAACACATAGGATACGTTTTATCCCGATAATCCCGAAATTTTTGTTAAGTTAAATACCACGCGGACGAAGACGCGGGCACAGGCTAGTGTGGCATAATTCCGTTCCGCAAAACCATAAACAATTAAACTGGTAGAGGCAAGCTTTAGTCAAATAACTTCAGTTCATAAACGAGTTGCCTCGACCGGGTAGTACCACCCGTACAGAGAACGATCGGTGTCAAGTAGCTATTATACATGTGTTTCGGTGAGTGAGAGAGATGGAAGCCCATATAAAACTAGACTAGTTCAATGCGTGTGAAAGTTCTCTGATAGGTTAAACATCACTGCAAAATAGCGTCAATAGCCTAGTGGTTAGAGGGGCCGTCCTCGTAGCTGAGAGGTTCCGGGTTCTATCCCCATGCTGGCCATTAAGCTATTGACGTGAGCCCACTCCTAGCACAAGCATTAGCTTAGTTGGAGGGGCTAAAGGGAATACTAGTAATGTGATAAACACACATTGCTAGTAATCTTTATAAAAAAAAATATATATATAGTTTACTCGCAAATGTAGACCAGCGTTGGCAACAGTTTCGCAATCAAGTTGTCACGTAAGCAATCAGTTGCGGTTGCCGGCGGGTCGCCGCCGCAATTGAAATTGCTAATTGCTGTTAAATCATAACGACGCGGGTTATTTGAAATGTAGCTTTGTTTGTGTGGTCTGAAAATAAAATTATAGCGCAGCTATACATAAAAATCTCGAAGATGTTAATGTTTTTTGCCATAGAGGATGGCAAAGTAAGCTTCCAGTCCATTTTACGGTATTCATAGTACAAGCATTGCTTTGGGACCATAAACTAACTGCGTTTGTGGTCTCGCGATATTTATTATTAGTCAGAGAGATGTTGTTTAATAGTCAAAGTTATTAGCTCTTCTTCTTCTTTCTTTAAAAATATAGCCCACCCAAGTTAATACGTATTTCGCCAGTGTCAAGTAACAAATAGCAATAACACACAATTAATAACAATACAATACAAACATGTCTAATTATTAGTTGAGTTTAATGGTGCATAGGAGGTACCTACATACATACGTACAGTTATGCCAGTTTTCTAGAAAAGCTGTCAAAATTGACGTATTCAGATAGGCGATGCGTCAGTTTTGATGTACTGCAAGTCGTATCGAGATACCAGCGATTAAGGTGAAGGCGCCCGCGAAATTCAAAATTTTCGAGTATTTTTATAGTTTATCCAAAATCTGAAAACATTTAAGACAACATTTTGTGATTTGCGAAAAACACAGTATGCATTGCGTTTATTAGTACATTTATTTTACTCTAAATATTATCACGGTGGATATGATACTAGTAAATCACTAAATATACAAAAATTGCCAGATTATCTGGATAGCTGTCGTTCTTGAAATGTTTTAGAGTAAGTTGGATATATTAATAAATGCAGTGTAGTGCATTCTTTTTCGCGAATTACAAAATTTGTCTTTTATTATTGTCAGATTTTGAAAAAATTCTAAAAGAACTCAAAAAATTTGAACTTCGCGGGCTAGATGGGCGCTTTAGCCTTAACAGAGTATATTTAAAAGCCTATGGTTGGGCCCCGGATGTTACTTACATACGATACTATACAATGAAGATTTAAAAAAAATAAACCTACCAGTAAAGTTAGTTTATCACATTACTAGTATTCCCGTTAGCCCCTCCAGCTAAGCTAATGCTTGTGTTAGGAGTGGGCTCGCGTCAATAGTTTAATGGCCAGGATGGGGATCGAACCCGGAACCTCTCAGCTACGAGGGTGGCCCCTCTAACCACTATGCTATTGACGCCTTTACCAGTAGTTACCATTTACAGGTACTACTTAGCTTGTAACCCTTATAGAAAAAAACACAATTGCTTAATTTTACAAAATTCATAAATAAAGCTCTTATGAATTCTGAAGAATGAAGAATGAAGAATGAGAAGATCCGGCAAGAAACTCAATATTTCCTCTTTTCAATAGAATAAAATTTGGGGTATTCTCATAAACATCATCGAAATTATGAGTATGCAATCCATTATCACTAGAAAGCACCTACTTTGGTACTAGAAAATAACACACTAAAAATGGTAGTGAATCTATTATTACCAAAGCCCAAGTTCATTAAGCCTCACTCAGGCTTAGGTATTTTAAATTACTTAGAAACTTTTACAGTGAATAATACCGAAAACACACAATGTCCCTGGTTAAAGTCGTCTGAACAGTAAATAAAAGCTAGGTCCACGTACACAAATAAACTACTCTGCTATTCGACCTTGACTCTACCGGCGTCCAGACTCTACACGGAATAATTCATTCCAAAAGTTTCCGATTCCGTACATTTTATTGGTGAGGAAAACATCTTTAGGGGTTGTTTTTCTGTGCGGTAATTGGGGATGACATCACTGTTTGCTTTGGAGAAGTAAATAATTATCTGCTGCTCCATAAATACATGGATGATTCGATCACTTCATCTAACCCCTTTATAAATCTAGACAAACAACAATAGACCTAGATTTTTTCGCTCCAAGAACAACCGTACGGTGCTATGAAATTTTCTGCGTCCACATGTACCGAGCAGCACGCCCGAGAAATCATTTTGGCGTGTGACCACGTACAAATTTAACAGCGACATAGCCAGAATAGCTCTGGTGTGGCTAGCCGGTACTTGTGGACACGACTGAAGGTGTGTTTTCCTTTGAATTCTCAAGAAAACACCCTTTGTTTACCCTGCGGAACACTTAAAGCTAATAAATAAGGTCTTGGTCGAAATAATGAAGTGTTTCGGCCTCCTCCGGCCGCGCCCGGCGTCTCTTCACACCGCATTAATATTCAGAGGGCAGACATATACCTACAAAGTACTCTGTGGCTCGGACAATAGCCGCGCCGCGGACTTATGAACGTTAACAGGCTTGTCAAAGGAATATTAAAGCACCCTTTTATTGTTCTAATTGGTATCTATTTGGTAGTTTATTGTCAAGTTTATTTTGACGACAGCTTGGCGCAGTGGTTTGAGTGTAAGTCGCTCACTGCACAGGGTGGTTGCGGGTCCGATTCCCACCGGGGAAAATT
This sequence comes from Notodonta dromedarius, assembly GCA_905147325.1. Classification (NCBI taxonomy): domain Eukaryota; kingdom Metazoa; phylum Arthropoda; class Insecta; order Lepidoptera; family Notodontidae; genus Notodonta; species Notodonta dromedarius. The sequence continues at coordinate 4,572,513 of LR990183.1, read as the reverse complement.
TTCGGAAATTGCCTTTTCGTAATTTGCCCCGGTCTGGGTGTCACTGGGATCGCCCCCAGTCCATTGCACGGTACCCATAGAACAAGTTTTACTTAGTTTGGGACCATGCAGTTCGTGTGTCAGTCTGGCGATATTCATTCATTTTATACTTGTGAAAGATTGGGAGTTAAAAATATTTGTCAGCAAAAGTTGTAAACAGATGATTGAGTAAGTAACCGGAGACGATTATCTCGGAGGTATGTTTACAGTGTGTGCCACAGTAGACACTACCATTGTCGCTAAACGACAAACACTCAAACTCTTAATTATACAAGGTGACACATAATGGGTATACTTTTTTTTTCAAAACTTAACTTTGTAATTCTAAAACCATCAGCATTGGAGGGAACTTGAAAAACAAAAGGTGTTATAGGAATACAGCTGTTGACCGATTTCACAAGTCTACAAAACCTTTAGTACTTCAACTGTCCCACAAAGCCGATAGTTTGAGATTTACAAAGTTAAGTTGCAAAAAAAATAGTATACCCATTTTGTATCACCTAGTATAGGTACCTATACTATAATGGCAAAGTCGGCAAATAAGCGTAAGACCTGCTTGATGTTGAGCACTATAGCTTAATCAATACCAAAGGCATTGCTCGCATGTTGCTGACCTGAAGGGGAGAGGTACAGAGAGACGGGAGTGGCTTCTAGCTCCCATTCATCTTGCGAAATGCATGTATATTTTTTATCTCTATAATCTGCAACATATGTGCATTTGAGGATAGATCCCCTATAATTTAAACAAGCATGTAGGTCCTTTTTTTCTCCTAATGGCCTCTTTCCATTGAGTCAGGCCCAATGTGATTCTGCCAATGTCGACGTAGTAGAGGAGACACGATAGAGATTAAGGCTAAAGCGCCCATCTAGCCCGCGAAGTTCAAATTTTTTGAGGTTTTTTAGAAATTTTTCAAAATCTGACAATAATAAAAGGCACATTTTGTAATTCGCGAAAAAGACCGTGTGCAGTGCATTTATTAATATATCCAACTTACTCTAAAACATTTCAAGAACGACAGCTATCCAGATAATCTGGCAATTTTTGTATATTTAGTGATTTACTAGTATCATATCCACCGTGATAATATTTAGAGTAAAATAAATGTATTAATAAACGCACTGCATACTGTGTTTGTCGCAAATCACAAAATGTTGTCTTAAATGTTTTCAGATTTTGGATAAACTATAAAAATACTCGAAAATTTTGAATTTCGCGGGCTAGACAGGCGCCTTCACCTTAATTGAACTATCGGTGTTTATTCCAAAGTTGACTTTTTGTTGAGATGAAGTAGGTACTGATTATTGCCTCGATTCTCTTTGACTTGTCGCACTAAAGAACAATTTGAAATCATAAATTTAATCAATGTGACATTTGGGCTGACACTTAATATTTTTTTGACAACACTTCCACACGATTTTGATTCGTATTTTGGTAATAATTTTGTATAGTTGTTACAAAACATTGTAACGTATATCTACCAGGGGTAACACATTGTATAGGCTACATAAAGCTTAATGCACAATTCCGCGATACTGTACTTGTGATCTGAGGAGTAGGCGGCAGGTTCTTGGTAATGATGAACGTACTGAAGTCCATGTTCGGGGTGTGCAGCAGCTCGGGGGAGAAGGGGGAGGTGCACGACACGGTGCGGAGAGTGTTCGGGAACGAAATGGTGATGAAGGACAATAATGACAAACACAACCAGTTAGTACCTACCTACTATCTGTATATATAAAATGAATCTCTATTTGCTTGGTCATCGCATCACGCGTGAACGGATGGAACGATGTCTCTAATTATTTTTTTGCTGTGTTTATTATTGTCAGGAGAAGGCTCTTCTATACAAATAAATAAAATTGGCGTGTCTGTTTGTAATATCAAAATAACACCTTTTCACTAAATGCATATGAAAGTACATACGACAGCTATAGCAAAAACGCGATTTAAAAAAATTTTGTCTGTCTGTCTGTCTGTGTGTTTGTTCCGGGTAATCTCCGAAACGGCTGGACCGATTTTGACGGGACTTTCACTGGCAGATAGCTGTTGTAATAGGGAGTAACTTAGGCTACTTTAAATTTTTGAAAAACAATTAGGGTTCCGCGTAAAAAAATAAAAACACGTGAAATCAAAGAGTATCTCCGAAACGGGGGGACCGATTTTGACGGGACTTTCACTGGTAGATAGCTGATGTTATAAGCAGTAACTTCTATTTTAGAAAAACAAAATTAAAAAAAAAAAAAAAAATGGGTTCTGTCGTGCGGGCTCAGAACGCGGAACCACGCGGACGAAGTCGCGGTCTCAGCTAGTATGAAATAAAATTTAAGCAAGTTGAGCGGAACATTTCGAATTCAATATTCAAAGTTAAGGCAGGGTGACCTCCGTCGGGTCAGCTAGTACGCTACATATAAAGAAAGGACTTTACTAAAATAAAATAAGCATAGGTATAAATTCTTATTTTAATAATGTAAATGCCTTGTGTAAGGCGCCTTTGTAAATGCTAAAGATGACGTATCTACTTATACCTATTTACCACAAAAAAATTACTGACATTATAAATTATTTTCGGTTCATTGGAAGCGAGTGCTTTAAAAGTTGAGCTGTTAAAAAGAAACCCATTAGATTATTATTATTTTGTGGTACTTACATCAGCTTCAGCAAATATTAGGGTTCCAAGCAAAATGTCATACATTAATACATACGAAGGACACAGAAAAAATAAAAGCTACTCTCACCACGCGGCAGTACGGTTCAATTTCTACTGATTCGAGCGCCCTCAAGGCGGCGCACCGCCGTAGAAGTCTAGACCACGTGGCCAACCATGCCTTCAAATGACAGTTATTTTCAGGAGGAGCAGATACGTCAGCCACATACGCGACAACCTACCCAAGATGTTGGACACGAAGGTGTTGAATCAGAAGACCAAGACCACGAAAAAACATCCACCTGTGATACCAGATGTAAGTTACCTTGTTAGTTAGTCCCTATAACTTAACTATTTTCGGTAGATCATTGACGTAACTAGCGCAGAGGCTAGGTATTAAGAATAAGTAAGTAGTTATTTCCTAAATAAGTTACAAGGCGACCGCTTGGGGCAGTGGTTCGAGCGTAGGCCGCTCGGCTCACTGCACATGGTGGTTGCGGGATCGATTCCCGCCAGGGCAAATTTCGGAAATGGCCTTTTTGTAATTTGCCCTGGTCTGGGTGTCACTGGGATCGCCCCCAGTCCATTGTACGGTACCCATAGTATAAGCGTTGCTTAGTTTGGGACCATACAGTTGGTGTCAGTCAGGCGATACATTTATTTTAAAGACGGTTCGAAAGCTTTCAATATGATTACTGTCCGTCGATTATTCACGAAATGAGTGATGAAATAGCGAATCCCACAGACCAGTAAGCCATAGACGCCTCATAGCCGGGCACCTGTCACCTAACATAATGCATTACCACTACACCTGACATTTTCAAGGCTCGACCATGTACGGACCAGTCAACATTCGTCATTTTCCCCGATACCCCACCAACGTTTGATGATTGCATTCTCATTCAACAGTGGACCTAAGCGGTGTCTTGTCTTTATTGGTCAGTGGCGAATCCCAAACAGTTCCCGCGTCAATGGCGACGAATGCCGCTTTAATCTACAGATGGCTTTGCTGTGGCACCTATTGATTGGAAACTTCAAACAGATTTCGGTTCAGTCTCACTCAACAGAGGGAAATCCACCTATAAGTGATTAAATATGTAGGAAGACTAGGTACCTAGCTTTTTCCCGGAGGATTGCTAGTATAGATTTTATTCTATAGATATCGACAACAGCTCCTACCTATTGGGTCCAGGGTCCAACTATAGCTAAGAATCATCCAGATGATCCCGTCAAAATAAAAATAATGTCACCAAAATCAGCCAAGCCGTTTAGGAGGATAAGAATTACGAACACACATAAATAATAATAATTTAGCCCTTTTGACGTCCCACTCCTGGGCACGGGCCTCCCCTCAACACGGGAGGGATTCAGGCCATAATCCACCACGCTGGCCCAGTGCGGGTTGGCGGATTTCACATGTCTTTCGAAAATTGGTTAGATCTTCTAAGACATGCAGGTTTCCTCACGATGTTTTCCTTCACCGTAAGCAAGTGATAATCATAATATAGAAATTATGATACGCACAAAGATTTTGAAACTAAAACCAACCTAGAACCACTAACACAAGGTTGGTTTTGGTCTACAGCAGTACATGTGGGCTGATTCCGACCGCAAAACTATAGAACAAAATTAAAGAAATTATACGGTTCGTAGTTATTTCTAGCTTATTATTGCATCTAGGTTTTTTTTAAGTCGGTTAATTTTTTTATGTCGTAATTTCTTTGCAGACAACAGACACAACAGATGACAGGTCTGGCCGGATAGGTCCCAAGATTGTCGTCTTCGATGCGTCTACTGGTTTGTTAATTATTCCATTATTTTCTTTTCGCTCAACGGCCGGGGTAGCACAAACGCCAAGACACATAACTCGTCTTTTGGCGCAACGAGTCAGTCCTCCTCTTTTGAGGGTTCCGTAGTCAAACTAGGAACCCTTATAGTTTCACCATGTCCGTCTTTCTGTCTGTCCGTCCGTCAGTCGTCACAGTCATTTATTCAGATACTATTGGGGTTAGAGGGTGCAAATTGGCACAAATATAGATCTTTGGCACCGTTACGGAACTGGGTATTTAAATATTGAAAGTAAAATTATTCTAGGGTAACTCCCGTAGATACTTGGGAAGGGATACTGTAAAAAAATGATTACTTACCTCCGCGGGTGGGCGGAGGTATCACCTCCATCTTTGAATAGGTATTTTAAAATCGTTTTAAGGTTGCTTTGGCAGTTTTGCAAAAATAATTACCGTTTACGAAAAAAATTGTTACAAAGTGATTGTTTATAATAACCGATAAAACCTAGGTAGACAAAAAAATAATTTCATTATTGAAACGGCTACGGAATCCTACATTGTGCGTGGCCCGAAATACACGTGGCCGGTTTTTTTTGTTATAAAAAAAAAAAACTAAACAAATATTATTTGTTACGGTCCTCAGGTACAGGGAGGCTAGTCTTGGTGGGTGACGAGCGAGTCAGCGTCCAGGGGCTGTCCAGCTTCGCGACCATCAGGGCGACCGCCTGCGTGTACGCAGGGAAGTGGATGTATGAAGTTCAACTTGGAACTAAAGGTATCATGCAGGTAAGTGTATAGGTCTTAGCCCACTAACACGACTCTGCTCCAACACCGCCCTAAACTAAGGCGACTGCTGGCAGTCCACGCGGCGACGGCAAGCAGGCTCCCAGCTGTCCACGCGCCGACCGCTTTTGCATATCGCGATAGACATAGTTCACGATATTTATTGGCCTCCATTTTGATTTTCCAAATTGGACGGTCACTGTTTTTGTATTGTATTGTTATTAAATATGTTTGTATTGCTATTTGTTACTTGACACTGGCGAAATACCTATTAACTTGGGTGGGCTATATTTTTAAAGAAAGAAGAATAAGAACAATTTTTTGCTCCCATTTATAACATGGTAGGACGTTACGCTGGCGATCCCGGTTATCAATCTAACATCGCTGATAATCGTTATTGCGACGGTTTTGAGCCGCACAACGAGCGATATAAAGAAAATTCTATGCCGCAAATTTCTGGGGCCCAACTCTGTTAAGGTGAAGGGGCCTGTCTAGCCTGCGAAATTCAAAAATTTCGAGTATTTTTATAGTTTATCCAAAATCTGAAAACATTTAAGACAACATTTTGTGATTTGCGAAAAACACAGTATACAGTGCGTTTATTAATACATTTATTTTACTCTAAATATTATCACGGTGGATAAGATACTAGTAAATCACTAAATATACAAAAATTGCCAGATTATCTGGATAGCTGTCGTTCTTGAAATGTTTTAGAGTAAGTTGGATATATTAATAAATGCACTGCACACGGTCTTTTTCGCGAATTACAAAATTTGTCTTTTATTATTGTCAGATTTTGAAAAATTTCTAAAAGAACTCAAAAAATTTGAACTTCGCGGGCTAGATGGGCGCTTTAGCCTTAACTGATGGTATCTCGCTCGACCCACACTCGACTCGCGAAACTTCAAAACTGACGTATTTCCTATGAAATAAATGTACGAGACGAGACGTAAAAAAAAAAAATACGTGTGAGATTCCTGTTGACTGTTCCCAGATCGGGTGGTGTACAGCCTCCTGCGTGTTCTCCATGGACACGGGCGTGGGGGACACTGCCCACTCGTACGCATACGACGGGGGCCGGGTGCGCAGGTGGAACGTGGCCACCTCCCCGTACGGCCAGGCCTGGCTGCCCGGGGATGTCATCGGCACCTGCGTAGACCTGGACAGGGGGACCATGGAGTTTTATAGGTAACTATTAAAAACGTGAAAAAAAAAATTACTACTTGCCATAGATAAAAAAGAATTGTAGTTAACCTACTTCATTTACAGCCCTACTTTCCCAATAAGTGACGTTATTGCTAGCCTTTTTAACCCCCGACGAAAAACGAGGGGTGTTATAAGTTTAACATGTGTATCTGTGTATCTGTGTATCTGTGTATCTGTGTGTCTGTCTGTAGCCACGTAGCGCCCAAGCTGATGAACCGATTTCAATTTTGTTTCTTTTGTTAGATAGGTATTCTGATCGAGAGTGTTCTTAGCTATGTTTCAAGAAAATCGGTTCAGCCGTTTGAAGATCATCAGCTCTTTTGTAGGTTAAAAAAGCCACATTCACGGCCAAAACCAATTCCCACGGCTCGAATCCATTCGAAATTTGTGATTATTGGATTTCGATTTATTATATTTTAAATGATCGTAATAGTCTGAACTGGCTTTTTACAATATTATAAATATGAAAAGTTTCCCTGATTCTGGAAAAAATGTATATTTTATCAATTTTTATATGAGATTTGTGTATGAACTAAAGACGTTCCATAAGTCACGTGTCAAATGATGTATACGTGCATGCGTACAATTTTGTTTGTTTTGTTAATGGTCATGGAATATTACGTTATAATAATTCTAGAGAGCGCTGCTTCGCCATTGAGAAAAAATAGAAAAAAACAAATCTAATTTAAAATAATTTTAGCGTTATTGAAAATTCTTCCCCTGGGCTGCTCCCGTCCACCTCAACCAGAATTATTACATGAAATTGAATCATAATTGATAATATTTTACTAGGAATTAAACCTCCGTGACATCAATATTTAGATTCGTTGTCTATTCTAATGTCAATTATTATAATGTCATAACAAAAAATGTCTCATGAATACTTTTACACAGATTTTCTTTGAAAAGGTCGTCATCGGGGGTTTTTAAATTTTCAATTTAGAGTTATTATCTGAAATACTTAGATTTTTTATTTTTTTATTTAATGGCTATGCTAATATTTTGTTTCGTGAGTTGTGGGTAGTTATCATTTATTTAAGGGTATAAAAATAAAATATATTTGAAAAACAAATTGCTGGGAGTAAGAGGTTTTTTTACATTAATTATAAGTAATGCTTCTACGAAAACACATTGCAAAAGTAATATTAAAAAAGGCACTAGTGTTATTATTTTTTATAAGTAGGTAATCTTATTATTCATCTCCGTAACACAACCCAGCTACTTACTTTCCTGTCAACTTAACTTTTTATGATTGGCGTAGCTAGCTAGCTAGACTCGCGTGTGTATCGCTACAAACGCGCGTCGACAGCGCGTTTAAAAACGTGGACTGGTGCGCAAAGGTCTACAGGCTGCGTCTGACTCGCGTGTGTATCGCTACAAACGCGCGTCGACAGCGCGTTTAAAAACGTGGACTGGTGCGCAAAGGTCTACAGGCTGCGTCTGACTCGCGTGTGTATCGCTACAAACGCACGTCGACAGCGCGTTTAAAAACGTGGACTGGTGCGCAAAGGTCTACAGGCTGCGTCTGACTCGCGTGTGTATCGCTACAAACGCGCGTCGACAGCGCGTTTAAAAACGTGGACTGGTGCACAAAGGTCTACAGGCTGCGTCTGACTCGCGTGTGTATCGCTACAAACGCGCGTCGACAGCGCGTCTAAAAAACGTGGACTGGTGCGCAAAGGTCTACAGGCTGCGTCTGACTCGCGTGTGTATCGCGTCTGTATCGCTACAAACGCGCGTCGACGGCGCGTTTAATAAACGTGGTGTGCGTAGGCCCTAAGTATTACCTAGTATAGTGACTAGCTTTAATTGATTATTCCCTGCAGTGAGCGAAAAGAAGCTGATTATGATGTAGTTTTGCACCTTTAAAGTATTTTGTTTAATTTAGATAGAGCCCCAAATTTTTTTTTTGCCCAGGGGCCCTTGTTAACATTGCTACGTCACTGTTTTTTAATCTGATATCCCGTCTCCGTGGCCCAGGAACGGCGTGTCTATGGGCATGGCGTTCGACAAGGTGACGCACGGCGCCGGGCTCGCCTACTTCCCGGCCGTATCGCTGGCCATGCAGGAACACCTCTACGCTAATTTTGGACACGTGCCTTTTGTGTGAGTCTTTTAGGCCTGTGTGAATAAATCGATCTCAAGTCTGAGAGCGATCTTGGAAATGTCATTCTTATGTCATAACAAAATGACATTTCAAAACCGCACACAAGATCGATGTCACACTTGAGATCGATATATTTTTACGGCTCTTAAATACCTTACTTGTAGTAAGTAGGTATTTTATATTTCATGAGTTTTTTTTTTACGACTAATTTAGTATAGTCGGCGAAGTAGATATTATTACATCACCTTGTCCTTAATTGTATATTTTTGAAACAAAAAATATTATATTGCTTTCTTTTCTAACGGTGCGTACAAATTATACCTACCCATCCCCTACGACAAATTTAGGTATGTACTTACATTATTTTGTCTCTCTCTCTCACTCCCTCTCTCCCTCTTTCTGTAATTAGCTTAAGGTGGAGGCGCCTGTCTAGCCCGCGAAATTCAAAATTTTCGAGTATTTTTATAGTTTATCCAAAATCTGAAAACATTTAAGACAATATTTTGTGATTTGCGACAAACACAGTATGCAGTGCATTTATTAATACATTTATTTTACTCTAAATATTATCACGGTGGATATGATACTAGTAAATCACTAAATATACAAAAATTGCCAGATTATCTGGATAGCTGTCGTTCTTGAAATGTTTTAGAGTAAGTTGGACATATTAATAAATGCACTGCACACGGTCTTTTTCGCGAATTACAAAAAGTGCCGTTTATTATTGTCAAATTTTGAAAAAAATCTAAAAAACCTCAAAAAATTTGAACTTCGCGGGCTAGATGGGCGCTTTAGCCTTAATGCCCTGTGCATTAAGGGAATTGCCTCAGACGTTATATAATCTCATTTTCTAATGGTAGGTTCCCAGTGGAATCCTACGCGCCCCTGCAGGCGCCGCCCGCGCGGGAGTGCGCGCGCGCCGCGCTTCTGTTCAGATCGTTGGAGGCGCTGCTCGATGAGATGTCGCGGCTGTCAGACCTGAAGCCGACACTCACTGTCAAAAGCAGTAAGGTAGTACCTCTATAGATGGCAAGACTCATGGTAGACGGCATTTTCCAAACATTTACCTATTGACATTGCTTTCTCACTCGCTCTTACGCGCGTCACGGAAGGTGACCACGCGAAATGACCCATTCTCCTTTCGATTATCGATATATTATCAATGGTTTGTGCACAGCTCTAGCGCGCTCCTAATATTTGTATCATGAATTATTTGTATGATGCTCTGCTCTTAAAACTTCCGATTATAGAGTTCACCATACTTGATTTTACACTAAGAATAACTAAATGACTAGAAGTGACACTCCTTCTCCTAAATCACAGATATAGATTTACATAGATAACGCAAGTATCACGATGTGTATTGAAACCAAGCGTGCCAAATTTTTAACACCTACTGTGACGTCATTAGTGACGGGAAATCCAAACCGATTCAAAGACAACGATGCCGCCGATGCCCCTCCGCCCGCTACGATTCTCTCGAGTGATTATCTCGTTCATACTCATATTTTTTATATCTGTAGCGCGGACTGTAAGTTAGCGGCGACCAGCCTTGACGCTTGGTCGGGGTTTCGTACACGCGAAGTACATGCATTAGCGTTATCTATGTATCTGTGTCCTAAATAAACAATTTGGAGAGGCTGTCACTTCTAGTAGTGCCAGTATAGTTATAACTAGCGGCCCGCCCCAGCTTCGCACGGGTACATTACGGTTACATTATTGGAGTTTTAGTAAGGATCCCTAATTTTTTTAGAATATAATATAGCCTATGTCACCCGGGGATAGTGTAGCTTCCCAACAGTGAAAGAATTTTTCAAATCGGTTCAGTAGTTTCGGAGCCTATTCATTACAATCAAACAAACAAAGTTTTCCTCTTTATAATATTAGTATGATAAGAAGAAGTGTAATCAAAATTGTTATTACATCGCCAGGCAAAATCGGAGACTTCGAGGGGTGCTGAAGATGAAGTGGCTCTTCGGATCCACAGTTCCAACTCCGTGTACAGTCCCCGCGCCTCCCCGCACTCAATGGTCGACGCGCAAAACGCGGACATGAAGAAAATGTCCAAAAAAGTATGTAACAAACATATTATTTAATTCTAGTAGCAACAGTTTCAATCAAATATATTTTTAAATGTATTTATTTAATCAATACAATATGAGCTTAAAGTATAATACCAAAAAGCTTGATATGTCGTGTCAAGCTAGCGGGTCCGGCCCAGACGTTGTCCCGCCCCACCTAGAACCCGATTGCACCGCCGCCTACCGGGTCCAATTGTGAAACTAAACCTTTAAGGGACCCACTTAAGGCTAAAGCGCCCATCTAGCCCGCGAAGTTCAAATTTTTTGAGTTCTTTTAGAAATTTTACAAAATCTGACTATAATAAAAGACAAATTTTGTAATTCGCGAAAAAGACCGTGTGCAGTGCATTTATTAATATATCCAACTTACTCTAAAACATTTCAAGAACGACAGCTATCCAGATAATCTGGCAATTTTTGTATATTTAGTGATTTACTAGTATCATATCCACCATGATAATATTTAGAGTAAAATAAATATATTAATAAATGCACTGCACACGGTCTTTTTCGCGAATTACAAAATTTGTCTTTTATTATAGTCAGATTTTGTAAAATTTCTAAAAGAACTCAAAATATTTGAACTTCGCGGGCTAGACAGGCGCCTTCACCTTAAACACACACAAAAAACCATCAAAATCAGTTCAGTGAGAAACACACTACACGTATAGAAGAATTACAAATAATATGTGGTTCTTCCTCTCAATTCCCAGGCGTTCCTGACCTCTCTCTCCCGCATAGTGGTGGTAGAATTAGGCACCGTGCTTCGCCTCTCCTACGTGGTGGTGGGGGAGTTGCTCCCGCGGCTGCGCGGCCTGCTCGGCCTGAAGAGCAGGAGTATACACCCGGACCAACATGCTGTGGACTTCTTTGTCAAATCGAGAGATGCGAACTTTGTAAGTGCCAATTTGACTAATGGTTATTGGTCTAGTGTTTTGTGGGTAGGTCGCTCAGCTCGGACCAGGTGGTTGCAGGTTCCATTCCCGGCTACGGAAAATGTCAGAAACGTTCGGGGCGCTCGCCACGCGGTCATTCTATCCGTGCTTAGCGTCAGTAGCGTTACACGATGACCTCAGAGCTGCGGCGCCCTACGTTTTTCGGGCGTCCATAGAGGGCACTGTTTTTGTTTTAAAATGTTATTTGTCTTGGTATGGGTGTTCACCAGGATCATAATAAACTACAAGAGTAGCTAAGTTTGCAGGCATGATTGGTGAGTTTTTTATTTTCATGTGATACTAGCTGAGCCCGCGACTTCGTCCGCGTGGAATTTAACTTAACAAAAAAGCCCGCTCCCGCGTTCTTAGCCCGCGCGACAGGACCCATTTTTTAAATTTTGTTTTTCTAAATTAAAACTAGCCTAAATTAGTGCTTATAACCTCCGCTATCTACCAGTGAAAGTCCGGTCAAAATCGGCCCAGCCGTTTCGGAGATACTCTTTGATTTCATGTGTTTTTATTTTTTTACGCGGAACCCTAATTGTTTTTCTAATATTAAAGTAGCCTAAGTTACTCCTTAAAACATCAGCTATCTGCCAGTGAAAGTCCCGTCAGAATCGGTCCAGCCGTTTCGGAGATTACCCGGAACAAACACACAGACAAACAGACAAAAAAAATCGCGATTTTGCTATAGGTGTCGTATGTACTTTCATATGCATTTAGTGAAAAGGTGTTATTTTGATATTACAAACAGACACTCCAATTTTATTTATTTGCATAGATATAGTTTAGCGAAACTATCGCTAAATCCAATTTAAAACAAAACAGCCAGCTTCTAAAAGTCGTTTCAGGGTTAAAAATAGCAACAGCAACCGGTATTCGAAAGCGAGAACTGAAAAAACTAACCAATTTATATGATAATGCTTCCAATCCCTAGTGCTCACACCAGGCTTCGCCGGTTTAATGCTTCCAATCTGGACATGTGACACGTTCAGATATAGGAGGTACATACTCCTAGTAATACTAAGATATAACATCAATGATCTCGTTCGTTCTTTGGAGGCAAACTCGAGTGTCAGAATTTCGGGCCGCCCGAAGTCGTCCGACATCTCTCAATAGCTGTGTGTTGTAATATTCCTAAAGATATAATTACTTTCCGGCATTACAGAACACTAGGGCCAATATTAATAAATCGATCTCCAAGTCTGAGATCGGTCTTGAGTACGCATTTGACATGTAATTTTGTACTGTTATGACCTAAGAATGGCATTTCCAAGATCGCTCTCAGACTTGAGATCGATATATTAATACGGGTCCTACTGTTCTGGAATACTGAGTCTCACAATGACCAATGGCCAGAATGGTGATGTCAAGTGATCCTCAAATATCTTTTCCACAGGTGGGTATTTCAACCAAGTTCCTATCGATGCCACAGCCTCGACTCTGCACATTCCTGGATCTCGTCTGGACCTTCCTGGACGAGTCAGCGCTGTGCGATTTGCTGGAACACTGCGTTGTTAGGGAATGCCTGCTTTTTGACCTGGTGTCACCGGTAGGTAACGACATTTACAAATATCGAATACGAGTAATAATTTGCTTTTGATGGCTCGCTATTGGAGACGGGCCTCTTCTTAATACGAGGGGAGGGAGGACATAGGCCCGTATTAATAAATCGATATCAGGACTGATAGCAATCTTGAGTATGCTTTTGACATGTCATTTGGTACTGGACTGACATAAGAATGACATTTCCAAGATCACTCTCAGACTTGAGATTGATTTATGAATACGGGCTTTAGTCCACCACGCTGACCCAGCTAGATAGCTAGCCTAACCAAGGAGTTGCCTTTCTTGAAGGACCCCATGCTACTCGAGAGCCACCACTTGAACTCCTAACACAAGCAGTTGTCTTGGCTGTAGGGGTTAAAGAATGACTACTGATATCATGACCGGATCCTGATATTGCTAGTTATATTCACAAGATAATGCAAATTCTCCAGGACATGCATTTCAACCAACAAATAGAGGGGGTGTACGTGCTGTGTGGGTTGATGCAGCACAGGGAGACCAGGCACCACCTCGTCAAATACGTGTTCTTCAATAAAATCACGTAAGCCAATGTTAACTCTTCACTCTTAAATTTAAGGCGTCAATAGTCTAAAGGTTAGAGGTGTCGCCCTCGTAGCGTAAAAGTTCCGATTTCGATCCCGATCCTGGCCTTTTGCTTAGCTGGAGGGGCTAACGGGAATACTAGTAATGTTATAAACTCACATTGTAATCTAGTACCTAATATTTTTAAATATAAAAAATACTGGAAAACTCTAAAGTGAGATGATTTAAGTCCAGAACAGCCAGCACGCGCGCTGTTACAAGACTTTTGACACTGATTATGTCACACCGAGTGGCTATATCTTTCTTAATAAGACAGAAAGACAAAATGTATCTCACATGTTGTCTTGTCGATGACCAATCCGTCACAGCCGGCTACACTAGGCCCGCAAAGCGTGGAACATTCAAAATACCTATACCTATAGATGTTATAAATAAACAAAAAGCTTGAACTATATTGTTTTCCTCCAAGTTGGGGATGAATTTATTAATTTCTCGGGCGACTTACTTTGATTCTCTCGCTGTGGACATGATTCTTAAGAACATTTGTTCCGCTTTGGATTCAAAACAGAGCCCACGCCGTAGAAATATGCTTTAGCTCTATAATTACAGAAAATAATGAATAGGTACTTTAGGTTTGACAACTTCCTGAACGTGAAGTGTCCGGACGACACGGTGCTCCGGACGGTGATCCGGAAGCCGTGGTGGCAGCGCCCCACCTCCGTGCACGGGGAGACAGACCCCAGGATAGCTGGTAAACACACCATATCAACATTGTTCAATAATATTGGCCAACAAAGCTCTTATAGTCTGGCCATGTACCATCGGAATGCTGTTTCCATCAGAAACATTTGGCAGAAACTCAATGGTTTCTCTTTAAAATAATGTTGGTTATCCCAGCAACCTACGCAATTGTGAACGTAGGCAACAACACCATCTTAATAATTTTCTTTTTTTTACCCTCGATGAAAAAAGACTAATGTTGTAGGTTTAACATGTGTGTCTGTCTGCGGCATCGTAGCGCCCAAGCAGATGAACCGATTTTAATTTTGTTTTTTTTTTTGTTAGAAAGTTATTCTAATCGAAAGTGCTCTTAGCTATGGTTCATGAAAATCGGTTCAGCCGGTTGAAAATTATCAGCTCTTTTGTAGTTTATATAGTCGTCGCATTGGTGGTTTTTTAAATTTCAAATTTTAGTTATTACTAGCTGAGCCCGCGACTTCGTCCGCGTGGAATTTAACTTAACAAAAAAGCCCGCTCCCGCGTTCTGAGCCCGCACGACAGAACCCATTTTTCATATTTTTTAATTTTGTTTTTTTAAATAAAAGTAGCCTTAGTTACTCCCTAATACATCAGCTATCTGCCAGTGAAAGTCCCGTCAAAATCGGTCCAGCCGTTTCACCGCCGTTCAGCCGTTTCAAACACACAGACAGACAGACAGACAGACAGACAAAAATTTTTTAACTCGCGTTTTTGCTATAGGTGTCGTATGTACTTTCATATGCATTTAGTGAAAAGGTGTTATTTTGATATTACAAACAGACACTCCAATTTTATTTATTTGTATAGATTATGTATAACGAAGCCGGCAATCAAGCGTACGATTCCCCTGATGTTAAGGATTAGGCTGTAGACCCGCCT
This sequence comes from Notodonta dromedarius, assembly GCA_905147325.1. Lineage (NCBI taxonomy): Eukaryota > Metazoa > Arthropoda > Insecta > Lepidoptera > Notodontidae > Notodonta > Notodonta dromedarius. The sequence continues at coordinate 4,557,177 of LR990183.1, read as the reverse complement.
GATGTTAATTACCTTAGCATGTAGGTGCTTGCAATACCAAAGGCATTTCACACACGTGGACGACTTAAAGGGGAGAGAGACATAGGGAGGGAATACGAGGAGGAGTTAGGCTTTCGGCGCTCTGAATCATCGTATGAAACAGCTATAATAGCTCCTTTACGCAGATCTTCTGTGAGTGGGTGGTCCTGCCCCGGTTCAGCCAGTCTGTATATAAGCCGTAGTCACTCGGCTACAGCTCGGCTCTGCAACCATTACTGTGAACGTATGAAAAGGAATATGTTGTTACAGAAATGGCTGAAAAGGGTACCATAAAGAAATCGCCGTTCGCACCGACGGGATCAGGTATGCCATGCCGATGACTAAATAATCGCGTTGAAAGTTCAAAAGTCCAAACCAGTGGCGGATATACCAGCAGGCTTGAGGCTTGAGCCTAAATGAGGCAGATTTTAGGGACGGTTTTTTTTTTGATAAAACAAAGTTTTGTAGGAATTTTCTTAAATGAATATGAATTTTCAACTTTTCTAGCAGTTTCTGTAGGCGCAATAAATATTATTTTATTGAATGTACTCCACTGTGTAAGTAGCTACTTATCAGCAGTACATTATTGATACCTATTTGATTAGCTCAGAAACTATTTTTCGTGCAATTTCAACCAAAATGTTGGATTGTAAAAATGATCTTGTAACTGGAAGTTATAGAGGTGCAGCAAACATTTTACAGCCTATCCCTGGGAAAATGTATAAATGCACGCCACTGCCATTTACATCAGCCTCAAAACTGCCAAGAAATACCAAAAACTGCTAGAAAATTATCCTAATGAACTTGCAGTCCATTTGATCCGTCATAGCTGCACAAATGGATTGAAAAGTAAACAAATCCTGCAACTCCATGCAATGGATTGACGAAACAAACTCCCGAGTAGATAGTTTTTGCTGGAAGGCATATTCGACCCGAGATATTACCAAACACCTGATTGCAGATAAAATAAATTAAAAAAAACGACATCATTCAATATTTTTTACCCAGACAAAATCTCCAAACTGCTGCCCCCGACTCAAGATGACAGTGCACTGGAAAGTCAATACAAAGAGGATTGCAATAAGATCACAAAAGCGATAGCACCTCTAGAACGCATACAGGTTAGTCCAACCACCTATCAAACTGTATAAAAAGTTTAGGGATTCCAACGGCTTCCGATAACGCTCTCCGAAAGGAAAATTAAATTAAAAGCGACTCTGGCTACGAGACGCAATAAAGTGCAATTCAGCTCGCACAGCGCTGCCTAAAATTATATGTACCTACAAGTGTATCTATTTCTATCGCGTAACTCAAATGTTTTCTAACACGCGGCGACATATTGAATGGGTCCACCCAGGCGAAGCCACTGATGTACTTATAACTTCGTACCTAAAGTTGGGAGTGTTCCAGGCTGAAAAGGTAAGTAAGCTTAGAGGCTTAACATTGAAATATTCCCATTAGCTGGAGTTTCTTCTGATGTTGCTGGACAACACGGACGGCACTAACATGGTACCGTCGACGCGCAAGATATTCCTGGAGAAGTTCCGCAGATACATAATGGACAATTGCATCCTGGACATGGTAATTAATCATCTAAATTCTAAACTATTCTCTCATTACGGATATGTACTCCATAGTTCGGCATTAGGGCTAGGACGAAAGGGCTGAATAATCGACCATTTTACCTAAGCTCAAAAAAACAAAATGAGTCCAACATTAAACTATAGTCCACAGTTTGATGAAATCCCGTAGGTCGACAAGGCTACACGGCTTAACATCAGGCGAGCTGGGTGCTTGCCTGCCGACTTTGTTAAATATTTCGGGGAAAGGAAGGATTGATTCATCTCTTTTCTCTGGTTGTGGGCGTTCAATAGGCCTTTTATGTTGTCCAAAGCGATCTCAATGGCAGGGTGACAATTTCCAATACGTGTTGACTGCTCGAAGGTGCAAATGGTAATGTGTTCGCCGCCAATCACAGCTGCCGCAAGTGGACTTTATCCAACGCCAGCAGATGGCGCTGACGTTCAATTTCGATCGTTTCCATACTTTTTAAAGGTCTATTTCGACAGCCCTGACAGATTTATTAAAAAAGAACTGCATATTATCACTACCAATACCTAGTATAAAACAAAGTCGCTTCCCGCTGTCTGTCATTATGTATGTTTAGTTCTTTAAAACTACGCAACGGATTTTGATGCGGTTTTTTTTAATAGATAGAGTGATTCAAGAGGAACGTTAAATGTACAATACATGCATAATATAGTAGAGTAACACTGGTAAAAAAATACCCGTGCGAAGCCGGGGCGGGTCGCTAGTGTGTAATATAGTACTGAATTTCGCAATAAAAAGGTGTCAGGAGCACATATTTCAGAGGCTGTTCAACATCTCGCGCAACTCGCCTGCGATCTCGTGGTGCTGCCACGCGCGGCTGCTCACCGCGATCCTCAGCCTCTGGGGCGAGAACCCCATCGGCAACCCGTTAGTAACCCCCCCATCTGTGAATCAATTTGGGACTCTTGGGCCCTTATTATTAAATCGATCTCAAATCTGAGACCGATCTTGGAAATGCCATTCTTATGTCTTACCAGTACAAAATGATTTGCCAAAAGCGTACTTAAGATCGCTCTCAGCTTTATTAATACGGGCCTTAGTCAGGGGTTCACACAACGAACAAGTTGAGGATTATTATTATCATCACAAACCTGTCACGCTGAAACCGCTGATCGGATTTGAATGAAATTTGGCACACAGATTGTTTATAATCTGGATTAACACATAGGATACTTTCCATATGTCCACGGTGACGAAGTCGCGGGCAGTAGCTACTTATTTATATTATTCCTTGCGTTTGTAACGAAATAGTAGTCAATAAACACTTAAATTGACCGTAGACTGCTTAAGACCAAATCCGTCGCACCCTAAAAAGATTTAAGCTTGCAATAATGTAAGCAGTTCTAATTTTTCGTATCTAACCCATTGTGTAGATCTGTCTATATGTTTGACAAGCAACTTTTGACTGTCTCGAGATAACTTTAAGTTTCAATTCCAGTCACGCACCTCCGCATCTCCCAGCGAAGACATACATCGACGGCGAATTGGACTTTTACAACGTGGATCGTCTAGGAGGGGTCCTGCCATTCCTAGTCAGAACCTTGAGGTAACATCAACTTTATCGCTGTAATAATACGGGATAATATAGCTTGGATAATGTTTATTTTATTTCAGACAAGACCTAATCAACATACTGGGCGAGGACAATCCGTTTATTCAGAGCTTCGAGCCGAATTACAATCGCGCTGGGGGCATTGACACAGGTACATTGTATTATAGTTTTAAAGACAATTGCAGGTAGTTATAGATGGTTGTGGCACAGTGACAACAAAAACATAATTAATTAATTTATTGACAGTTTTAATAAAGTCACTGATTGATGATCTATACAAATAAATAAAATTGGAGTGTCTGTTTGTAATATCAAAATAACACCTTTTCACTGAATGCATATGAAAGTACATACGACACCTATAGCAAAAACGCGATTTAAAATTTTTATGTCTGTCTGTCTGTCTGTCTGTCTGTGTGTTTGTTCCGGGTAATCTCCGAAACGGCTGGACTGATTTTGACGGGACTTTCACTGGTAGATAGCTGATATTATAGGGAGTAACTTAGGCTACTTTAATTTTAGCAAAACAATTAGGGTTCCGCGTAAAAAAATAAAAACACATGAAATCAAAGAGTATCTCCGAAACGGCTGGATCGATTTTGACGGGACTTTCACTGGCAGATAGCTGATGTTATAAGCAGTAACTAAGGCTACTTTTATTTTAGAAAAACAAAAAAAAATCAAATGTGTTCTGTCGCGCGGGCTGAGTTAAGTTAAATTCCACGCGGACGAAGTCGCGGGCTCAGCTAGTTTATCATAAAAACCGAGACATTACCGAATGCTTTTCGATTTAATTGTAATTATTTTTAACAGTTTCTACCTATGTCCGTAGCAGGTGCTACTTATGAAAACCTATATCATATGATTTTTCACACACTACCTGTGAAATGTTCCAACACTAGATATTGTAAAAGCAACCGTAACGACATTGCGTGAACAGACTTCATACTGGACTTGGCAGGCGTGAGTGACATGGCAGCGGGGTCCCCGGGCCTGGCCACGCTGCCGCAGGTCATATCCTCCATGGCGCGGTTCTTGCACCAACCGATGCCGGCGATGCCGAACCGGTAGGTCGACCAAGTGTAGACCTTGAGGAGGTCGTAGACAACTAACGAGAAGCGATCTGATAACCCTTATTTATGTGTGCATAAAGCGCACTGTAGCGTGTGACGCTGTTTCAATTTTAATGTTGAATACTTAGTCCATTGTAAGTCAGTCAGTCAGAATTTAGACCTCGCGGAGTTCGGTGTAGCCACTTAAAAAATCGGGAGTCAGTGTGAAATTAGTAAATGTTCTTTTTTATAGATTTTTTTAAAAACGTGTCTACCTTCTAACTGATCGAAATGGTAATGTACAAGTCTCACCTGCCAGAACTTTATCGGTTGGGTTTTGGTGGGGGGGGTATTCACAAAAGGACGGAAAGATTCCGATGTCGGAAACGACAGCTTCTATCATTTTACACATGAAATAGAAGAAGGATCCTGAAAGGAGGGCCCGCCCGCTTGGACCAATGGGATCACTTGATTTCCTGTCAACTTAAACTAAGCCGATTGAAGCTGAAGAAATAAAGCAATGCTATTGGTCATGGCGTCCTCCTTAACGTAACCTGTTCTAGGATAATTTCAATGTCGTTGAACCGTGCCAAGCAAGAGCTACTGTTCAAAGTTTCAAACTTTTTAGAACTACAGGTGAGACCGCTCTAGCGTTGAAAGGCGCGAGGTCCATGATGCCCGGAGCCGGTGCGATCGATGTCAGATCAGCATATCTTCGGCTGGTGGACGGCCTGCTCGCTCTGTACCACGGAGCCGCCATCAAACATGCTGAAAAGGTGGGCTCAGTTATACAAGAGTGCTCTTTCTTGGTTTCCTACTGGACTAGACCCGCAACACCTTCCCAACACTGTTAGTCCTGTAAGCTAGAAGAATCTTTGGTGTCAAACTAAACGCCATAGACAAGTCCCGGGGATACGCTGAATAGTCAAGCAACTTGAAACCCGCACTAATTTAATAGAAATAAAGAATAGGAGGAGTTGGAAGTTGCTTTTGGATGTTATAGACCTTTTTCGAAACCAACATTTTATGTCACATGTATGATTTTCAGGTTTTTGGGTCGGTGACTTTATAAAAATAACTAAATATTAAATGGGAGTCACATGACTCTACTTCGCCTGGATAACTCCAAAACTGATTTCAGCTCGGTTCTCTGTTTAATAGCTGGTAGCTAGATTCTTAGCTAGGTGTACCTAATGGAAGTTGATTCGGCATTTTAATGTTGCTCGTATCTTTCAGCTGTGCGAGTTGAGGGATAACCAGCTAGACATGGCGGACTGCTTGCACGACATAGAGTATCGCATATACACCGTCACGGCTGAACTACAGGCTGGCGGCGGTGAGTGATCCATCTGCCATTATAGTTCCTCCCCCTGTTAAAGTCGCTACTCTACGTCCTATTATTTCTGTAGATCATCCAGATAGAGGAGCACTGCTGGCCGAGACGAGACTAAATGTAAATTTTGTCTCTGATACTTTTATGGGATTAGAAAGAGAGAGAGCGAATTATAGTGACAACATTTATGTGATAGAGTTTTGGTGCGTTGAACGGTCTAGTAATTTCTAAATAATTTCCCTGCACAAGCCCAAAGGATTAGTTTCAACCAGGATTTGGGACACATTATGAAATATTATTAGTCATTAGATTGTAGCCTGACAATGTCATGTCCCACAATAGGCAAACCGCTACCCTGATCCTCCAAAAGTTGTATGAACAGCTTCTACTTACCTTGCTACAGGAGTGAATGACGAGCTGCCGGAACAACAGAAACATAAAAAGGCACTCATGGAGAAGATATTGAAAGAACTTGAAAGATCCAAAAGTGTTTACGAGGTAGATATGAGAAAATAATTTAAGCTTTTGTCACTCACATAGAATGTAAGTTACCTATATTATATAATTAGCACAATATTAAGTTAAACAAAACACAGTTCTAAGTATATTAAAATAGATCGCTTCTTACGGCACGCTTAAAGAAGAAAGGTCTATTCTAACCCAAGATATGATCCACCAATGCGGCCACTGGCCACAGCGCCTCAGTATCGATTCAGAATACGTATTTTTTTTTAATTATGTAAAACAGAGCCTATTAAGATGTCCGGTAAACCAACACGCAAATACTTCTTCGTCAGGAAAAACTGGAAGTGGGCGCCCTCCAGATGGCGTGGGTGATAGGCGCGATATGGACCAAGCAGCGCCAATTGGAGCTCGCGAAACACTTTTCCGGCACGCTGCACTCTCTGAGACTTTCCTCCGACCCTGACTACGCCGCACACGTTCAGGTTTCACCTCGTTATCATACAGTTTTTCTAAAACGACCAAAAGTTCAAATCCTGTCATCAAGCCCCCAGGCCTGAGGGACTAGAAGGTATGTATAACATTTTTTATCATGGGATTGACTTAGAATATTTCCGATTACCCAAGATTTTTTACAAATCGTTACGTTTAATTGAATTTAACGTTCTAATAAATCTATCTCAAGTCTAAAAGCGGACCTCTCTTATTACTGCCAAGAAGATTCATGTCCAAAAGGTCAGTTTCAAAAGGCCGGTGTTTCAAATTGAATAGACAGAATCTACTACCGGTTCGGAATGCTGCTTCCACTGAAAAGATCCAGCAAGAAACTCAATGGTTACTCTTTTCAATTAATAAAAGATGGCAGGTATACATTGTCAGAAATAAAAACAGCGACTGAAATTTAAAAATGTCTATGATTTGTAGAAACGCTATTGGACAGTCACCTAGGCTAGAACCTGATCATACGCATTTTCCAACATCATTCCCTTCAGGTGGCAAGCAAAGAAATACTACCCGGTAAGAGTTCTCTACTGGGTGGCACCAGTTATGCCTCGTTGCAACTGGAGTACACGTCCAGTTCTGATCAAAGGTATACCTTATTACAATGATTATGTTCGTGAAAATCATCTAAAATCATGTGAAGAGTAACACTTTAACCCTTTCAGCCCTCAAAGTCCTACTTCGCGAGCCACAACGCCGCGTAACGGATCCAATTCGCAAATTGGGTCTTCGAATCGTGAGTCATCAGTTCATCACTACAGTCTATCATATCATCACTCAACGGATCATAATATATCCATCAAGTCAAGTTACCTGTGACACCAAGCCAGTCATGTTACGCCAAAAAGATCACAAAACAAGGCAATCCTTCATTACTTTCATGTTTTTTACATTTAATTATTTAGCATATTATGTGTAAAACATTTAATTCTTTAGCATATTATGTGTCTTGAATTATTGAATGGATTTTAGTCCACCCAGATTATAATTAGTTTTTGTTTATTTATTGATACACTAGCAGCTTTGAGCTGATGCGTGTATATCACGTTCACGACACTTGTATTTTATTATAATTATAATTTTAAATGTCTGTCAAGTCTATTTTTGAAACTATTCACTGTCGGAGCACTTATTACTGTTTCAGGGAGAGAATTCCACAAGTTATCTACATATCTACATTGTCTAACTAATAGTTATTCAAATTCAAATTTAAAGCATTTATATTGTTTAGGCCTACGGGGGTACTTACAAATGGTAAATTTTACATATTTTCTTATATCTACAACCGTATCGGAACGTGACCTCGACTGAGAAGATCCGGCAAGAAACTCAGCGGACTTGTCATATAACATTTTGTTATATGTCTTTTTTTTACTGCTGCTGCTCCCAGTTGCCTTTTGAGATTACCAAGATCATCTTTAGTTATCCAAATAATTATAATAATAAAAGCTCAAACGAAGTCTCTAGTCAAGTCATCTAAGACTCTATTTCCTAGAGCCGGGTGTCCTGGAATTCCCCGACTCTCTCTTCGCGTTCGTGCCGGAGTACCACGTGGACGCGATGCTAGAGCTGTGCAACACGCTACGACTCTACATGCACCCCACGGTGGCCGTCCAGCAAATACCAGGTAACCTCTCTAGGTGGTATTAGGGCTTACACAAACTCTACTTCCCTCTCCCATCCTGACCCCCTACAATTTTCTCAATTCCTTGGCGTTAGAATGGGAAGAGCTAGTGGTTTCGTGTGCGGCGTTTCTCTGCGCGGAATTTGCCGACCAGCGCATAGTGTTGGCAAGCACGAGGGAGTCTCTGGTCCAGACCCTGGCCTCCTTCGCCACGCAACCAGCCACCATGAGGGCTATTGAAAGAGTGCCGCTTAAACAGTGAGTATCGCCATTTTATAGGGATCATAGCGAGGGTAATAGGCGGTGTGTCCCAAAAACGGTTTCAAAGTTTCATCAAGCAATATCGTCCGGGTGCCTGCGCATCTTGGGCACTAGCTATAATACGTATCTTATCCTAAACTACCTATTAAAGTAATCCAATAAAACAAAACTTAAAAAAATACTTTTTACATTATAATAATAATAATAATTTAGCCCTTTTGACGTCGCACTGCTGGGCACCGGCCTTCCCTCAACATGAGGGGGATTCAGGCCATAATCCACCACGCTGCTGGCCCTGTGCGGGTTGGCGGATTTCACATGTCTTTCGAAAATTGGTTAGATCTTCTAAGACATGCAGGTTTCCTCACGATGTTTTCCTTCACCGTAAGCAAGTGATAATCATATAGAAATTATGATTCGCACATAGATTTCGAAAAATCCAGATGTGCGAGCCGGGATTAGAACCCAAGACGTGGTGCCCGCAAGACGCGTGCTTTAACCAATCGGCTACCACTGCTATTTATCGTTTTACATTTAGGATCTTGAATTTTTTGACATAGTCTCTATTATTTTTAACCGACTTCCAAAATAGGTGGAGGTTCTATGTTCGTCTGCATATATATTTTTTTGTGTATTTCATCGATATTTTTATTCACTATGTATTATGTTCTTATCTAAATATTGCTATAGGACTAACACTCCCGTCCGAGCAATCTTAATTTGAGCAACCGAAAATCAATTTCTTAGGCGTTATAATATCAACTCTTATTACATTATCAGTATATGGCTTCCTTTGTAGGCAGATGTGCATGGTAGAAGAGTTGGTCCGTCCGTACCAGAACCGCGCGTGGGCTCAGTCCAACTGGGTGCTGGTCCGGTTCTGGCACGGCTCGGGCTTCGGGTTCCGGCATCGGCAGTGGCCCCATCTTGCTGCCAGGTAAAGGAGAATTATTTACAAAATATGTACTCACTTTTCTTATTTCTCTTGCATGTAAGCTCAAAATTGAATGCCAAAATAACCTACACGGAAGCAATGCTGAGCTATCGACCTCTTATTGGTTGGTCAGTTGTATTATTAATTTATCAAAAATGATCAGGTTCATTTGACAGTAAAACGGAACTAAAGATCTCTATATAAACATTGGTAATCGGAAGAGAAAGCAAACATAGCCAGCTCTTGGATAGGTACTTCCAAAGTATGTATTTCGTTAATAAAACAGCATTTTATAATACTTGACTGTGTTCGCAAGTTGCGTACCTACTTACAAACGCTCGCGTTTGCTTTTCTATTGCGTTTTAAGTAGCTAACGTGGTATGGGACCTGGTAAAATTTCGTAATATTAAACAATGCCGAGCATAAACAATATTATCATAAAACATACAATCTCATCAGTGATTCTGCGATGATGTACTGCCGCTTCGTGGCTCAGATTTATCGCACCAATACACAAATGGAAGCCATTCACCACAGCGTCACGGCGCAGATAAATAGCAGTGGTCTAACTGAAAGATGTTTTGAATAAACTTGTCCTACAATTCATAAGAGAAATTAGCTGGAAGTTAACTTAATTTCTGCCAAATATAAAATCAAATTTGTTGATCTCCTAATGAAAACTAATATAGAATGGAAGTGAAGGTTAAATGTAATAAGAAATAATAATTAGGTATACTATTATTTTAATATTATTGGTAATTTAGTCAGAGAGACTTTCAATATATTTCAAATTACGTGCATTTTTTTTTCTGGATATTGACAACAGCACCTCCTACCGGGTCCAACTATAGTTAAGAACCATCCAGTTGACCACAAAAAACATCAAAATCGGGCAAGCCGTTTAGGAGAAGAAGAATTACGAACACACGCACACTGGAATTTTATAAATAAAGACCAGGCGGAGGTTGTCATACTTAATTTTTTTGTTCAAATTTCAAAAAACTTGTTACCTACCTCAAGGCTTTTTCGAAAGAACAGTCTTGACACAAATGTTTTTACAGAGTTTTTTAGTAGATGGACGACCCCAGTAATGATAATTAGGGTTCAGTCTTCTCATTTCAATCGAGTTTCATACGGAACCTTAAAACAATTAGATATTTTCAAAATTTTATTCAACTTGTACTTCTTTTTTCTTCACCAATAGTGTTACTAGGTAAATGAATTAGCTGTCTGACATTAGTCATATTACGATCCGTGGTGCTTTACAACTGGTCTTCAATCAGCTGTAACAGTCTTGTTTCTATGGCAATTAGCCCATACCAGTTACATATATTTTGTCTCCCGCTTTGCACCGGAGGGAAGTGGAAATATTTTCTTCCAACTCCTCCTATTATTTCTTTCGATTAAATTCGTGCGGGTTCCAAGACAATTTAACTTTTCCCCGGGACTCGTCGAGGGTCAAACCTTGACGTCATTATTGGTCACCATTGTCGATCCTGGCTTACAGGAGTTACAGTGGTGGGAGTGTGTGGCGGGACTAGTAGCTGTCCGACATAGATGAACGTGTGACGTGTCTGCCTACAGGTACGGTGACAGGGAGCCTACTGTCAACAACCTCGGTGCTAAGGTCGACGCTGGACTGATGAGCCAGTGCTTCGGTAAATAATCAGATCACCTACCTGTTTCACGATGGTAGAGCCAGACTGTATACCTTGTAAAACAAAAAGGGTATACTTACTTTTTTTTTTTGCAACTTTACTTTTTAAATCTAAAACTATTAGCTTTGTGGGACAGTTGAAGTACTAAAGGTTTTGTAGACTTGTGAAATCTGTCAAAAGCTGTATTCCTATAACACCTTTTCTTTTTCAGGTTTCCTCCAAAGCTGATAGATAGTTTTAGAATTACAAAGTTAAGTTTTGAAAAAAAGTATACCCTTTCTGTGTCAACCTGTATATGTATCCTACTTCCTACTAATATTATAAATGCGAAAGTTTGTGAGTGTTGATGTATGTTTGTTACTCTTTCAAGCAAAAACTACTGAACGGATTTGGATGAAATTGGGAACACAGATAGTTTATAACCGGGATTAACACATAGGATAGTTTTTATCCCGATAATCCCCAATTTTTTGTTAAATTAAATACTACGCAGACTAAGTCGATGGGCACAGCTAGTATTATATGTTTTTGGAAAAATACTTGTATAACCCATTTCAATTTGTTTTTAAATGTTTTTTTCTGTTGAGAATTTTGGAGTTTCGCATAAGGATGTTATGATTATTATTACACACAACAAATTTTCCCATAAGGTCCATGTCCCTCTGAGGTAATCCAAGGTCGCATCAGAGACTACCTAACCACACACCCGAAGGAGGCGGCCGCGTACTTCAACTCCTTGCTCAGCCAGCTCAACTGGGCCTTCTCAGAGTTCATCACTATGATGCAAGAGGTAACTATAACAGAACCGGTTATCTTTACCTTCTAGCATGTGCAAATATAAATATACATGCTTATGCATATGCAAGAAATGTGGGCGTACCTATCTAAATAACTCGGCTTCCTTGAGGCAGCAACTTGTAACTCTCAAAAGCTACAAAAACTCGATTCAGTCAGCAATCTTTTTGGGTTTTAGTCTGTGTCACAATTGGTACTTAGTACTTATGTACTATATACTTAGGGTATTTTTCATGCGTCTTCTCTTTGGTAATATCGGGGAGCACCAAGTCACTCGGCTGATGAAATAGTGCTTTATAGAATAACCTACTTAACTACTTAACGAAAGAGTGTCTACTCATTATAAAACACCGCTTGCACCCTTGGCTTATATCACTTGCATATGGCCAGACGAATTTATCCTTACAGCAAGACAGGTTTCATAACAAAAGTCAAGAACCTTGCTCCAAAAAAGCACATGGTTAATCGCTTTTGTAGACTAAATGTGTCCCACTGCCACGAGTCTCTATGGAGCTTAAAGCTTGCCATTAATTAGTAAAAGTAATTTTTGCGCATAAACTCTCAACTTCAGATGGATCGAGTGAACATCGACGCTCATCTCGAATCCCGTCAGATCAAGCTGTGCGCGACGTGCTTCGACCTGTACCACGGGCTGGCTAGAGCGTTGGAGATGACTCTTCACCTCGCACCGTACCTGCTGACTAAACCAGAAGCTTGTGATAATCAGAACGAATTGTTATTGGGGAGGACTTGTCAGGTACTTACGGCGTGATCAGTGGGTGTTTCTTTGAGATCTGATGAAAAGTTGTTTTCAGAGACTTGAATCTTATCTTTGTTGGATACACCTGCATGTTCCACTTACCTATATGTCAAAGATGACGTCCAGGTGGCCTAGGCCCGTATTAATAAATCGATCTCAAGTCTGAGAGCGATCTTGGAATGACATGTCGAACGCGTACTCAAGATCGCTCTCAAACTTGAGATAGGTTTATTAATACGGCCCCTAGTGAAAATAACGTAAGCAAGTCTCGCCCTGCCTCACGAGGCAAATTTCTAAAAAGGTATTTTTTTGAAATTTACGATGATTTGGATGTTACCTGAATCCTAATCTATTGAGTTCTACAGAGTTCCTTGTTCTGGAATCATACAGTTGATAGGTAGGCATAATTTTCTAGTAGATAATATTTATATGTCTATGTCGACGACTAGATCTTGATGGCAGTGGTCTCGAGAGTATGCGTCCGCGGCGGGGGCGGTGCTAGTTTCTCCCGGCTAGTCGCCAGAGGTCTCCCCGACACGGACAGGGTACACTACTATGTGGCGCTCGCGCCGGTGGCCGGATGCCTTATTAGGATGTTGAATCCTAAGTTGTGTCCTGAAGTAAGTACTTTTACATACTCATTATACAGCTGGGATAAAGTAATTTGAGTATCTTCTTGTGTCTTGATTGTTCTGAACATATAGGCAATCTTATGGCGCTGACAGACATGTGCCAAAGCACGACCGAAACAACGCATTTTCCAAAACATCTGATAATTTGGATTCATTATTCTGCTCGTGGTTCGCCAAAGGATTGTCTGAGATCCATTAATTATTGACCTTCAATACAAATTCGAATGTTTTCAGCATTTAGATAAAGTTACCAAAGCAATAGTGACGGAGCCCTTATTTCGAATGGACGGTCTCGATCTGATGCTGGGCAAAGCAAAGGAAAAATACTTTACGTTCTACAAATGTGAGTATCGCATCTTCTTAGTAAACCCTTCAGATAAGCTTTGCGTCCGAAGAAACAAGTGAGTGTCAGCCGAGTGCGGCATTGCAGACGCCGCAAATAGGAACCGTTTGCTGCTGAAGCAAAGTCTTCTTTCCAATGTACTGTTTCTAGATCCAGAAGACGTAACAGAGGAAGAACTGAAAGCGCTCGAAGTGGTATCAGACCGGCTGCGCGTGGCGCTCGACGCGCTGGTCAAGTCACGCTCGCCCGGCTCCAGCGGCGCGCAGTCTGACCTGCTCTGCACTATATGCTACGCGAGGCCAGCTGACACTGCCTTTGTGCCTTGCGGACATCATTCTTGCAGGTATTTATCATCAATCATCGACCCCAGCCACATTCTCTCTTTTTATTTCTTGACTAAACCTTTTCCCACTCCATGAACACTCTTAAATCATTTCAGGGCATGCATCATGCAGCATTTACTAAATAGCAAACAATGCTTCTTCTGCAAAGCGGATATCGAATCTGTGCGGGAAATAGAACCCGCCAAAATTTAGCGCCATCTTGTTTATCTGTCAATTCACAATTGAAACGGTGGCGGTACTGAGGCGGATGATTATATCTGTGAAAATCAAACCAATCCCAATATATTTTTCTGAAAATAAATTGTGAAAATACGTTTTTTGTAAATAGCGGCCCGATGCGTGGGATATTTATAATAAATATTGTTTATTCTCATGTCTGCCTTTATTTTTTGTGAATGACTGTAAGTACATCATTGGTAAAGTTGAGTAAGTAAATGGAAGAAAACACCTCTCCATCTTTCAGTATTGTATTAAGTACAAAATTTACTTTAATATTATGATTTCTTCTCACGACGCTGTGCTGGTAGCCTTAAGGTCCTTTAATGAGGCCTTGTGGTGAATACGCGTAATACGCCGCGACAGGACACTCGCAGGTGCCTCGTGGGCCAGGAAATCCTCGGGGTCCTATCGGCCCTGCAATTGAAATTACCCTTTGATGATGATACTACTACCTAAACCCATAAGTACCGAAGACTTTTCACACGTCACAACAATCCATATTTATGTATACCACCTCACAAACCGACCACCCTCTTTGGACTCGCGTTCTCTTAGGACAATTATTTCCGAAACACATACGCCTAATAAGGTTAAATTATGACCGACCGATCGCAATTCAATTATATTTTCGATAGACCAATCACAATACGTTGCCCTCCACTATTGACCAATCACGATTGCGTCCACACCCGCCCCTTAATTTTTTTTTAGTTATTTTTTGAATGTATTCCTAGTGCAGAGCCCAAAGGTTAGTTGGTCTAGTTCTGCTTGTTTCTGAATTATGGAATTGGATAACTTTCATAAAACAATAATAATGTTTCAAATTTTCCAGTTAAACCCATTCCAACTTCGCTGGCGAGTTGCCAAGAGAAAATTTTAACTGACTTTATTAAAACTAATAAATTGTTCTGTGGTTTTTACAGCATAACACTCGAGAAACCCTCTGGCGGACATAATTCATAAATTAAGTATAGCACCCACCGACTTTGGCAGATCAAACTCAAACTCAACATTATTTTTATTCACGTAAGCCAACAAAGCATTTATGAATAGTCAGAATCTACCACCGGTTCGGAATGCTGCTTCCACTGAGTAGATCCGGCAAGAAACTCAATGGTTACTCTTTTCAATGAGGATGGTGTACATTCATAAATTTTACCACCCCTACCATAAGCCCTCTTATATGCATCAATCAACAGTTGGTAATAGCAAGCCATGGTACCTGCTACTGATAAGCGAGTTGGTTGCTAAGGTACTGAGGGAAATTTTACGGGTAGGTACTGCTAGACCATAGAATAATACACCTTTTGGGTAGTGCTATTGGTACAAATATTCATTGAACGGTAATTCGACATAACAGCTATATTACCTTCTCGTCCCGCATCACCCCTATCACCAGGTCTCCCAGGATAACCGGGCGGACCAACGGGACCTGCGCAAAATGAATTATTTTGAATTATGTAATGGATATGGATGACGGATGAACTTGTAGCGCACCTAATAAAACCCTGCATTGAACTGATAAATCCAATAAATACAGTATTCTTATTGAACTAGGTATCCAAAAAGGTTAGGTTTTAATATTTTTTTCCAAACGGGCGGAATATGACTGAAAACATTGAACCGATAAAATACTAAACCTAAGCTGATTGTAATGAAATTTCGTAGTGGCAATTTTTATCCAAATTATTATCTTAAAGTAGGTAGTTTGTTGTCAAGTTCCTCAAGTATAATATTCTAGCTTACCTGCCACTCCCCTAGGCCCCTCGGGGCCCTGTACCCCAACACCTTCAGGTCCCCTGTCCCCCTTGTCCCCCTTCGATCCAGCTCCGCCGGGGCTTCCTGGCTTGCCCGGCTCGCCACTCTCGCCCGGGTAACCCCGGGGCCCAGGCTCTCCTGAATCACCTTGAACACCTGGAAGTAACACCTTAATTTCTAGCAATTATAAGGAAATTAAGTTACAGCCAATCATAGGACACCTACCACTCTGTCAAGAATGTAGGCGTTAAATATTTCGTTAGTAGAACAAATCAGAATCCGGATCTGGGGGTCAAGTCTGAATTTCGTTGACTTTGAAGCCAATTAAAAACTCACAGTCATTAATATTATTATCTTTCTGAATGCTTCATCGTAAATCATAAAAATTATTGTTGGTCGACATGTTGCCGGCTATTAGACCTCCACTGGTCGTCAACATGTCGAACACTAAGAATTTACGATTCACGATTAAGAATTCGCGAAGAACTCATCTTTGGTTTTCAACTAGTTGTCAAATTAGCACACTTTGGGCACAGATGTTATGTAATTTAAGGCATCCCAACTTCGTCTTATATCTGGAAGACTATTTATGGGATCGCGTATTGTAGGATACTTACCTGGTGATCCTGGTGATCCTGGTCTCCCTGGAAGGCCGCGTTTACCGACCACACTCTGCGTTGGTAGAATGAGACTCTCTTGGAAAACCCTCAGACGATCTGCCGATAAAATATAATAACACAAATAACATCTACAAGTAGTAGGTACGTCTCCAGTTATTATCTTAAACATACCTTTTATGATCTCTTCACATATATTCCTTATCTCGTTTTCAGATATTGATGGTGCCTGTAAGAAATTATTTAAGATATTCTTAATATTATATTTTTCCCTTTACAAAGTAAAAGTACCTAGTTATTATAACTGAGCTAGTTATTAGAACTTTAAAGAGTCGGAAATAACCCCCCCCCCCCTACCTTCCCCTCTCTCTGTCCTGATCCCCTTCAGGGTGGATACGTGCGAGAAATGTCTTAAGATCTATCATCTATAGGCTAGGGCGGCTTAACATCAGGCGGGTTATATTCTTGCTGGCCAAATTCGTTTTCTAAAAATATGTACCTCGACAGTGTGGCTAGGTGGCGCTGGGAGGCCCGGCGCTCCCGCGGCCCCGGGCGCTCCCGGGACACCGTTCAGGCCGTCCTTGCCCGGCAGTCCCGGATAACCTGGATCACCTTTCTAAAAACACTAACACTTACTAAAAACTTACAAAGCAGATCATGAAGAACAAGAGTGAAAACCTATAACTGTGAGTGGAAGCATCTCTGTCTCTGAATAAAAAGTGTGAGAGTCGATTATGGCTCAGAACTTCGTAGTGTACAGTGTACAGCAAGCAGGAGCTCCTATCATAATCATATCGTCATCGAGACAGGATGCTGTCACTGTCATTCTTATTAACCCCCGACGAAAAAAATTGGGTTTTATAAGTTTAACATTATGTATCTGTTTGTGGCAACAAAGCGCCCAAGCGGATGAACCGATTCTAATTTTGATTTTTTTGTTTGAAAGGTATTCTGATCGAGAGTGTTCAGCTATGTTTCATGACAATCGGTTCAGCCGTTTAAAAATTATCGGCTCTTTTGTAGTTTAAAAAGTCTTCGCATCGGGGGGTTTTTTTTTTTTTTTTTGTTAGCTTATCTGCGATCAGTCAAAGACTATAAGCGGATGGTTTGTGTGGAGCTTAAAGCATCGGGGGGTTAAAAAAAAATTAATTTTAGTTTATGAAATCTGTTGTGAGAACGGGAGCACATGCTACGGTAAATATTTCATTCTCGGGGATTTTATCATTTCTCGGTAATCCTCATGAGACCTATATAGTTCGCCCATTTTATGAAGACCCGTGCTGTGACTCTTATGAAACTGGCATAAGGGTCAATTTCCAATAATTCACGCGTCTTGGTGAAATAAACTGACCACAAGTTCTACTCTGACGCGCCAATCGTGATACAAAAAATGAGAAGGTTCTGATATTCACGTATTCTTTCTTAGTGATTTTCAGGAGTTTGATTTTTTAAGACACTTAATAGGTAAACATCCTTTTTGTTGAGTTCAACACTGTAAATGCCCTGAAAAGGTATCTCAATCACCTGTCCTCTCTCCCCCGGCGGGCCGGGCGTGCCGGGCACGGTGAACAGCGGCGCTGATGCTGATGGTCCAGGCGGCCCGGGCGCTCCGGGTGTGCCCGGAGAACCTTCTGGACCCTGGGCAAAATAATATAGACGAACTGAACAACGTACTTCAGTCGAAGTCACCAACATACCCGGAATTTCCTATGTTAAAACTGATGAAAACCATCACTCATTAATATCATCTCTGTAAATATTTGCATGTCGAACGTAAGAATTTACGATTTAAGATAAAGAAGTCACGGAGATATTTAATAATAAATACTCAACATTTCAAAAAATATTCATTTCCGTAAAAAACTTTTTTATACACATTAGAGATGACTAAATTTATCAATAAAACGTTCACTAAAGATCGAGCTAGAGATCAGAGTCAAAGGCAAAGTCTAAATCAAATCGTTAATTTTGTTAAGGCCTACGGGGGCACCTACAAATTGTAATTTTTACATATTTTCCTAAGTCTACGACCGAATCGGAACGCGACCTCAACTGAGCAGAATCGGCAAGACACTCAGCGGGCTTGTTCTTTTTGGTCCTTTTACATTTTTAGAGCTGGTAAACAGTGTCTCAACCATAAGTTGCCCACTAAAATTGAGTTCTTATTTTATGTTGCGGGTTGGCTACTAACCTGAGGTCCTTCAGGCCCCCTCTCTCCAGCCGGTCCTTGTACTCCTGGTAATCCTCTCTCGCCCAGCAGACCTGGCATACCCGAAGACCCTTGAGGACCAGGTAAACCCTGAAAAATATAACATTCAAACAACACCTCTTCATCATTATTAATGTAAGTATATCCTTGATAATCTCACCATAGCTCCATCGCGACCTGGTGCCCCCATGGCACCTGGGTTGCCGTCCCTGCCAGGTCTACCATCAGAACCTTTATCACCTTTGGCCCCTGTAAAATTTGGAATTAGTTGTAAAATTACTTAGGCTTCTGTAGCCTAAGTAACTCTAAGTTCTGTAGCCTTCTGGCTTTCGCAGGATAAATGATATGACTTTTGACTCCGGCTAGGTACGGTAATGAAAGACTTGATTTTCGTCACGGCGGTCAATCTCAACGAAGACTAGCCAACTAGACAGGAGATAATTATAGTTCACATTGTGTGTGCGCAAGTACAGATGTACTCTCTCTTCCCTCATTCTCATAGTCAGAGAAGACGAATGGAGTTCTGGCGCAGGACCGTCCGCGCTGTCCGAGGCACTGAGACGCTCAAATCATACTGTCACTAAATGATCATCCATCTCTGACTAACCTCAACACAACTCAAACTCAACTCAAAATTGTTTTTATTCACGTAAGCCAACAAAGCATTTATGAATAGTCAGAATCTACCACCGGTTCGGAATGCTGCTTCCACTGAGAAGATCCGGCAAGAAACTCAATGGTTACTCTTTTCAATGAATACAAGATGGTGTACATTCTCAGGAACAGCAACAGAATATGAGCAGGCAACACCAAGCGTTTCTTAACCTCCAATCAATTAAGACTGGGGTGCTACTCTCAGCAACGATAATCGATATATCGTTACACTTGTAGTGTCGAACTCTACTCTAAATTCCATATTTTTTGCCGCCGTATAGCTTACTGAACGAACAATATAAAATTATCGTTCGTTCAGACGATATAAAACGGCAAAAAAGATGGAATTTAGAGCATATTTCGACACTACAAATGTAACGATATATCGATTATCGGTGCTAAGAGTAGCGCCCCTGGCTATGAGCGCCTCACGAAGCAAGTAAAGTAGAGTAAACCTTGTATCAGCGATGCGTTGATATTAGCCGCTGTGCCGGGGGGTCCGGCGGGCCCGGGGGGCCCGACCTCGCCCCGGGGCCCAGTCTCACCCGCGGGGCCCGGCTTGCCCTGCAAATTAATATTGGTTCATACTGCAGTCACTCAATATAACATAAATAATCATAGACAAACTTACGTCTTTCCCGTCGTCGCCTGGCAGTCCAGGCAGGCCGACCAATCCCACCTCGCCTGGCTCTCCTAGAACGTCAAAATACCATTTATTCTTGATTTTTCAATAGAACTTCCCATTTTTCTAAAAAACCTCCGATATATAGATTGTTGTAAAAAAGCAGTAGATCTACTGTTTTTCAACAATCTAAGAATGTTTTACAATCTAGGGACACCTTTTCAAATGTAAAAGATAAGTAATAGATTGCTATTAGATACTTACGTTTTACTTTTTATTGGACCTATTATATCTACTGAATCTATTATATTGAACAAAAAATTAAGACAACCCCATGCCATTGCCCTGAATTTCAGTAATTATCTAGTTCTTTTTTATGCAAACACTACAGATTTTTCCAGTTTCCCTTTATACTTCTACTGTTTTTTTTTATCCTAATAAATTTATAAATCTACTGATTATTGAAAAACGGACATGGCAATTCTCTGAAATCCCCCGTTCTAATACAGCCATTAGTTTTTGGTGATGCCCCAACAAACACAAATCATTGAATAACACTTGTTTGTCATACCGAGCCGTAGATATTTACAGCTTTAGGAAGTGTCACAGTCTAGATAAATAGGGAGACAGATTTACCCATGGAATTAATAAGTACTACGTTACCCTTTTGTCCTCGCTCCCCTCTCTCCCCCTTCAGTCCCCGCCTCCCCGGCTCCCCGGGCACTCCGCCGACAAGTGGACCTGTTGCCTTTAGGAAAACGTTTCGTTGTTGATCACCACCATTATTATAAATCGGGCCCGGAAAATTGACACCAAATGTATCGCCCGAAATTAAACAGGGTTACGAAAAGGCCATTTCTGAAATTTGCCCCGGAATTGAACCCGCAACCACTCAGTGCAGTGAGCTGAGCGACCTACGCCCTATCATTACACCAAGCGCTCGTAAAAAACGGTAGCGTAACGTTTAACTGCGATTAAAGGCAACCCCTGATAAATGAACCTACATTACAATAACTTAGATTACGTTACGTTAACTTTATAACATAACGTTAACGTTAACATTACGTTAACGTTAGACTTACGTTAACCACTGGTCCCGGTGGTCCCGGCTCGCCTCTGTCGCCCTTCTCCCCTGGATATCCGAGCGATCCTTTTGGCCCTTCTTGACCGCGTACACCCTACAATAATCGATATTAATTAAAGCTATGGCCACTAGACTACAGCTCATAAACGACCTGCCTCGACCGGGGTAGTACCACCTTCTCACAGAAAATCGGCGTAAAGTAGCCATTACAGCTGCGTTTCGTACGATGAGTGAGAGAGCCGGTAGACCAACCCATTCCTCTGTCTCTTTCCCACCCTCCTTCAGGTCGGCTACATGCGAGCAATGCCTTTGGTATTGCAAGCATCTATAGGCTACGGTAACTGCTTAACATCAGGCGGGACGTAAGCTTGTTAAACGACTTTGTTATGTAACAATATGTAATATATAATAATAACTAGCTTAGGAATTTAGGAATATATAAATATAATTAAATTAATAAAACTCACCGGCAAGCCAGTGGGGCCCCTCTGACCGCGATCTCCTTTGGGTCCCGGGGGTCCTTCGGGGCCCTATAAATTCACATTGTTGTAAACTGCATTTCCAATAAAAATGTATATACAGGGTGTAAGGGGAGTCGTAACAAAAGCTGATACCATAGATTTAACTCATGATTTTGGACCCCCCAGAGAAGGAATTTTTCGTCGATATTTTCATGAATTATGCAAAAAAATTTCAGCATTTAAAAATTTATTTTAGCATGAAATTCGCGCTCGAGCCTATTGAGTCTTAATTTACATTGCAGTTTATGTCTAAAATAATAATATATTTATGTAAAATCACTTAAGATAGTTTTATATAATTATTTCATGCTAAAATCAATGCTGAAATTTTTTTGCATAATTCATGAAATTATTGACCAAAAATTCCACCTTTAGGGGGTCCAGAATCATGGGTTGAATCCATGGTATCAGTTTTCCTTGCGATGCCCCTTACTCCCTGTATTATTCAAGTCTCTAAAGAGACTTAATGCATCCTCACCGGTGGGCACGTGGTATTGCAAGCTCCTGCCAGTAGTGGGTAAGCGGTAGCTGCCACGTCGAACTGGAAATATCCACATAAATATTTATTTAACAGGTCGCATATCACGTACAAACGCAATTAAATGAATAACGACTCTGTGTACGAGGAAACAAAGTGTAATTCAGCTCGCACAGCGCAGCGTGCCTAATTATATTGACCTACAAGGGTCTCTTTCTATCGCGTAACTTTAATATTTTCTGACGCGCACAGGTCCACCGAGGCGAAGCCGCTGATATATCTGTAGCTTCATACCTACCTAAAGTTCGCAGTGCGATAGGTATCTACAGTGCTATACAGAATGTTTCAAAAGTCCGAAATAATTATA
Organism: Notodonta dromedarius; assembly: GCA_905147325.1. Classification (NCBI taxonomy): domain Eukaryota; kingdom Metazoa; phylum Arthropoda; class Insecta; order Lepidoptera; family Notodontidae; genus Notodonta; species Notodonta dromedarius. Next base: position 4,534,768 of record LR990183.1, on the reverse strand, counting down.
GAGGTTTGTATCGGTCAGATAACTGAATTAAAAATTTCATCGAAATTCGAACACATTTTTTAAATATATTTTTTTAATCTATTAGGTATGCAATTTTCTACAACTTTTTTCTTGAATATTCATGCGTGCTACTCGTAAACAGCCATTGGATATGGTCTCAGTGCGCAACATGAAAGTTCTAATCACATTCACGCGTCATTCACATTACATATTAACGGTTGTGTAGTTACACCATACTTTTTCTTCTTTCCAATGTCAAATTACTGATGACAGAAACAGATAGTTCGATGTTTAACCATTTATTAATAAGGGGATATAAGTTTACAAATACTAAATGCATCTAACTGAATTTCAACATATTTGGATCAAAAATAGGTAAATAGTGTTTTCTACTTACATCCGAAGACACGGTGGCTGTCAGAAGTTGAGGTGCACCCTAAAAAAAATTACCATCACAACTGTACTTCCACCAAAGGTAGGCAGAGGTGCAGAGCAGTACACCCACATTTCACCAATAATATTTGGGTCCCAATGTATAAGAGGCAACCTTATCTATTGCCATTATAACGGCTCCCTATCAATGCGAGAAAGATTCAGACCATAAATTACTTTAACGTCACGATTTTGCCATATAGAGCAGTGTAACTTAACACGCCTAGAGCAAATTAGACATATTATTGCAACAGTGATTACTATTATACGACCCTAAAGTAAGTTTTACAACCTTTATGTTACTCATATATTATACTTCCGAAAGGTTGAGTAAAATCGTAACGGTAACCAATCATAGAAGCTAAAAGGCTGAATAAATTTCGTTGCCGCGACCACTACATGACTAATTTATTTTAATACAGGTTTGTGAACTTCACACGTCTTACAAAACACATGCCAGTACAGTTTCCTCACGATATTTATCTTCACCGTTCACCAAATTTTACGTAGGTACACTCTAGGGTCTAGCGAGCATATATCTTAAAAAGGCCATCCCAGTTACAGTGATACAGGTAAATAGGTACCTATCATAAAACTATGAAAAATAAAAGTAAGTACTTGTTCAATTTCTTCGCAACTGTCCTTGGTCAGGATGTAGCGGCCGTAACTCATTGACAGCCATTGCAGGTCTATCTGTGAATGTATGATAAGTTAAATTATAATAAGCGCCAACACAGCAGCCTTAGATGAAAAAAATAACGTAGAAGGAGCGCATAGAATTAGTGACAGTGAGTGAAGCTAGCAAAAGTTATACTAAATCATAGTAGATACCAAATACATTAACCTCCATTTTGGTTTTCCAAAGTGGACGGTCACATTTTGGTGTTGTTTTTTTTTTTTTTGATATGACTATATGTTGTTGGCCAGAGTGGCCATAACAACTTCACCCGGACAGAGGGCCCAGCCCTCTGGGCAGGGGGGCAGCTAGCTCAAGGGCGCCACAAGGGACACGACCTCGGCTTGGGCCGCTGCCAGGAGAGGTGGCGAGGGTAAATCTACCACCGGATCGGAACGCGACCTCGACTGAGAAGATCCGGTGTTGTATTGTTATTTAATGTGTATGTATTGCTATTTGTTACTTGACACTGGCGAAATACCTTTTGAACTGGTTGAGCCACATTTTTAAAGAAAGAAGAAGAACCCAGTTTTATATTTACTTTAGCTCATGTGGGTATACCTTTATCAAAGACATATTTTTACGTCGCAATACGGTATCCACACAGTTAAGTATTATTTTTGTTTGATCACGGATTCGCGATAAGCGTATCTTAAACCAAAATTAGTGCAATAGATACTAAACAAACTGAATATAAATATACCAAATCGTACAAATCTCACTACTAAGGCATTTGAGCCGCGCTAATACCCGGCTCCGCCCACGATATCCGGCCGTAACGCCTCTGACCCGGATGTACGACGCTATTATCCGGATTTAAGCAAATCTCGGTATATGCGTAGGCGGAAACGGGTCAATAACAATTGCTTTGTTGGCTGTATTGCGAGTAAGTAATTGTACATTTATATTTTAATTATGGACTCAAAGAGAACTGTACGAAAAATGGTTTTTGCTTGGCCCTTGTGATCATTGCAATACGCTTATCTAGATTTTACGCGTAAGAGAATGTATATAAATCTTTTTTCTCGCCGTAAAACAAGAGCTTGGTTATAGAAGAGACTAATAATTTTATCAAAGGGTAAGAATAAGATAAGTCATAGAGAAATGCTCGACCGATCTTCGACCATCAGTTGGTTGACTGTCAATCGATTGGTGTGGAAATTGGTGTGGTGGATAGATTCTAGGACATAAAAGTGTTTCCACTTATTACCTCTGGGGCCCACAAGTCACATTAGTTCTACTCACAGCAGCAGGTGTGTCGTCCTCATTGGATGCAATGGTAAAAGAAGTAGCATTCCTGAAGTCGTGACTGCTCACATTTCGCGTTGGAAACTGGAATTTCAACAACAACCAGGTACTATACATCATCATCATCTCCTCCAATGCATTGTGGCCACTCTCTTCATAGTTCGCTATTGGTCCTTCCTTTATAGTCCACTTATCTTTTTTTAAGGCTAAAGCGCCCATCTAGCCCGCGAAGTTCAAATTTTTTGAGTTCTTTTAGAAATTTTTCAAAATCTGACAATAATAAAAGGTACATTTTGTAATTCGCGAAAAAGACCGTGTGCAGTGCATTTATTAATATATCCAACTTACTCTAAAACATTTCAAGAACGACAGCTATCCAGATAATCTGGCAATTTTTGTATATTTAGTGATTTACTAGTATCATATCCACCGTGATAATATTTAGAGTAAAATAAATGTATTAATAAATGCACTGCACACGGTCTTTTTCGCGAATTACAAAATTTGTCTTTTATTATTGTCAGATTTTGAAAAATTTCTAAAAGAACTCAATAAATTTTAACTTCGCGGGCTAGACAGGCGCCTTCACCTTAAATAATGAATAACATTATTTCTTTTTTTTAATCGTTTTTTTAACTAGCATTGTCAGTTTATCAGATTACTAGTATTCCCGTCAGTCCGTCCAGCTAAGCAATGCTTGTGTTAGGAGTGGGCTCACGTCAATAGTTTAATGACCACGATGGGGATCGAACTCAGAACCTCTCAGTAACGAGAGCAGCCCTTCTAACTACTAGGCTAATGACGCCTTTTATTTAGAAAATATCAGCTCACCTCCTCACAGTCGATGGCGAGATCTACGGTATTATTGATGACAGCCATGTGGATCTTGTGCCATCCTGAAGTGAACAGCTGGAACGAAATAGAAGCCACTGTAACCGTTGCCAAAGTATGCTAACCATCGAAACCTATATCTACCTAGGCAATTTTATATAGAGCGAACTAAATACTTCAAAACTGAGGTAAGTGTTAGAATCTTTGCTAATAGAATGGTATAAATAAATAAAATAAATATCGCCAGACAGACACACCAACTGTACGGTCCCAAACTAAGGAAAGCTTGTAGTATGGGTACCGTACAATAGACTGGGGGCGATCCCAGTGACACCCAGACCTGGGCAAATTACGAAAAGGCCATTTCCGAAATTTGCCCTGGCGGGAATCGAACCCGCAACCACCTTGTGCAGTGATCCGAGCGGCCTACGCTCGAACCACTGCGCCAAGCGGTCGTCAAAATGGTACTTAATTGGTACTTAATTGATCAATATTTTAATGCTCTAATGCTATTTATTGACAGTACACAATGCAAACAGTTTCATGGGACGGTATACTTATAATGACATAAAAGATTTTAACGTGCGCAGCTTCCGATCAAATAATAATCAAAAATTAAATCATTTTTATCAGTAAAATACAATAGCAACGCACAACCCATAATTACGCGTTGGAATTTATACAAAGACTATAAAAAAATACGTTCAAAATTGTACTTCCCGGCCAGTGCAAAGTGGGAGACACGAAAAATTTTAATGGACCGATTCTTACGGAACCAAAACTTTGATGATTACACACAGACAAAGTCGCGATTCAGCCTCACTTGGTGAGCTAATCACACTCCAATTCCAACCCTATGAGTAGTGCAGTAAATTGTTTTTGAAGCGAAATTTCTATACTGACGTTCAGGGCGCTCGCCGCGCGGCCACTCTATCCGTGCTAAGCGTCAGTAGCGTTACACGACAAATACTTATATAGGTATACAGCGCCGCAGCTGGTTTTAACGCTTAGTTCCTACGCCTTATACTATAAAGCTTCGCTTCTTTCGGACGTCCCTAGACGGCACAATTTTTTTCTATAATCCAGGTCGACTCTGTAAAAAGCTGTGATAGCCGATTGGTCGAGCACGCGTCTTGCGGGCACCAGGCCTTGGGTTCAAACCCTGGCTCGCACCTCTGGATATTTGTAAATTTATGTGTGAATCATAATTTCTATGATTATCACTTGCTTCCGGTGAAGGAAAACATCGTGAGGAAAATTGCATGTCTTAGAAAATCTAACCAAATTTCGAAAGACATGTGAAATCCACCAACCCGCACTGGGCCAGGGTGGTGGATTATCGCCTGAATCCCCCTCATCTTGAGGGGAGGCCCGTGCCCAGGAGTGGGACGTCAAATGGGCTAAATTATTATTTTATGTCGACTCACCTCCGGAGTATCAAACACGACTCGAGACCCTCTCGCAAATACGAGGACCCTCTTGGAACTGGGGAGTATGGTGAGGGAGAACAGCAGGGTGGCGTTGGAGCGCGCCCTGATCAGGCTCCAGGGGCGCCGCTGCTCGCTCGCGTTGAAGGTCGCCACCACACTGAAGTAGCGGGGCAGACCCTTGGAGAAGATCTGCCTGTGATAATACGGAAAGAAATAAGAGAGCGATGTCTTCATCGTTACCTGTCCAGGGCCCCAAGTTTACCCATCAAACAGCCCATTAAAGTATTACAATCCATGGATTTTAAAAGTTTTTATAGCCACTTTGAACAGATTTCGAAGCAGTGGTCTAAAGGCTACCTCTAGGCCCAGACTTAGGGCGGCCAGATATTAGGGCGGATAATCCTGGCAAAAAATAATATACTAATACGATCATGTGACGTCACTAACTAACAGTACCTACACCAAATATAAAATATGAAGTCTAGGAAAAAATGTAGTTTATGCTGTTGTTGTTTTATGTTGTTATTGTTCGATGTTTGCTACCTCTCCACGACCTAACTTCTGAACAGATTTTGATATAAGTTAGCAAGAAAGTTAATCCATATTTTACACGGTCTCAATAAATGATAAGCTGAGAAGGGCTCGGCGTGTACTACACGTCCTAGGGCAGCCAAGACTGCTAGTCCGCCTCTGTTTGGTAGAACGTAGTCGCAAAACCAATGACTTACTTTAAACAAAAGACAAAACCAATATGTTAGCACTAGCAGTCCACTGGACTCGTCTCGTCTCTCATTGTTCTCTATTTAAGGTGAAGGCGCCTGTCTAGCCCGCGAAATTAAAATGTTCGAGTATTTTTATAGTTTATCCAAAATCTGAAAACATTTAAGACAACATTTTGTGATTTGCGACAAACACAGTATGGAGTGCGTTTATTAATACATTTATTTTACTCTAAATATTATCACGGTGGATATGATACTAGTAAATCACTAAATATACAAAAATTGCCAGATTATCTGGATAGCTGTCGTTCTTGAAATGTTTTAGAGTAAGTTGGATATATTAATAAATGCACTGCACACGGTCTTTTTCGCGAATTACAAAATGTGCCTTATATTATTGTCAGATTTTGAAAAAATTCTAAAAAACCTCAAAAATTTGAACTTCGCGGGCTAGATGGGCGCTTTAGCCTTAATAGCAGTACTTACTGCAAACCCAGGGTTACGTTAGCGCCACTGCCGATCCTGTACGCGCTCTGCAGGTCCTGGGATCCCTTGACGCGGCTGACGTCAGCGCCGGGCTGGTCCAACCCATACACCCGTATCAGGTCTACGACATTCGACTCCAGGTCACCGGGCCAGTTTAACCCATCTGTAAGTTGAACCACCTTCACATGATATTGCACAACAAGAAGAACTAAGGTGAAGGCGCCCATCTAGCCCGCGAAGTTCAAATTTTTTGAGTTCTTTTAGATTTTTTCAAAATCTGACAATAATAAAAGACAAATTTTGTAATTCGCGAAAAAGACCGTGTGCAGTGCATTTATTAATACATTTATTTTACTCTAAATATTATCACGGTGGATATGATACTAGAATATCACTAAATATACAAAAAATGCCAGATTATCTGGATAGCTGTCGTTCTTGAAATGTTTTAGAGTAAGTTCGATATATTAATAAATGCACTACACACGGTCTTTTTCGCGAATTACAAAAATTGTCTTTTATTATTGTCAGATTTTGAAAAAAATCTATAAGAACTCAAAAAAATTGAACTTCGCGGGCTAGATGGGCGCTTTAGCCTTAAGGATCTCTTGTCAGGCAGGGCGCCCTTTCACTCAGAAAGCTTTGTAAGTGATTTAAAAACTATTAAAACACACATTTTAAAGGTTTTATAAATGAAACAAGAGTTATAAAAATTCATTAAAATAAGGAAAAGTCATGTAGTGTAAACTCCACATTAGAATGCTTTAGCCGCAGCGAGTCAAGAACTGTTTTAACTAACTACCGTTTTTTCTATTGATTATTTCATATTTGTATTTTTGCATTGGTGAGTGTTTTGTGCTATAATTTTTTTGGGTTTTGTCTTTGTTATTACTAAATTGGACACCTAGATTATTACTGTGTTAATTTACAAGATTATTACTAACCAATTACTATTTCTCGCAAGTGATTTATTGTCATCATACTATTATTATAAAGAGGAAAACTTTGTTCGTTTGATTGTAATGAATAGGCTCCGAGACTACTGAACCGATTTGAAAAATTATTTCACTGTTGGGAAGCTACACTATCCCCGGGTGACATAGGCTATAATATATTTTACAAAAAAATTAGGGATCCTTACTAAAACTCGAATAATGTCACCGCTATGTACCCGAAGCGAAGCCGGGGCGGGCCGCTAGTCTTAGATATATAAGGAAATTATTTCCTTATTTTCCGTAGCTTCGGGTTTTGGTAATGTCTGGTAAGCATGGGAGTACCCAGGTTGCGGCCAAGAGAAGGTGGGGCGAGGGGTTGGCTGAATCAAATTTTGATACGTCCATGATGTTAAGTAAGATTGGATAAAACTATTGGTTTTCATAAACCAGGTATTCAAAATTTAGTCCAAATTGAATCTCACCTATTTCCCCGTTGCTCGAAGTGTATACTGATACCATAAACACGAAGATTAATCTGTAATAAACAATACCAAAGAAATTAGTGGAGAATACATTTTATTACCTACCATGTCGATTGCCATCCTCTAAGGGTTAAACAGCTGACTATGTGTACTATGGATATGATCAGAAATGTTAATCTATATCAACACTAGCTGTGCCCCGCGACTTCATCCGCGTAGTATTTTAACTTAGCAAAAATTTCGGGATTCTCGGGTTAAAAAGTATCCTATATGTTAATCCCGGTTATAATCTATCTGTGTTCCAAATTTCATCCAAATCCGTTCAGTAGTTTTTGTGTGAAGGAGTAACAAACATACATACATCCACACTCACAAACTTTCGCATCCTACTAATATTATAAATGCGAAAGTTCGTGAGTGTGGATGTATGTATGTATGTATGTATGTTTGTTACTCCTTCACGCAAAAACTACTGAACGGATTTGGATGAAATTTGGAACACAGATAGATTATAACCGGGATTAACATATAGGATACTTTTTAACCCAATAATCCAATACTACGCGGATGAAGTCGCGGGGCACAGCTAGTTTATAATATAAGTAAGATTAAGCAAGTAAACGTTCTTTAAAAAACGCAAACTGGTAAACAAATAAACTAATATCAATTTACGACATAACATTGACCCCAGCGGTGTACGTCGATGCATCAAATAAATTGAAACATCAGACGCGGCCCAGTTCCAGCATCAGATCTCGATACCGCACAGTGGTGGGTCAACAGATGATTGAACCGGCGCGGCACACTTCGGACCGACCTTCAAGAGTCAATCAGCTCGCTAGCAAGCCAATTTCATGGTTCCTCAACTGTACTTGTGACGTAGAATATCTATAATATGCGCATGAGTATGTTTAATGTTACATTGGCAGTTAAGAATACTCAACTCAAACTCAACTCAAAATTGATTTTATTCACGTAAGCCAACAAAGCATTTATGAATAGTCAGAATCTACCACCGGTTCGGAATGCTGCTACCACTGAGAAGATCCGGCAAGAAACTCAATGGTTACTCTTTTTAATTAATAAAAGATGGTGTACATTCTCAGGAACAGCAACAGAATGTGAGCAGGCAACACCTTTACAATAATTATTGTAAAGGTGTTTGTAGCTCCATCTCATTTCCAACTGATGTGACTACTTGTTGAACGGTGAAGGAAGACATCGTGATGAAATCTGTGCGTCTTTAGAAAGATATGTGAAGATCACCAACCGCACTAGGCCAGCCTGAATCTCTCTCAAAAGGCTCGCTCCCCAATACATTGGGACCGAAAATATCATTAAATAAATATCGCCAGACGAACACGCCAACTGTATGGTCCCAAACCAAGCAACGCCTGTACTATGGGTACCGTACAATGGACTGGGGGCGATCCCAGAGACACCCAGACCAGGGCAAATTACGAAAGGGCTATTTCCGAAATGTAACCTGAAGGGAATCGAACCTGCAACCACTCGGTGCAGTGAGCTGAGAGGCCTATATGCTCGAACCACTGCGCCAAGCGGTCGTCAAGCGGTGAAATGTTTGACAGATACTAGCCGTATTTAACACCCTGATACCGCAAAATGTAAGAAAATTCTCGGTGTCGGGTTAACCGTGTGAAGGACCGCTTTGTGGTACCTAATAACCTATTGATTGAAAACCTATTGATATCTAATTTGTTTTTCGTAAACTAACCAAACGTTTTCGAACTACACACTTTGTAGTAGTAACGCGAATTGGGAGACAACATTTTGGAGAAAGTATACGAAAAATAACTTCAGGATCCCTAAGCTCGATCTGCCATATTTTATTGAATAGTGGTTATATTTGTCATGAACATTGACATCCACATAATGTTCAATTAAAGCGTCGTTTGCATGACAACGACTCAGTCGGGTTTGCGGTTAATAGGAAGCTAAAACTAATTAATTTACAGCTGTAGCGCGCTACCAAAGCTCGCTTCGACAGAGCGGCATGTAAATTTTATGACACGGTACATCTATACAGGTTGAAACAGAAAGGGTATACTTTTTTTTTTCAAAACTTAACTTTGTAATTCTAAAACTATCGGCTTTGGAGGAAACTTTAAAAAAAAGGTGTTGACAAATTTCATAAGTCTACAAAACCTTTAGTACTTCAACTGTCCCACAAAGCCGATAGTTTTAGATTTACAAAGTTAAGTTGCAAAAAAATAGTACCTATGCCCTTTCTGTTTCACCTAGTAGATACTGTAGACAAACCTTGCTTAGGCCCGTATTAATAAATAGATCTTAAATCTGAGAGCAAACCTTTGAAATGTTCCAGTACATATGACACGCCAAAAGCGTACTCAAAACCGTTCTCAGACTTGAGATAGATTTTATTTATTTATTAACAACCTTAGTTAAAGAGACCTTGCAGTTCTCGATTCGGTTAGTAAGTAATTTTATTGCTTTCCTTAAACAAAAGTTTGAATTCGTTTTCCAGTTAAATCATTGCACCCTGTACCCTAAAATCTTTATTAAAATCATGAAAATTTTCGTTCAATGTACCTAGGTAATAAAATTGTTAATACAGCCTACATTATGTAGCTTACATTGATGGAGAATGTGCCAGGTAGGTACCTATAATTAAAATAGTCTCGCCCATAACACCATTGACGAAATGTGGGTACAGCTGCCTACCCTTTCAGAGAATTGAGTTGGTGTGATGGAAACAGACAGGTTCTACAGGTTGAAACTGACAGGGTATACTTTTTTTTTCAAAACTTAACTTTGTACGTCAAAATCTATCAGCTTTGGAGGAAACTTGAAAAATAAAAGGTGTTAGAGGGATACAGCTGTTGACAGATTTCATAAGTCCACATTTTGGACCTTAAGTACTTCACAGGACAAAACCTTCAGTACTTCAACTGTCCCACAAAGCCGATAGTTTTAGATTAACAAACTGAAGTTCCAAAAAAAATAGTATAGGTACCCTTTCTGTTTCACCTAGTATATATAATGTCGCAGAGAAATTATGAAAATGGAGATTTGATCAAATCCCTAAAATAGATGATCAATTCACGGAAGATGTTAAATAAGAACTCTGTGAGGTTGTCTAATGAAAATAAGTGATTTAATCAAAATCAACTCAGGTAATGTTAAGTTAGGTGTTTAAAAAAACCTAACCTGATCTAAGTTCTTGAATTGCTCATAGGCTCAATTGCTCTTAGGGAATTGATCAAATCTCAATTTCTACCATATCCCTACGACAGATAGATCACACAAGCGTGTGATATAAGTCTAAACTGATCCGCTGACCCGAATGATATCAGATCTTGTCATACCCAGACGTATCACTCATCGAGTAACTGAAACGAAATGCAAACGAAATGTCACGAGATGGCGATTCGGCGTTGTAGCGGTCATTACGTTTAATTGTATCCTTTTGTGCGTCGTATTACACTGAATGACATTCGTAATTGGGACACCAAACACAAACCAAAGTGTTTGGGCTATCTATTAATAGGTGTGCAAGTAAATAAAAAAAAGTTGGTAAATTTAAAAAATCAAAAAACCCGACTGCTTTTAAACTGATCTTTAAATAAAAACTGAAAAGAAGAAAACAAGTCCAGTAGTCTAGAATTCTGTATAAGTTATATATTTTTTAAGAAATAATATATCGCCAGACTGACACATCAACTGTATGGTCCCAAACTAAGCAACGCTTGTACTATGGGTACCGTACAATGGACTAGGGGCAATCCCAGTGACACCTAGACTAGGGCAAATTACGAAAAGGCCATTTCCGAAATTTGCCCTGGCGTGAATCAAACCCACAACCACTATGTACAGTGAGCCGACCGACCTACGCTCGAACCACTGTGCCAAGCGGTAGTTCAAAAGTTGGATTATACTGGTCATGGCAGGTGTCCAAATCCTTTGCAATAGCATCTATCCAAACTCTATCAATAGACCCTTTTTCTCTTTTCGTATTTTCAACAGTTCCTGCACCTGTTGAGGTCAAGTCGCTGTCTTTGTCTCATCATTACACGACATTAAACTGCTCACAAAAGGCCTCTACATGTTGGACCCATGTCCCCATGCAAGCCTTCCAAAGGACCCGGCATAGCCCGTGATACAAAGAAAGACATAATTATGATATCGTTTTTAAATTTCTGGAGTAGAGTAACCAACCTGTCAACCGAACAGCTGTCGACCTTCGTTATTGAATTATGTTGACCGAAGAGCATATATTTAAAACAATTACCACTTTGCTTCTGGGGAGACATGGCGTATAGATATCTCTTGGTCTGGATAACCAAGGCAACCCGCACAGGACCTCCGTGGTGGATGGATACCCGAATACCCCTCGCTTAGCCCCAATCAGACGTCAAAATGACTCATAAAATAAAGACAAAAAGTATAAAATCTTTTCGTATAGGTACTTAAAACAAAGGTGCTATCCCCTTCTGTTTCTTTATCCCCTTCTGTCTGTTCTTCTGAACTACGAAAAATGATTTTGATACGTTTTTCACAATCATTTAGGGAGTTTTGTTTCAGAAGGTTTCATTGTAATTACAGAATACATGATAAGTAATTAAATTCAAAATTATGCAAAAAATATAAAAACACGAAAGAACTATGCTACTATACATCTAATTAACTATAATAAAAGTTTACAAAAATACTTGTGTGTCAGACCGCCGTCGCTTGTCAAAGTGTAATACAAATTCATAATTAGCAAAGGAAAGCTGTGCGAAGCCAGGACGGGTGCTTGTTTAAAATATTTTAGTAAACACCGAAAAAAAACAACAAAACTCACCTATAAAATGCCATGTTAAAGAGTTATTTCAAACACTAACGGACATTCGTGCGCGTGCGCACCCCGCGGCCCGCGACGTCGGCGGCTAATCGAACTGTTACTGAGATTTGTCGCAGCGAGCCACTTCATATACATCAATTAATGCTATGCTTGACAATAGGCTGTCGCACCGCGCTATCATATGAAATGGTCACAACCATTTATAATAATACTACCCGTGCCCGCGACTTCGTCCGCGTGGAATAGTGTCAGACCCTTGAGGGTAAAACCTTTACAAACTTTGAATGTCATATTTATTTATACCGATTCAACAGCCTACAAAATAAGTTTCAAGCTTCTAGCTCGAAAAATTACGATACTTCCATACAAATTTTCATCTCCCCTTTGCAACCCCTTACAACCCGTTTTTCGCTTTAAAAAGTAGCCTATGTCCTTTCTCAGGCTCTAGACTACCTGTGTACCTACCAAATTTCATTTTAAATCGGTTCAGTAGTTTTAGCGTGAAAGCGCGACAGACAGACAGACAGAGTTACTTTCGCATTTATAATATTAATATAGTGAGGAGGTTCGACTGTACCAAATGATAAATATTTCGCAGGCGCTGCCGTGCGCACGCGTCTTTCTGGTACGTACCGTATTCATAGACAATGGTCTGATTGAGAGAAATGAATCTACCTATTTTTTAATATAAATAAATAAATATCGCCAGACGAACACACCAACTGTAGGTATGTTCCCAAACTAAGCAACGCTTGTACTATGGGTACCGTACAATGGACTGGGGGCGATCCCAGTGACACCCAAACCAGGGAAAATTACAAACGGCCATTACCGAAATTTACCCTAACGGGAATCGAACCCGCAACTACCATGTGCAGTAAGCCGAGCGGCCTACGCTTGAACCAAGCGGTCTATAATATATGGCAGAATATAATATCTTCTAAGTTACGGGCATTTAATTTCACCCAGTTTTTTATACAAATTGATAGATTCAATGATACAAAAATAACTTGATTTCAACAAAAACACAACAAAAGGAGAAAAAATAATAGGTAGGTACCTAAGAAAAATAAAATTATCCAAGAAAAAGTACCTAAGTCATGTCTAAATTGATAAACAGCTTCCTGGAAGAACACATGCCTGCATCCAAGCGCGGAATGCGATGATTCTACTAGTTAATTAATGGTCCCTAATGAACGCATGATACACGACTTTACACGAGCAATCACGCCCACATTTTAATTAACAATAAAAGGTAATAATGATACAATATAACCGTGATTGTTATAAGTATCAACATGAGCCGCCTACCTACAAACTTACTTAAATAAGTTCTAAACTATGTTACTTATGCGAACTTTATCTACACTCTCATCGAAGTTGCCTGAGATTCCCCGAGTACTGTGGAGACTTATTCTGGCGTCTCCAGAGAATCAGAGAGGTCTCAATGCACATGCTCAGTTGGCTCAGTCACCCCATTTACTCTTTTGCTCAGTCGCTCGCTGGCTAACTGGTTGGCCAAGTGGCTCGCCAACATAGATGGCATGTCTGTGTGCATAGATACCAACTTATAAAATATTAATTATCTAAAGGTTCCATGAATGACCTATACCTAATAATAATTTAAAATTAAATTGACATTTAATATGTTTTTATGAATTAAAAATAAAGTTTTTATTTCCACACAATATACCTATAAGTACGCCTTTACAAACATTATACGAATTTAAAAAATATAATTATCATGTATTTAACATTTTGTTACGTTCCTTTTGTAGTAAGAATAAATATTTTTGCCAATAAATTAAAAATATATAATATTTATTAGATAATAGTAAAAATATTGAATCTGTATTAATAACACAATTTTATACAAAACGAAATAATGTTTAAACTTCTAATAATATTTGATCAACATAATTTTCAAACATATCAAGATGTCGAACTGTCTGAGTTGAGTTGTCAAAAACGGAACGCGAAAGTTGTCTTCGGTAGTCAACGTGAACAATTGCGGAATTTCATCATTTTTTCAAATAATTTCAATAATTATTATAAAAATACATAATAAACCACAGCCAAGGTAACGTAACAAAGATGTTTTACGATTTATTCGGGTACAAATCGTTTCAAATAAAAACTTGTAGGTTATAAAATTATGATATCGTTTCAGATGCCACTTTCATGTCGATTTTACCAAGAGAAATACCCTGAGGTTGAAGATGTGGTGATGGTGAACGTCAGGTCCATCGCGGAGATGGGCGCGTACGTGCATTTACTTGAGTATAACAACATTGAGGGCATGATCCTTCTGTCCGAGTTGTCCAGACGTCGTATCAGGTCTATCAACAAACTGATCAGAGTCGGAAAGACTGAGCCGGTTGTAGTCATCAGAGTGGATAAAGAGAAAGGTAACTAATCTCAACTGTCTTTAGCGCTGATGGAACAGAGAGGGTGTTCTATGTGTACCAATTACTACCTGGTGTAGTTTTTTACTTAGCATGACTGAGACTATTTTTAGCATTGTTTAATTGTAATCGGTTCAGCTGTTTTCAAGATACATGTAACAGAATTTAACATCTATTTGGATTATGGTATTTTATTTTATTTCATTATTTACTAGCAGTACCTACTTAAAAATAACTCACATCTGAGACTCATTTCTAATGTGCCATACAAAAAAGAACAGCTCAAACAGCTAAGAAAATTTAAGTTCTGTTTTAGTCATTGATAGTTAGCCTCCCTATTTTGTTTTCAAGGTGAAACAGAAAGGGTATAATAATATAAAATGTACTTTCAACAGCAGATAAATCCTTATAAAACGTTTCAATCATCATCTTTCCCCCAAAGCCAATGAGTTATTTTGCCGTTAATAGTTATAGAATTAAAAAGTTCTTACAGAAAAAAAAAATTGATTCATTCTGTTTCACCATATATAAGTATGTCATAACATAATGTATAGATAGTATGAACCATGACTCCATATAATAATATGACCCATTCTTCAACCCACCAGGTTACATAGACTTGTCAAAACGCAGAGTGTCCGCGGAAGATATAGACAAATGCACAGAACGGTATGCTAAAGCCAAGGCCGTGAACTCCATCCTCCGGCATGTGGCCGAGTTGCTACACTACGAGAGCTCCGAACAGCTGGAGGAGCTGTACAAAAAGACCGCATGGCTCTTTGAGGAGAAGTACAAGAAGAAGGCATCAGCTTATGACTTCTTCAAACAGGCTGCTGTGTAAGTATTCTTAACCCTTCCAATGACCCCCACTTCCGAGCGCCCTCTGCACCAAGTGTGGCAATATTTCAGAAGTATGAAAATAGTTTTTTTTTTGTTCGTGCCCACCAGTAACGTTTTTTTTACAAGAATCCATACTAAAATATATAGACTTTGACATAATCGATCTGTGAAACATTATTGTTGATGTGTTACTGAACGTAGCAAACCAATTGCCGCCCGCGTCTTATACCCACCCGTCATATAGGGGAATGCGACACTTGGAGCATTCAAATTTTATACACCAACATAGGTGATCGTGACACTCGTGAGGTTAACAAACAAATTTCAAGTGTCAATGCACAGGAGTTTCATATATAATGACGGTGAATATTATGAGGTACAATTCCTATCAATCTTGTCACCAGAGACCCATCAGTGCTAAATGAGTGTGGCCTTGACGAGAACACGAAAGAGGTTCTCCTAGCCAACATCAAGAGGAAACTCACCTCCCAAGCAGTGAAGATCCGCGCGGATATAGAGTGCGCGTGCTACGGATACGAAGGCATCGACGCTGTGCGCGCAGCCCTCAAGGCCGGCCTGGCACTGTCTACGGTCGAATTACCGATCAAAATCAACCTTATTGCACCACCTTTGTATGGTGAGTTTGCTTCGCTTCATTCCTCTCAAAATAGTTGAATGTAGTTCTGGGTAAGCCTGACAAAATAATGATGGTCTAAGCTTATAAATAAACAGGGCTACTGATAAAACATGAACAACCTTACAGGACTATATTTACTAACATTGAAAACAACTAATTTTATTCTATGGCTTTTGTCGAAATCTGATCAAAGTTAAAATCAATTTAATTATGTTATACTAGCGGCCCGCCCCGGCTTCGCACGGGTACATTACGGTTACATTATTGGAGTTTTAGTAAGGATCCCTAATTTTTTTTAAATATAATATAGCCTATGTCACCCGGGGATAGTGTAGCTTCCCAACAGTGAAAGAATTTTTAAAATCGGTTCATTACTTTCGGAACCTATTCATTACAATCAAACAAACAAAGTTTTCCTCTTTATAATATTAGTATGATAACAAAACTTGTTGTTTACAATCTATATATATATAAATGAATGTCTATTTCCTTGGTCATCGCATCACGCGTGAACGGATGGAACAATATCGCGAATTCTTTTTTTGTTGTGTTTATTATTGTCAGGAGAAGGTTCTTATGAAAAAAAAAATTCAGAAAGTTGAGCGGAACAATTTGAATTCAATATTCAAAGTTAAGACAGGAAAACGTTTGTCAGCTAGTGTTACTATAAGATAGTACTGATAGGTTGTTAGTCTTTTACCAATAACACTGTAGGTATGTCTAATCATTTTCAGTAATGACCACATCGACGCCCGAGAAAACAGACGGTCTCAAAGCGTTACAGGACGCGATAGACAAAATTGAGGAAAACATAACGGCTGCAGGCGGCGTGTTCAACATACAGATGGCGGTGAGTACACTAGCGCCCGTATTCTTGAATAGGACATAGTTTAGCAGAGCGGAGTCAACCCACATGCACTGCTGTAGACCAAAACCAACCTTGTGATAGTGCTTTTTAGGTTGGTTTTATTTTGCAGAAGTTTATGTGGGTTGCTCTGTTCTGGGGATCGCTCTCAGATTCAACATCGATTTTTTAATACGGATTAGGTGGTCGCGCGCGTAACACGTAATCGAATGGAGCCAAGAAAGGAATGACAAGCATGAAGTACGCGTATTTAGGGTTCCATGGTCAAACTAGGAACCCTTATAGTTTCGCCATTACTGTCTGTTTGTCTCTCCGACGTCTAAGTCATTTTATTCAGAGACTGTTAGGGCTGGAAGGCTGCAAATTGGCACAAAAATAGAGTTTATGTACCGCTACAAAACTGTGTATTTAAATATTGAAAGCAAAGTTATTCTAGGGAACCTCGCGTACATGGGAAGGGGGAGTGAAAAAAATTACCCCCTAAACTCAAGTATAATATAATATACTAGCTGTGCCCCGCGACTTCATCCGCGTAGTATTGGATTATTGGGTTAAAAAGTATCCTATATGTTAATCCCGGTTATAATCTATCTGTGTTCCAAATTTCATCCAAATCCGTTCAGTAGTTTTTGCGTGAAGGAGTAACAAACATACATACATACATACATACATACATCCACACTTACAAACTTTCGCATTTATAATATTAGTAGGACTAAATATAATATACTAATATACTGAAGTTCTCATAATAGTACTTCACAACGTTCAAGATGGTTGTTACATTGAACAACTATCTTTTTTTGGTGTGAAACATCTATTGGCTCACTTTGGCAGTAAAATTGACCAGTTTACCGTGACGGCAAATGGCACGACGCCCTCATGCCGTCATGCCCCCTCTACGACACTCCCTTGGGTGTGTGTGTGCGCGGGCATACCATACCATACCACAGATGTTTCAGTTTGACATCTACCAGGCCCGGCATGACATTTACTAATATTATAAAGAGGAACGATTTGATTGTTTGTTTGTTTGCATTGAATAGTCTCCGAAACTACTGAACCGGCTTGAATTCTTTCACTGTTGGGAAGCTACACTATCCTCGGGGGGCATAGGCTATATTATATTTTCAAAAAAATTAGGGATCCTTACTAAAACTAAATACCCGTGCGAAGCCGGGGCGGGCCGCTAGTATTTAATAAGTATAATATATGATTGTAAATGTTTATTGTGCAGCCTAAAGTGGTTACGGCGACGGACGAGGCGGAGCTGGCGAGGCAGATGGAGCGTGCCGAGGCAGAGAACGCCGAGGTGGCCGGCGACTCCGCCGAGGAGGACGAGGACCAGGGTGAGTGGCTCTGCACCAGAACAGGCCGAACAAAAAAAAACAATAAATAAATATCGCCAGACTGACACACCAACTGTATGGTCCCAAACTTTTTGAAGCGTTAATAGCCTAGTGGTTAGAGGGGCCGTCCTCGTAGCTGAGAGGTTCCGGGTTCAATCCCCATCTTGGCCATTAAACTATTGACGTGAGCCCACTCCTAGCACAAGCATTACCTTAGTTGGTGTGGCTAAAGTAATGTGGTAAACACACATTGCTAGTATCTTAAACTAAGCAACGCTTGCACCATACAATGGACCGGGGGCGATCCCAGTGACACCCAGACCAGGGAAAATTACGAAAGCCCATTTCCGAAATTTGCCCCGGCGTGAATTGAACCCGCAACCACTAGCTACAGTTGAGCCTAGCAGCCTACGCTCGAACCACTGCGCGAAGCAGTCGTAAAATTAGGTTCATTCTCAGCCGATTATGTTGTCCTGTGCCCAATAGACCTAGATGACAAAGAAAGATAATACTTACAGTTTTAAATGCGGCTTCTGATTGGTCAATAAACTCTTTGTGAGACGACCAATGAGCGCGCTGGATCAATGCGACCCAAGTAAAGTAAGTTGTTCTGTCTGGGTGGATGGATTATCATTATTTTATGACCACCCAGAAATCGAACAAGTACAAACTCAATTGGTGGATTTTGCTGAAAAAGTTCACTATGAGATTTCAATACCCAGTCTTTGCTTAGATGCGACCGACCGGGCATGATTCCCCTCTACAGGTTGAAACAGAAAGGGTATACTTTTTTGTACAAAACTTAACTTTGCACTTCTAATACTATCAGCTTTGGAGGAAACTTGAAAAACAAAAGGTGTTACAGGGATACAGCTGTGGACAGATTTCATAAGTCTACAAAACTTTTAGTACTCCTACTGTCCCATAAAGCCGATAGTTTTAGATTGACAAAGTTAAGTTGCAAAAAAAATAGTATACCCTTTCCGTTTCACCTAGTATACAAAGGGGATTCGAGCCATAGTCCAGTGCGGGTTGGCAAACTCCACTCGTATATGTATTATTTCTAATTGCATATTTTCCACCATAGGTATGGGCGACGCGCCCATGGACGACGAACCCCAGCAGAACGGCGCCTCCGATGATGATGATGATAACTAAACCCTCTTATAAAATAAATGAGAACATCCGTATGGTATACTATATTATAATGGTAGCGACAACGCTATATTACGTCTATAATATACAAATGTTTTTATACAATACCTTGTTTCATTAACAAGGATGATAAGTTTTTAAAAGTAATAAAAGTGATAAAAACTTGGATCTGTTGGGCAATAGCTAAAATTAAAGTAGTATAATATCATTGAAACCGAAAACTAGCGACCTCTATCGAGCAATAGCCAACTATGCTCTATTAAGAAAATATCATTTCGGAATCAATCTTACTTCATAATTTATACGAAATAAATTATTCGTAAATAGATTTTAAAAACCCAGAGGTGCGAGCCGGTGTTTGAACCCCAGACCTTGTGTCCGCAAGACGCGTGCGTACCCAAACGGCTATCACCGCCGCCATAGAGAATTAAAATTTTACAGACTAACACAACTTTATTTATCTAATAACAATATTGAACGTCTGGACGGCGGCATTTTCAATCTGTTGGTGTATTTGGTTGACCTCGGCCTGCGTGAGGGTGCGCTCCAAGTGCCTGTATACTATGCTGTAGCAGAGGCTATGCTTTTTGGATTTCGGATGCACAAACTTGTCCTTCAATTTCACCTAAAATACAAAAATAAATATTTATAATCAAGCCAGGCTCGTCGATTATTGTGGCAAAACTGAATATAAATATTATACAGGACTAGCTGTGCCCGCGACTTCGTCCGCGTGGAATTTAATTGACCAAGTTTCATACAAACTTTCATCCCCTATTTTATCCCCTTGGGGGTAGAATTAGTCAAAATCCTTTCTTAGCGGATGCCTACGTCATAACATCTACATGCATGCCAAATTTCAGCCTGATCCGTCCAGTGGTTTGGGCTGTGCGTTAATAGATCACTATGTCAGTCAGTCAGTCAGTCACCTTTGAGTTATATATATATCATCGCCTATCTTCTGTGAGAGAGTGGTACTACCTCAGTGGAGTCAGCCCATGTATGAGCTGTAGTCAGTTGGCTATCGCTGGGCTCTAGCATCGAAATATGACTACGGACATAAATACTAACCTGTTCAATAATATCGCCACCTATATCCCTTACTAAATCATAGAAGTCATTGCTTGTGAAAGAATCTATGGTCAAATTTGACGGCAACCAAAATGAAATATCATTTGTACACTGTGGATACACAGATACAGGCTTGTACGTAATCTTGGCGTTCAAATCGGCATTCTCAAATTGTGTTTTAAAACCGGAATCTGTGCTCCACATTAACCTGATATCTGGTATTTTGTATAAAGCCATCGCAAGCCTTTCTAATCCCAAACCAAATGCATAAGCTATTGAGTTATTTGGACCGGCGTTGACTAGAATTTCATTTCGTACTATTCCACACCCAAGTACTTCCATCCAGTTATTTTCATAGTATATCTCGAGTTCCCACGAAGGGTGGGTGAAAGGGAAGTATGCATCCACCCATCTATGCTTTATATCTTTACCGAACAGAACTCTAACTAGACCAATAAGATGGTTCTTTAACTGTGTTTCCATTAGTTTCGTGGCTTCTAGGGTATGGCAGCTTTGCTTCATTGGGTCTTCAATAGAGTTGGTGAATGAATGTGGATTGCTTGGATCAAATTTTGGTTCAAATATTTCTAAGTCCGGCTTGTCTGGGAATAGTTCGTCTTTGCGTTGCGACCTCACTGCATCCACCTGGAAGTTGTTGCTTAAGTTATGTTTGTTGATCAATTAGATGTGATATATGATGAAAATGTTTTTAAATACAAGAAATCAATTAATAAAAGAGCATGGCATTTTTTTATGTACAATACTACAGGCCCTTAGGACTCCAGCACTGGGAATAACTTGGGAATAAAATAAAAATAGTTCTGAGTAAAGTTGCGGGGCGGGAGCAGAGGCAATGCTTGTGATTGGCCTATGGATAATAATGGGTTGTGATTGGTCAATTGAATATCTTACACCCCTTATAGACACAATATTGGTTTTCAATGATAGCTATCTATTGTAGACCCAATCTCTATGTCAGCAGTGCCAACTCACCTGATGGAACACAGGAAAATGTGTTGAATCAATTTCATCCCTCCGGTACACATCTCCGATCACCAGGAAATTGTCCAAGCCAGCTCTGAGCAGCTCGGTCTGATGTGCAGTCATATGCGCCCGTAGCAGAGAGTCCCTATTTATATAGTAGCAGTCAGATTTGGCCCTGCTCGGGTGGTCAGCCGGTATTAACAAATCGTCAAAGTTCTGCTTACATGATACGATGGGCGGTAAGTTATCGTACACGCTGAAGGCTGGATTACCTCTCTGGGTAAACGAAGAATAGAAATAATTCACAATCCTTTGCCTCACAAGCGACAAAGGGTTGTTTTTCTCCATATGTAGGTTACGACCTAAATAAGATATCATCTTTGGCGTTATGTTAGTGTAGTCATCTGCGACGTATTCCTTGTCGTTTACTCGCACTGTTGCCACGGATTTTGCAGCAGTACTGTATTTGCATTTCGATAGAACCGCTAAAAGAATGCGGTTTGTTTTGAAGAATATTTTCGTCATTGTTCGTGTGTATTTAAATTATAATTGACTGGGATTGTTGATCTATCCTACGTGTTTTTTTATAAATTTCATTCAGCACGTTTATTTATTACTAACTTAACACGAAATTATTAAATTTTTTACACATTTTTCACATCTCATAAGATTTATTCATATTCCCAAGAAAATATTATTACCACTTGATAAATGTCACTTCAAAAAAGAGCAGGCTAGCTAGATATAATAAGCGCTATGTGTAACTGAGATGGTGATAATCGCATGTTTCTAGCTGCACTTTGTCAAACTATGGAACGCTAATAGATATCCAAATTATCTATGATTAGCATAGTATAATCTGTTATAGAGAAAAAAATCGCGGCGTATCCGGGCTGGGCATAGATATAGATGATTTTACTAAATGGTTCGGGGTCCTGGGGGGTTCCGACATCGGAAACTTTCCGTCAATTGTGAATATTATACCACCCAAATTAAGTAATTATTTTCTTTCCACACAGTTAGATTATATATACCTGTTTTCTATAGGTACGTAAAATCTACTGCAGGTTCTGCGAGCCTATTAGTGAAGGAGCAAACATCCGCCGCATTCTCCATCTGCGCCTCCATCCAACCATCATCATTATGCTGGGCTCAATGTTATCAGCTGTCTGCCCAGCTTGCTACATATCTCGTAATCTGTGGTGTCTGCCTGCTAGCTGTCATATCAGTCAGATAAATGTCAGTTTGATAAGAACTTATAACCCAGGGGGGTGACAGCCTTAGTTCCATTAATTCCGTTTTGGCGCTGCAGTCGCCAAAAATACTTTGTGATAAAAAATACCCTGTGGTCGCCAGATAGATGTATCTGTAGATAAAGTACTCTGTGATCTGTGATCTATTATATTATTCTCTTTGGGTAGCTTGCTACATATCTCGAGTCTATGGTTAAAAATCAATCGTCGAGTCGAGTATTTGTTTTCTTGTGTATTTCCTCGCATTTCTGCTGAGTTGAGATCCTTGATACGCTCATTCTCCTCCGTTTGTCTTGTTGATATTGTGCTAATCGAAATGGGTACACGAAAGTGCTGTGTTGGTGGTTGCACTGCAACAAGTGAATCGCATCGGCTTTTTTGTTTCCCTAAGAACGACCAACTTAGGAATTTGTGGTTGTCCTACTTAGTTCCAACTAATTCCCTTCTTATTAGACTGTCTAAAGAGCAACTCTTAAGAATACGTGTTTGTGAAAAGCACTTTGAAAAAAAACAGTTTGACCTTGAAGGCCGTAGGCTTCGATATTCATATCCAAGCTTGTTTACCTCTGATGAAGTAGCTGACGGTGTACCTCATGCTTCATCACGTAAGTTATTATAATAATAATGCCCTAAAGTGAATTGTTCATAGTGTGATTATCAAACAAAACCTAACCGGCAAAACTTAAGGCTAAAGCGCCCACCTAGCCCGCGAAGTTCAAATTTTTTGAGGTATTATAGAAATTTTTCAAAATCTGACAATAATAAAAGGCACATTTTGTAATTCGCGACAAAGACCGTGTGCAGTGCATTTATTAATATATCCAACAGAGTAAGTTTCAAGAAAGAAAAACAGAACAAAAAACATTTCTCTGTAAATTTTTGTATATTTAGTGATTAACTAGTATCATATCCACTGTTATAATATTTAGAGTAAAATAAATGTATTAATAAACGCACTGCATACTGTGTTTGTATCAAATCACTCTTAAATGTTTTCAGATTTTGGATAAACTATAATACTCGAAAATTTTGAATTTAGCTGGCTGGACAGGCGCCTTCACCTTAAGCTAATATACATTGGCAATTTTATTTCAGATATTATGTCTCCTAGAGGAGAGCATAGTTACGCCAAATCTGATTCTGAGAAGTCTGATGATACAGAACAGTTAATTGTTGTTAGAAATACTGGTAAGTATTCTATAATCTATATATATATAACTCAAAGGTGACTGACTGACATAGTGATTTATCAATGCACAGCCCAAACCACTGGATGGATTGGGCTGAAATTTGGCATGCAGGTAGATGTTATGATGTAGGCATCCGCTAAGAAATGATTTTGATTAATTCTACCCCCAAGGGGATAAAATAGGGGATGAAAGTTTGTCAATTAAATTCCACGCGGTCGTAGTCGCGGGCACTGCTAGTTAAATATATAATTGTAGGGTCAGCAACTGAATTCAAATAATAGATTTTATTGTATTTCCTGTAGCAAATACCACAGTTTT
The DNA here is from genome assembly GCA_905147325.1 of Notodonta dromedarius. Lineage (NCBI taxonomy): Eukaryota > Metazoa > Arthropoda > Insecta > Lepidoptera > Notodontidae > Notodonta > Notodonta dromedarius. The sequence goes on along the minus strand of LR990183.1, from coordinate 4,510,634 downwards.
CCGGCAATACAATTGTCCTAAATGTTGATCCTATAAGATTATAGACATAAGTTACATAATACCAAGTTCTGTTGATATCAAGCCTGTACTCTTCATGTGATGGGATGCCAGTGTACAAATCACAAAAATTCTAACTATGGTCAGAATACATTCTGCTACTTTTTTTTACCCCCCTTTTACTCTTATACAATATTTTTTTTATAGTTGTTGATGAAAGAGGTTTATCAGTTTCACAATTACTGAAAGTTAATGATATTTCCTTTTGCTGAATTTGAACTTTCATAAAACAAAAATAGATCTTGTCATTCTATGATGCAAGTGATAGTCAATCTTAAAGTGAATCAGAAATTTCATGGTTGACAGACATGCAATACTGTAATATAAATGTACTGATATAGAAGTTTTTTTTTTTCAGATTGGTACATTAAATATGAACATAATTACGACAAAAGTAAGCAGAAAGAAGCAGTTATGACAACAAATGCAGTAGCAAGCAGTAGCAAACAAATTGTGGATGATATCACAGATGCATCAATAGTAGTGATGCAGAGTATGTATGATTTTTTTAACTCTGCAATATTTTTTCCATTGGATCTAACCACAGATAGACCTTCACGCTTGGTCGGGGTTTCGTACACGTGAAGTACATGCATTTGCGTTATCTATGTAAATCTATATCTGTGGATCTTATTAATATATCAATATTGATACATATAATAAGGAGGTAAAGTTGTTTGTGAGCTAGTTGGTAATCTAGAACTATTGATCTAATTCAGAAAATTATTTCACTATGAAGAAGCTACATTATCCCTGAATAAATGAACCTGCCTCCCGGACAATACTAAGAGATATCTTAAGATATAATCAATTTTACATGTGATGTTTATTTTCAGAAACTGCTTGTAATGATGAATTGGTGAGCCAAACAATACAAGATAGAAAACCTCATGGAAAGAAGCGAAAAGGTACAGTAATTTAATATTATTGTAAGAATAATACTAATAGTAATCATGGATGGTTATCCTTACGAATATTATAAATGCGAAAGTAACTCTGTCTGTCTATCTGTCTGTCTGTCTGTCGCTCACCCTCAAGGGTGTAAAATTACAATAGGGAATAGGGGATGAAACTTTGTATGGAAATATAGCTCTTTGCAATAAAACACTGCAATCCTTACTAATATTATAAATGCGAAAGTAACTCTGTCTGTCTGTCTGTTTGTCTGTCGCTCTTTCACGCCAAAACTACTGAACCGATTTCAAAGAAATTTTATACACAGATACTAATATTATAAACTAGCTGAGCCCGCGACTTCGTCCGCGTGGAATTTAACTTAACAAAAACGCCCACTCCCGCGTTCTGAGCCCGCGCGGCAGGACCCCATTTTTTAATATTTCGTTTTTCTAAAATAAAAGTTTTCTAAGTTACTGCTTATAACATCAGCTATCTTTTATATTATGTACACTTTAATGTAATTGTTTACATCTGGTAGTCTTAACGGAAGCGAAACTTGGTCCCTTACAGTTGGCCTACTGCATAAGCTCCAAGTCACGCAGCGAGCTATGGAGAGAGCTATGCTCGTAGTTTCTTTGCGTGATAAGATCCGGAACCAGGATATCCGCAAAAGAACCAAAGTCACCGACATAGCTCACAGAATCAGCAAGCTGAAGTGGCAATGGGCAGGCCACATCGCTCGTAGAACCGACAACCGTTGGGGAAGAAAGGTTCTCGAGCGGCGACCTCGAACCGGAAGACGCAGAGTTGGACGGCCCCCCACTAGATGGACCGACGATCTGGTGAGAGTCGCGGGGAGCCGTTGGATGCGGATAGCGGGCAACCGTCCATTGTGGCGTTCCATGGGGGAGGCCTATGTCCAGCAGTGGACGTCTTACGGCTGATGATGATGATGAATGTAATTGTTTTATGTAAAGTAAAATAAATAAAAGTAAATCACATTCATTGTTATTATTTATTATTATTTGCCTCAATAAAAATATTATCGATAAAATTTACACATTATTTATCGATAGAATAAGGACAGCACTAGTTATCGATATTCATTGTTTTTCCTCCACATCACTATTATATTCATAACTATAGATACGCCCACAGAGTAGCTTGTGATACACCTATCTGTCAAACATGGCGACCACAGAGTAGACTTGTAGACTGTACGACTGTAGCGCCAAAACGGAATTATTGGAACTAAGTCGAAAAAGAGCTGTCCCATCTGTAGCTTGCTACATATCTCTAATCTGTGTTATAACCTAAAGAAATACCATTTATTACCGTAACATTTAATTAAACACGTAATAATATTGCTTTAATTTTATTTAAAAAAAAAAAAAAAAAAAAATTATATATAATACATTTGCATGTACGCTAAAAGCATGTTTCCCAAGCGGCTTTTGAGTTTAGTTCAATTGAGCGCCGTTGGTTTGACTGGATATCTTGTTGGACAAAATAAAGAGAAACTTGGTCATTTATTTTGTGAAGACACAATAATTGTGGATGGGAAACGGCTGAGGAGTATGCCCGGGCTGCCAGTCTTCGGGACAGTGTCTGCGGCCACACCATACACGGAATCCGGTGGTGCTAAAGATAGGGTAAGAAATCCCGAAAAAGAAACTATTTTTATCTGAACAGTTTCTAAGTTTAAATGCAAGTACAGTACGCGCGGTGTAATTTGGCTGCCCTGAAGACAGCTGTAGTGTCACAGTAAATGTTTGTACACCACAACACCACTAAATCGATCCAGCTGTAGATATAAGAAAAACGTCATTATTGGTCACCATTGTCGATTCTGGTTTACAGGAGATACAGTGGTGGGACCAGTCTCATTAAAAGACATAAGAAAAAAAATGTCAAATTGTAAATTTGTAAGTGCCCCCATAGGGCTAAACAAAATAAACTATTTGAATTTGATTAGGTAATGGGGTTAGATGGATGCATTCATTGTTTGGTTACAATGGACTGGGAAAGATGCCATTGCCACCAAAACAAAATAAAATTTCCGAAATTTACCATGATGGGAATTCAACCTACAATCACTTGTTACAGTGAGGCGAGCAGCCCACACTTGGATTGTTTTTTTTTAGAACAGAGTCTTATCATACACTGGATGTACTTACAAGAAGCTAGTTAGATCACTGCAAAGGTACCTAGTGCTTTTTTTCTAATAATTAAATTATTTCAGGTATCCCAAATTATGAAATACGGTTTCCCTAGCTTAGATAATGTACGTTCATATGATGACTTCATCCTGTCATATGACAGACGCAACCGGGTCCCCAACTGGGTGTTTGAGCATATCACCAAGCAGCATATAGAGAAGAATGACCAGGTGGACAGGAGTAAGTGTGACTTCAAGCCGGATGAGAGCATACATCCATTCTTTAGGTGAATTACTAGAATATATCACATTTACATATATGATATTAAAAAAATAAGTATTATGAAATTGTTACTGGGATACTAAGCTCTGTGTCCATTGAGGATATTTTTTTTAATAGTGTAAAAGGCCTCTGGGTTTTCTCTAGAATGAATACAAATATTTGTTCACAGTCAAACAAATATTTGTTTGTGCTAGTGTCACAGACTTTTTAGAAGTCTGTGGTTAGAGTACATTATCTGTAGCGGTTAAAAAATATTGTAGGTAAGTAATTAAAATAGACTGTGTTTTAAGTGTAGGTATGTTTAGGAAGATATGGTTCCTATAATCTGAATTTATAGTGGGGCCATGAGAGAAAGCTTGTTATTAAAATAATTAGCTCTTTTGCTCCACATAAGATAGCAATATGTTATGGTGCTAACTCTGTTGGCACACAGACTTGACAACAAACTAATAAGCCATAGACCTCGCATAGCCAGGGCCTTCCACTCGCCTACAATAAAAATTTGCCGTCTTCCCTGATACCCCACCAAATTTGGACGTTTGCTTGTTTATTTCTGATACGATAGTGGACGTAAGCAGTGTCTTATTGGTCTGTGGTCCAAACAGACCGAAGAACCCTAACTTAATCATGCCATTAACCTCAGATCACAGAACAGTGACTACAAAGGGTCAGGGTTCGACCGCGGACACATGGCGGCGGCCGGCAACCACCGCCTCGCGCAGAAGCACGTGGAACAGACATTCTACCTCACCAACATGGCCCCGCAGGTACTATTGACATGCCGTGGTTGAAAAACATCGGGCTGCCGTTGAGCTATATTGCCCACACTGAGTAACGACTTCTTCTGCGAGGGTGGTCCACAAATTGAAGTCCGATTGCGCGTGTTTTGTGTGTGGGATAGATTTTGTGGGTAGGGCAGTCACTCCAACCATCCAAGTTCCCTCAGACAGGTCCCCAGCTGTCAGCAAAGAGGAACAGAACTACACGACAATTAAAAGATGCGTAGGTTACACTGGGTTAAGTTACATATGCTAGCCAATTTTTAAAATTAATACATATCAAGATGCCAAACCGAAATAAAAAATATTACCAAAAAGTAATACAATTTATAAACATTGATTTCAATGTGTCCGAAAAAGTTAGGACCACGCTCTCCGACTACCTAACCTACAATGCGCTTGAGTGCGTTGCTTGATTACGAAAAAATTAAACTGAATTACCTACGTAGGTAGAAAGAAATTTAAAAAAGATTAGATAAGTAAATAACTCGATTCTTAATCATCTCTGAAAATATGGGCGGTTATTATGAACTAAGCCAGCATAGACAACAGATTTGTATGTCAATTTTTAGTTCCTGAGGTGACCGATAGGGGTGTGCAATTTGCCATACTTCAACCATGTGGCGAGCACAGAATTTATAGCATGTAACTGACGAATTTGTTCACTTATCGAGACCTTCTGGATCGAGTTTGTGGTACCCTACGTTTCCAGTAACAAAACATGTTCCCTCTGTCTTTTGACAGCACAAAATGGGACATTATGAATCTGTGTAGGTAGATAATATATGATTTGTCAGTGCAAATCATGGGTAACAACAGCGTTGGAGCCATTGTGAATTATGACTTGGTTTGATTGCTAGGTAGGCGAGGGATTCAACAGACACGCGTGGAACAAACTGGAGAAGCACGTGCGGAAGCTGACCAAAGTATACAACAATGTGTACTGCTGCACTGGCCCGTTATATCTACCAAGGTAACTGCATATAACTGTTTGGAATGGACCAAGGCCCAAAAAAAAGCAGAAGCCGTTGCTGTCTTTCTCATTTTTTTTCTTCATAGCACCATATCTGTGGAGCGAATCCTATTCCAATCTGACACAGTATCATCAATGGTACTGTCTAAAATAGTTCCAATGTAAACAAACAAAATGGACGGGGTATTTAATAAGTAATGAACTTGCGACCATGACGTGTCAAGGATATTCCGCTCTTATTATTCAATAAGAGATATCAATTGTTTTATGAAATACTTATACCGTAATAAAAGCTGAGCAAGCTTCTGATATTGTTATTACAACCGTGTGCATGCTACTTAACCATTGTTTTCACCCAGTCTGATCTGAAACCCCAAGTCTGCCTATCAAATATCGCTTAATTGAATTGAAAGCTATTGGCATTTGTTACGTTGGACTGTTTTGGTAGTCTCATAACTAAAAAGCCCTTGACCTAATTTAAAAACAAACAATCTGTTAACACGTGTCAACCATCAAGGGTTTAACTAACTACCGATTTTCAAAGGTTTTCTGTTGGTTTGAAAATGTATGAAATTTGCAGACTTGAGGCCTGGTTGCATGCCATCCTCACTTTAACTGAGCTCAACTGAAACCCACCACTATTATTATTTTTAGGCGAGAATCTGACGGCAAATCGTACATTAAGTACCAAGTGATCGGCGCCAACACCGTGGCAGTGCCGACGCATTTCTACAAGGTGGTGGTCGGGGAGGGAGCCGACGGAACGCTCGACATGGAGGCCTACGTGATGCCCAACCAGAAGATACCGGATGAGACGCCTGTGTCCTCATTTATGGTACCTATTGTATTATATCCTCTACAACTGATTTGACTTCCGACAGGGATTATATAATTTATTACCTAGTTTAGTCCAGTTCAGTTTCACTATAATTCATATAATTATTTGTATTTGTTCAGGTACCGCCAGAGACAATAGAAAAGGCAGCGGGACTGCTATTCTTCGACAGAATACAGAGAAGCAAGCTTCACAGTATAAACGGCAAGAAAGTATAAGCCATAGTGTAATTTAGATTTTGAAAAAATTGGAAGGAAGACGCGATCTGTGAAGATAGTAGTGCAATACTAATGTTAGGGTTTTTGTAAATAGTAAAAAAAAAAAATTAAATATACAATATGAATTGAATAGTACGCGTTTAATTTTCGTCTGCCCGGTATAAAAGGTAGCTTTAGTCTCCGGTTTATTAAATTCAAACCTACTGTGGGTACTTTGCTTAAATTCTTACGAATTTGGAAATCAGGAAATCGCAGCAAAAATATGTATAAGTTAGGTAGGTTCCGTAGTTAACGCAGCTAGCAGAGTTTGCTCTCAGAGAAAGTCGCTGCTACTGAATGAATTGGCCCCACACGCGATTATGTTGATATTTAAAAATCAACTATAGCCATAATAAACGTTCTCGAAATTTCTAGCGTGGTGTGGGTAACGCTCTTTGCGGCAGATGAGTTTTCGTGGTCGTATTCGAGCTAACGCTTGTGTGGCTTGCTTTTCGTGACTGAATTAATATTTTTTAACAAATTAGATCTTTTTTTCTAGAATTTGTATTCATAAATTACACTTAATGTGCTTACTTTAGTAACATTAATAAAACATCTCGAAATGATTAAACACACAAGTTAAAACTAAAGCATTTTACATTACCATAGCCCATTTATGGCTAGTTAAAAATACTTGAACAAAAACATCTTATAAAGATAACACACATAACTTATAACTAAAACATTTAAGACACCATAGCTTACGTGTGGCTCGTTCCTGATCATCAGGTTGGTTTCTATAGGTAATCTTAAAAAGACGGCAAGCTGAATTCTTTTCACCCCACTCGCCACCCGAGCAAAATTAGACCTACTTATAGACCCAATAAAACCCACCCAGAAGTAGATTGTTTTTCTGTCTTCGTGTCAAATTCAACCTCTTTTTTGTTTAAATTCTTTGATTCGGGTTCAATCTTCTCTTTTGAAACTAAAGGTTTAAGCAAACCTATTTTAGGCAATGGCAGTTTGCTGGACAGTTTTGCAGCCTCAGAATTTCGTTTTCTTGTCTGTATTTTAATATTAGAGTCAAGGTCATGATGCGAATCTACTAAAATATCCATTCCTTTACTTTTATTCAGTCCTTCTTCAACATTGTCTTGACCCAATACTACCCTGAAATATTGTTTTGCAACCACCTCATCGAAACTTGTATTTTGTTTTGCAATATCTTTTCCTAAAACGGACGTCAAAATTTCTGGTACTCTCGTTTGATTCTCAATTAATAACGATTTTGATTTCGGATTCATTTGTAGTGATTTCTGTTCCGTCACTTTTTCGTTGGGCTCTTTTAAAGCTTTTTTTTTCCGATAAATTATTACAGGCGGATTTTCAGTTGTTTGTTCATCGTCGTCCGTCAAGTCGATTGTCATTGGTTTTGGTGTTGCAGTTTTGACCGCAAAATTGTTTCTATTATAAGGAATTAAATCACCGGTAATCGGATTCATTTTATAAAATATACAATTGTTTGCTTCCGCGTCTTGCATTTTGTTTATTGATTGAACCTGTTTGATCCTGATATTACTTACGGTACCGCTTGGTACCGTTTGAGGTGTTCGAGATGTTAGTTGATCCATATTTACGTTGGGTATTACAGCACGTTCGCTAGGCTTGTTATCAACCACTGAAGTATTGAAATGGCTTTTGTTTTGATAAATACTTTTGTTAGTGCCAAGCTGGTTGAGATAAACCTCGTTCTGATTGTCTGATTCTAACTGATTGGACGCTACGTCAACCACAGAAATGTATAACCGGTTTTCGTTGTGAGAAACACTATTGTTAATTTCAAGTTTATTGGATTGTTCGATTGGTGTAGTTTTCAATTTCTGATCAACTCCATCGGGTATGTTTGGTACTGAATTAGACTGACTGGAATGATCATTCACGGAAAAAACATAACGATTGGATTCGATTGCTGCACCGCATGATAATCCATTGAAGTCCGCATTAGGACCGATAACATAAGCCATCTCCCCGGTGGGAAGCACTAATAATTGTACGCCAGGTGTTAAACTTATATTTTGGGGCACTCCATTTGAATTTTGTGGTGTTGGCTCAGACGTTACTCTAATATTTTGTTCAGTACTTAACACGCGATTATTGCATTGTAAGTTATTCATTCTAGGTGATGCATTATCATTTGTATTTATTATTTTATTTAAGTTATCATGTACGCTGCATCTAGTGGTCTTTACAACAATATTTCCATTTGCTATTTTTGCATATTGTTTAGCGGAGCATGTACACTGAATATTCTGCGCTACTTCGGATTCAAAAACTTTAGGAGCTGTTGCGCTACTCGTTTGTACATTAGCTTTAGACACGGTATACGTAACATTATGATGCGGTACGTCATTCGCTTGGATACCAGGTGCAGAAACGGAATGTTGTGGAAACATAATCAAGGGTGGTGGTTGTCTTTTGTTAATAACTGTCTTAGATTTACCTGTTAAAGTCGTAGATGTTTTTGGAGCTATTTTAGGATAGATAGGCGCAAAACTAGTCTTGGGTATTTGAATCAAGTTAGGGGCAATACTAGTCTTAGGTATTTGAATCAAATATTTTTGGTTTTGTATCGGAGGAACTTCAGCGGTTAAAAGCTTTTGGTTAAAACGGCGCACTTCTGAAATATTCGGCAGATTTACTGCTCTATGCCTCTCAGAATTTTCTGTAGTTTCGTTCGATTCTAGACAGAGGTTACTGGGAGATTTAATTAAAGTTTCACTTTTCATTGATTCATGACCAGAGGTTCTGGAAATAGCTATAGCCGTTGGACCTTTCGAAGTACATGGTTCCAATTTCGGATCTTTTCTATCTTGTTCGCGCTGGATAGTATCCTCACCGTCATTTGAATACACACCACTGTTAACTAGTGCGTTAACATCAATATTTAGTTCCCTTAAAGTTTTTTCAAAATCTGGATTCTTCATTAACTTTAAATGATTGTAATTGTGAATTTGGGGATCATTGAACAAGTTGCTAGATAATAGATCTCTGTTTGCTTCGCTTATGTTACTTTCAATAAATTCTATGTCATCATCGTCATCATTATTCATATTATCATTTGAAGCATCATTACACCCGTTATTCTCGTTATCATTATTACCATCATTACACCCATTATCTCCATTATTCTTATCAGTATTATTACACTCTTCCTTATCATTATCATCATCACTAGTGTCAATAACAATTGATTCGACTTGTATATTATTTTCAGATGTTACAATTTTCTTTCTTAAAGGGTTACTTTTAATATAAACAAGATCTATTAACTGTTTACTATCAACGTAATTGAATGATTTATGATTGAATAAACCCATGTGGTCCAGCTTTGTAGTGAACACTGTTGGGATTAGTAAGAGTTTCGGATCAATTTTCGGCTCATCTTCTGAATCTACATCTTCTGCTGTGTGGGCAAAAAATATAAACTATACATATAATATTATATCAAAACTGCAAATTATAAAAACATGCTGTTGATTGTGAATTATGAATTTGGTGGAACAATAGTTATGAGTGCCTACCAAGTAAGGGACCAGGGGAAAAATTACTTTTAGACCACAAGAAAATGAATATCAAAAAAGGTAATGTGATGAATGTCTTTACTGATATAATGATATAATAACGCTTTAAAAAATCTAGTTTATATTTTGTTAATGATCTAGCTATGGCCCTGGTTATGGTATCTTTAGTTTTTATAGTCATGATCAGACAACAAGCATCAAAAACTGCTCAAACTGAAAAACAAGGTATACCTACCTAAATAAATATATATCAAAAACAATTAAACTGAAGATAGATCAAGCCTTTGCAACTGGATATCTATAGGTATCCACCAAGATATACCCATATTTTTTTGAAAGTTTTATAAAGGTTTCTTACATTAACTAAACTACAGAACCATTGTATTGTTATTATTGTATTGTTGTTGTTAACTTCAATAGAAATTTGTATGAAAACTGAATTTTTAGGTACCTTTGACCCCGTAGTATTCACTTATTGCTGTAGTAAATTATTTTATTCTAATTTATGGCAGCTTACTATATGGGTCTATAATCACTTACCAAATTTTACTGGACAGTTTAGTATATTGGACAGAGTTGGTACTTGTCTGGAGAGGGTCAGCATGTGAATGGCATTAAAAATAAGAGAGAGACAGACAAAATCTACATAAGTTCTGCGCTTGACATGTCTACTGAAACTTACGAATTGCTTTTTGGCAGTCAGCTGATTCTGTAGCACAAGGTAGCTTTGTACATGTATCCTTTTCAACAAATGAAACATTACTGGTTTCTTTTTTATAACAAGATGTCTTCTTAACATTTCTCTTGTTTGTCTCGGTCAGCTTTTTCAGTGCTTGCTCACAAGCTACATTGATTAATTCCTCCATTGGAATATTTATTTCTGATGATATCATGTCCATATTATGTTGATTAAGATTCCATGCGATTGAGATGATAATATAAAATTACTTTTCACAAGTCCTCTGAGTTCTTCAGGTAATGCCTCATTCAAAAGTAATTTTGTTACAGATAATATATCAGTCTGTTAATCTGTGCTGTAACTACAGTTGTTACAGTCAAAGAAGACCAGGAACACGGAAACCTGGAAAGAATTACTAATGAATGCTGGATAGCGACGAGGGGCCTAATAAACGACAAGAATACAAATATACCATATAGGTATTTTGTATAAAAATATGCTATACAATGCGCGCTCATGATGCGCACGGGCATGGTGGAGTTTATTTGTTGCAAATCGAGATGCTTGTCCTGGATTTCCTTTTATCTTTGGAAATTTGGAGAGGTAGGTATTCGTGGATGTACTTAACTAGTCTATTCATCCTGTTCAACCACTGATCGGACGCTTAGATCGCCCATAGCGCACGAATAGAACTCCTTGGCGCACGGCGCGCCGTGGTACCAGCAATAAAAAGCTACAAAACCTTTCTTTCTAATGTTTAATTTAAGAAGCCGAATTACGTTTTAATGTGATGGTAAGTTCTACAAAAGAGACAGCGAAGAAGCACAAATATATTGAAGTAAATAAAAACGACATACATTTGTTGTTTGCTGGAATGATGGTTTTCACAATAGTACGATATCCAGCTTTGAATTTAACACTGCGCGTATGCTCACGGACTCACGGCGTATCTACGCAAAAAAAAACTGGAAAATAGATTGTTTACCTACTACTCCTCCACAAACCACAAAATCAAAGAGTATAAAATAACGTCACAAAACAATCATAGACAAATCAAAATTTTCAAAATGTATAGAGAATGGATTGGTTTGACATTGACGGGAGGTAAGAAGTGTCAAACTTTATTTTTTCACTAAATTGGGTCAGGGTCATTTAGGCTATTCATTATTATGGTTATTTAGAACAAGACTGGATAATATCGCGATTACATTATCCCCCGTGGGGGTTTATTTAAAATATCACCACTCCCAAACTTTTCATGGAGGTTATAAAGGATTTAACACCACAAGGATTCAGTTATTGATTTTGTGGCGATGTGTTCACCACATGTTACGTTTGCCATAGCGGATCACTTATATTTTGGCAAATTGCAGAATAGAAAAGCCCAATTTCTTAGCTTTGAGTACGTGTCCGATGTTTGTAGACTGTTTCACTTTTCGCTTTACCAATTAGTTTGTATGATAAATTGGTAGTTATTTGGGATGCCAATAAATATTAAAGTAAATATCGCCAGAAATAAAATAAATACCAACTGTATGGTCCCAAACTAAGCAACGCTTGTACTATGGGTACCTACCGTCCAATGGACTGGGGGTGATCCCAGTGACACCGAGACCTGGGCAAATTACGTAAAGGGCATTTCGAAATTTGCCCCGGCGGGAATCGATCCCGCAACAACCATGTACAGTGAGCCGAGCGGCCTACGCTCGAATCATTGGGCCAAGCGGTCCTCAATTAGGGGCGATAGAGTGCGACAAGTATAATGCATGATTGGTTGAAAAGTGAGATAATAAAATTAAAGTAGGTTTAAAATATCAACTTTAATATCTTTTAAAATATACAAACCAATATATACTTAGGTATATACAGAAATTATACTGAGTACAGAAATACAATAAATAGGTAACTTTTTGCCGCAAACCTTTTGGGCAGTTTTGGGTGCTGCTTAGTAAAAAAAACATACACATAAACTATACGGTTAGTATTAGTTTTGAACGTGTTTATACCGATGTAGTGATCGAATGTGTCCATACATTCACCAATAAACATGCGTTTGCACTAGGGGCGCTGCTGTGTGAAATGCATGGAATGATTTGATCACTCGATCTCTATATTTGACGCTGTCGAATGGTGTAAATATAAAATCCATAGTCATCACAAAACTAAAAAAAATTCAGACCTATGGCGAAATCACAATAAAGGATAAGACAAATCCGTACCAATTAATTCTTATTATATATTTTTCAAAACTAGTATGTACTTTATAAGTTTGCCCGTGCCGAAATTAAGTCACGATACATATATCTTTCCATGGTAACAAATTCTAGTAGCTGCTAGTTCTTTGATAGTTTACGAAAACTTTTTCGATATTGAATGTTTCCATCACTGATTTGTAAGAAGTTACCAGCAGCGCCTCTTGCGGAAACTTGTGGTGACACTAATAAAATAAAATTCCAATAAAAACCTTCAGTTAGTGGGAAGGTACTTATTTATGCATAATCAGTGTTTACTATACGTCTATAAAGTCTCTGACTTACTTTGAATGACCAACTTTGATCCCGCCTTAATGTTAACAATAAAACTAACTACTTACCTACTTACTACAAATAAATTCACATTAAATGTGAATTAATTTTTATAATTTACAAAAACTCACGAGCCCACATAAACTTTATAAATTTAAGTGGTAAATACAATAATCATGCTATGGGCATGTTGGAGCAGCATCCAATCATCTGTAAGATAGTATTTCTTAAAACATACATTGTATAAGTTAATGTTTCATCTCGATATCGTTTTATGTACCTACTGACGACGAAGTCTTGCCATATTGGCCTCTATCGTGTTCAGCAGAGGTGGAAAAAATTGAAACATGGAAATAGTATAATTATTGACAAAACGGCCATTGAAATTGGACATCTTTTAGCAGAACGGAATCAACCCACATGCACTGCTGTAGACCGAAACCAACCTTGTGTTAGTGGTTCTAGGTTTATTTTAGTTTGCAGATGTGTGTGTGGGTTGGTTCCATTTTGCAAATTTAAGTCCAAAATTGTCGAGTGCAGTTTTACCGCGCCGATAATTAAATCCGCAGACCAATTGGACCTACTTTTGCAAAATGAAACCAACCAACATGCACTACTGTATACCAAAACCAACCTTGTGTTAGGGGTTCTAGGTTGGTTTCAGTTTCCAGAAGTGTGTGTGGGTTGGTTCCATTTCGCAAAAGTAGGACCAATTACTCATACCTAAATTAATGCTACTCACTTACGTACTAAATAAAAACATTTTTGCCTTCACAGTTAAATAAGCAAAAACATGAGGTCACTAAATTATTATAGTTAGGTACTATCTAAAAATAATATCACAGGCAAGAATTCAGTTTTATTATAATAGATCGGGAATATAAAAACTTGCATTAGGGGCGCCATTGTATCGATGTTGTGATGGTAAAACTTAAGATAATATTCAATAGAATACATTACACCGCCATATATGACTGTGTGGTATGATAAGGATGTATTCTATTATTATTATTATATAACAACTATTAAGTAGGTAATATGTGTCAAAGATTTGACAGAAGACGGCGTTATTGAAATAGTACATTGATTACCCAAGGGGTGAAGGAAATATTTTGACCCGAGACGGGGTTTGGCGCCCGAGCGTAGCAAGGGCGCCAAAAGTTCGAGGGACAAAATAAGTCATTCACCCGAGGTAAACACTGTGCTTTTCATTACGAATACAAGAAATGTTAAAATAAAAACAGCAATTACCTATCTAAATAAATAATACAAGGAAGTATGAACAATATTCTACAAATCGAAAAAACGAATAAAGGTCGGATTGCCATTTTCCGCCTATTTTGTTTTTTATCCGTTGGCCTGGTTCAATAGAAATGTCAAAATAGAACTAATTTATTTTTAATAATTTGACAGTCGTCAGTTGGAAGCGATTCTCCTTAGGGGTGAAAAGTATTACTTTCAGGCAACTTCAGACCTACCTTTCCGAGAATGAGTAATGAAAAAATAATTACAGACTCCCATAATAAATAAATTTGACTTAATATCAAAAGTGATGTTTAGTACAAATGTTGATAGTAATTGACTACAATCAAATTACTCTTAATCGAATATTTTCATACAACTACCAAGTAAACCTCGTTTCGCTCGGATAAAATGTATCGAAATATTCGAATAATTCAAGTAGGGTTATGGATGATGTAAAAGCCGGATTTTGGAAAAGGGCGAATGAATTTGTAGGGTCGATATCTCAATTCCAGGCAGTGTATCCTGCAAACCTGTACCTATGTTAGATTGGAAACGTTTGCGCACAGTCTTGGTATTTTTTAGCTTGTTTGTTTGTCTATTATTTTTTGTACGTATTCATAGTATGCTCTTTTTAATTCCTATACAATTAATTTTGTTTCCGATAGAAGTACTCGTATATCAAAATCACAACGAAGGCGAAGAAATAACTTGCGCGGCCCCTTATACGTAGTATTTAGAAGTCTGTGCCCGGCCCCTATAGACTCGAATATTTAGAGATCAAAACCTTGTTGGTATGACCCTTCCACGCAAATTAATCACGAGTAAGTATTAGATCTACGATGATTAAACACCTAGAATGCAATCGTCACCTGCATCCTCCTCATCCTCCTCGCTTTGTTCATCGTAAATAACCGAGAAATTTTCTATTTCCTCATCATCTGCCCCAGTCTCCTCTATTGCTGGTCTCGATTTATCAGCAGTTTCATTATCTTTACTAACATCTCTCATTCTTTTCGCTAGTTTTGACAATGGCTCCTCATCAGAAGAATCATCAGACTGTACTTTCCGTTTGCGCGATTCACCGTCACTACCCGAGCTCTCTAGATATTCCTCTTCCATGGGGCAGTCCGAGTCCACCATGTCAATTCTGGCATCGATTTGATTCAAGTCTTGCTTCCTCTTGAGACGTAATGGCTTAAATTTGGGAATATTCTTGAAAGATTCTAAATTTTTCACGACGTACACATTCGCTTTCGGATTATCGGATTCGTTCGTATCACGCAAAATATTGGGATGCACAGACTTGAACAGTTTCACTGGCTTCGCTTTACCGAATTTGTGTTTACTATAAGTTTTCTGATTAGCGATCAAAAGGGACCGCGGTGATGTGGATGTGGGACTTTGTTGTGGTTTCGACTTATTTTCAGGTACATTGTCATCGGTCAAATCAATCGTCACCGACGTTGGAACTCTAGTATTTACAGTTTTGTTCTCCCCGTGCTTCTTGATACACACATTTATAGGGATAATACTGCCAGTTTCGAAATCGAGCTTGAAGAATAACCCGTTCTGCATGCACGCGTATTTTAATTCCGCAAATGACATGATTGGTGAGAACTCGGATAGACTCTCGGCCATATTTGGAGAGAGTCCACATTGTGGTACTTGTACGCTCTGCGGCAGTGGCGCCTGATCCGATGCAGGCGGCGTGTGTACAGCCTCCGGTTGAGTAGTCACCGCAAGTGCAGGTGTGACATCCTCGGCAGATATGCCAGACATTTCCATTAAATCAGATAATATATTCTTGCATTTATTACTATCCGTATTTTCTTCAGCTACCTCGTTATTGGACGGATCTACAGTTTCAGAAACGACCGAATGTTTATTTTCGCTGTTTGAATGGGAGTCATTATCCACAGTGATAGTTTGATTAATTTGAGTATTTGATTCTGTTGCCATTGGTTGCTCGTCGCTTACATCTTTGACTTCTATAGGTACGTCTGCACTGATTTTATTAATGTTTTCTTGTTCAATGGCATTACTATGGTCATCACTATGCTCAGCTGTCCTTAGCACTTCCTCAGAATTTGCATCTTGGCTACTTTGAATTATATTGGCATTCAATTCTTTCGGGATTTTGGAAACGTCAACAGTATTTGAAGTGTCATTTGGTACGTTAATATCGCTGGTATTGGTGATTACTGGTTGTGATTTTTTAGTACATGTATTAGCCTCACTAGTTTCATCATCAGAAAGAGTAACTACTTCACTGTTTTGGGTAATACTGACATTCTTAGTTGCTTTATTGGCGGAGTCCAGCTCCATACAATTTAATTGTTGTTTTACAGCTTCTAATATCTGCGGTAATCCTTCTAACGATAAAGGATTAACAGACACACTGGGATCCACATTGTACGACAGCTCCCCATTAGGTTGTAGGACTAATTGCACGCCAGTAGGTAGAGGCAAAGTTGGAATGATCTTTACCAGAGGAGCCTGTGGAGCCAAGTTCACCGCACTCTTCAATTCAGGCGGGAATTTTACATTAGTCAATAAAATTTTGTTTTTACCCAAGAAAATAGGACTTTGCGAGGGCTTTTGTAAAATTTGCCTGCTTGTTAGAAATATTTGCTTGTCATTTGAACCGACTTTTGGTATAATGCTTTTATGCAACGGACACGTTGAAGAGCCATCTATAATAATCTTTCTATGTGGACTGTCGACACTGATTGGTACTATGCATTTACACGAGCTTGAACTCGTTTCGGTTTTAGAGAACAACGTCGGCCTGGGATGACGCTTACTAGATAAATATCTGAACTTTTGGAAAGGAGGTTCAGGAATTGGATTGACAACACGTGGGGTTGGGACCGGCAACGGTCCATGCACCAGGGAGGGCCCCGCGTTGACAGAACTTGTAGAAATTGTCACGTTTATTGTAGGTGTGTTCACTGTACTCGAAACAGACACTTCAGCTCCTACCGGCAAGATATCTACTCTAATGACATTGTCATTGGTATCTGCTGTCGGGGCTGATGGGACGTCGATACTGTCTGTTTCTTTATCACTGCCGTCTGAACTTGATAAATCATATAAACTAATTCTAAAAGGTCTATTTTGTGATGTATTTTTAATATTATTTTGCTTGAATGCAGTTAAATCATTTTTCGGGTTTTGGTTATTGCCAACTGAATAGGTTTGTTGAACTACACTTTCAATAGATTGAGAAGCCGGGTCTAAACTTCTATTCATACGTCGATCTTTAATAAAAATTTGTAATTCATCCAGACAGCAACACTTGCATTTCGACGGGCAGTCATGACGTCTAGCATATCTTCCCTCGTTCGTGGCCTGAATTTTGCCCTGTGCCCAGCAACAGTATTTTTTTCTGTTAGATACAACGCGTATTTTCGGTTTACAAGTTTGCTTGTCTTGGGGCTGCTGTACTTCGGTCTGTCTTTTTTCGTTTTCCTCTGATATAACTTGTACATCGTCGTTAGATAGTTCCTGCTGGGTTACTTGCGTTGCAAGGTCAGGTTGCGGCTGTTCCTGCTGGGTTATTTGCCGTGCATGGTCAGATTGCGGCTTCCTAGGCCTGCCTCTCTTTTTGTCTAACGCTTTATTACATTTTCTCGTTACTTCTTTAGCTTTCTTCTGCATTATCGCATCCCTTTCGTCTTTTTCTTGGGTAAGTAAATACAGCATTTTGTTTAATGTGTCTATCGTTAGCAGAGCATCGTCCACAGGAGGATTCACACATTTGTTTTTAGATAACCAGCTCACCGATGGCCTCATGTCCCTCGACTTCCATGGAGGACAAGGTGTTTTTGGTATTTTTTTTCTAGAATCGTTAACTAAATTACATGGGCGTGTTTTTTTATTACCATGGATATTCGCATTTGAATTATTAGTTGTATTAGATGTCGGTGTTACGCTCTGATTCTGTTGCCTCGGAGCGTTAACTTCTTTAAGCGTTAAATCCTCAATGATGACATCACTTTCAGTCGATGCAATTTTATTAATGCCACTGTTAAATTCTACATTATCTTTTTCAACAACGTTACTTGCGGGAGCCTCAATTGTAGTATTGTGTGAAGACTTAGTATCATTAGTTTGCGAACAATCCGCAACTGATATTGACGGCGGTGTAACCACATTGCTCCTTACCTGAATCGGTGTGACCTCTGCTGTGAGCAGGCGCTGGTTCAAACGACGCACCTGTGATATGTCGGGCAGGTTTATAACTTTACTTCTCTCCGCAATAAAAATATCTTCGTACGTTTCTGACGAGTCTGCGTCGGATGGCGCTGTGAAGATAGGGTTTACGTTTTGGTTGTCGATGAGACTCTGCAGCGGCATCGCCGTGGGCAGTACCGAGGCTTGCTGCTGCCGCACGGCGCTTGCAGGCGCGGCGGCCTCCTCCCCCGACTTCAAATAGATCGTCCCGTTAACCAGTTTAGACTCAAAAGCTTTACTTAAGTCGATAGTGAGCGGCTTACAGGCTTTCAGTAAATTTATATTTCTCTGAGAACTAAAGAAACCCACGTTTAAACGTTTCAATCTAGTGTTAAAATCAGGATTTTTGCACAAAACTATTGGATTGTAGTTGCGTGTTCGCGGTTTTTGTAATAGATAACTTGATAATTTAACCGTATTTTCATTGTTTATGATGTTTTCGTATGCTTCGTCTTCATCGCTCATGTTATCGTTAGTCTGTGGGTTATCGTTTTCTTTTTTAATATCGTCAAAATTTACAGTTTTTTTACTTATAGGCTTGCTTTTAGCGATAATAGTATCAAGGAGGTGTTTATTATCGACAGTTTGGTAAGGTTCGTCGAGTACGCCCATTTGATCTAGTCTAGTGGTGTACACTACCGGGTATAGTAGAAGTTTGAGATCGATTTTGGCGGTGTCTTCTGTAGATTCCTCTGCTGCCTCTGCTTCACTTTCACTCTCTTTCTCATCGTCCTCAGTTTTGATTTCATCTATGACAGATTAAAGTAAAGGTTTAATAAATAATAAATAATTAACTTTTAATTAAATAATTTCATTTTGAAATGCAACTTATGATGCACATTGAAATATACTTTAAACTGAAATTGAAATATCGGTTTAGCAGATTATATTTTTATAAAATAGGTTCCAGTCCAATTTCAAAGGTTCAACCCTTATCAAACTCACCTATTTTATTATTATAATCCATTTCTTCATCCACATACGCAATCCCGTCGTCCACCAGTTCGACGCCATCGTGGACCAGATTGAGATAGCTCGGCAGTTCACCGAACGAAGGATCACACTCCTCAGACTTTACTGGAACGCTATTAAGTGCGCCGGATACTGGTGTTTCAGTAACTTTTTCAAGAGCGTTCTTGCATGTCGTATCGATTATATCATCTAAAGATAATGTAGCTACTTCTTTGACAGCAATTGGAGTTTCTTCTAGATTTGTGTTAACTGTTAACATTCCTTTTTGTTGTTCAGGTGTATATTCTATTATAGGAATTTCGGGTTTAACATCCACATCATCGTTCAGTGTTACTAAGTCCACAGCATCATCTGAACTTGAATTAGATACGGTGGTCGTAATTTCTGAAGCTAGATCATTAATGTTGGATAAATTATCACTTGAAATGTCCACGTTGCCGAAAACACTAGTAATCTGGGGCAATGTTTCTATTGTTTTAGTAGTAACATCAGATACATGATTTTTCTCGCCACATGAAGTCGTATCTTCAGCTTCATTATCACATGGTACACTGTCAGTACCAGCCGTAGAAATAACATCGCTCGCATGAATTTCAGGGTAAACGCCAATATCATCATCAGTAGGCGAAATTTCATTATTAAGTGTATTCGAAATGTCATTATCAGTATCTGATATGACATTTTCATCATTTTCTAATGCATTATCGAGTAAAACTAGATCTTTATCTTCTATATCAAGATCTCCTGAGTGACCCAGTTCAGATTCATACGTATCATCGTCGTCGTGCACAGGAAACGCATTCATTAAGTTTTGTGCAGCTGTTAAATCTTCGTCTTCAATATCTATTGGTTCGGTTTTAACAACAGTTTTTAATGCGGGCGTTACATTTTCTCTATCATTATGTTTATTACCACTTGTCTCTGTATCTGAATCTTCCAAATCTATAGTTTCTATAATCGGTTCAACGAGCACTAAGTCGGGAACGTTTTCTGTAATAAATATGTCAAGGGTCAAATAGTCTCCAATGGTCAGTAAAACAATCTATACAGGGTGGAAACAATAAGGAACGGAAAATATAAATTTAAGATTTTTTTTAATATTTTAAATGTTTGATGACATTTTTTACTAACCTTCTGTATTTTACTTATAAGACTTAATTACATGTATTTAGATATCAGTTTCATGTGTTAAAACATAACAAAATAATTGCTTAGGTATAAATAAATATATTATGTAGATGCAAACAATATTTGTTTTGTGCACACTTAGTATCATGGAACAAAGTGCTAGTAACTTTATACCATATACAGGGGCTCACTGGTTAAGGAGCGTTTGTGGAATTTATTGTTATATGTTTAAACTAGCTGAGCCCGCGACTTCGTCCGCGTGGAATTTAACTTAACAAAAAAGCCCGCTCCCGCGTTCTGAGCCCGCGCGACAGGACTCATTTTTTTAATTTTGTTTTTCTAAAATAAAAGTAGCCTAAGTTACTGCTTATAACATCAGCTATCTACCAGTGAAAGTCCCGTCAAAATCGGTCCACCCGTTTCGGAGATACTCTTTGATTTCATGTGTTTTTATTTTTTTACGCGGAACCCTAATTGTTTTTCCAAAATTAAAGTAGCCTAAGTTACTCCTTTTATCATCCGCTATCTGCCAGTGAAAGTCCCGTCAAAATCGGTCCAGCCGTTTCGGAGATTACCCGGAACAAACACACAGACAGACAGACAGACAGACAGACAGACAGACAAAAAAATTTTAAATCGCGTTTTTGCTATAGGTGTCGTATGTACTTTGATATGCACTTAGTGAAAAGGTGTTATTTTGATATTACAAACAGACACTCCAATTTTATTTATTTGTATAGATAAATTGTGTAAGCACTATTACTCACCATCAATTGGTTTTTTCGGTGGCCTCAGTCTGGCATCCTGTAATATAAATAAGTATAAGCACACTGCTTTTAACGTAACAATAAGACATACCTACACAAAGAAACTAAAATCATGTGAAGTTACAGAAAACAACAAAAAACTATCTACGTTCGCAACGTAACGTAACACAACGACAGTAGCTTTGTTTATCACGACAATAAAACTAAAATACTTATATTATACCGTATTCAAAATTTCACCCTGCATAAGAAATAATAGAATAATGAATACTAAGATCATTTCAAAATGGCTTATAAAAAAGTTATAAAACATCTTACGAATTCCTCGGAGAGTATGATAAATCCTTTTTGTATCATCTCCTCCCACTCCATAAACGGACATGTCACCACCTCTTTGAACCTGAAATAATAGATTACAAATAGTATTTTCGGTGTGGACCCAGACTTTAAGCTATTGCCATACTAATTATCATTAAAATCTGCCAAGTAGTTCCCACGGGATGCGCGTATAGAAAAGCTAAAACTCCAAAAGTGGTAGTTTTAACCTCTTTATTGAGAATGTCTCCTACGATAATGATATTAAATTATTCAACGAACATATATAATAAATAAATAATAATAATAATAAATATCGCCCGACAGACACACCAACTGTATGGTCCCAAACTAAGCAATGCTTGTACTATGGGTACCGCACAATGGACTGGGGGCGATCCCAGTGACACCCAGACCCGGGCAAATTACGAAAAGGCCATTTCCGAAATTTGCCCCGGCGGGAATCGAACCCGCAACCACCATGTGCAGTGAGCCGAGCGGCCTACGCTCGAACCACTGCGTCAAGCGGTCGTCAAACCGCCAAATATCACCATAACTATACAACCGCTAAACCAAACTTATTAATAAGGAGGACCGTGTCCTCCTTATTATCCTTATCCTCCGTGGTTTAGCGGTATATTTATATTTATGCTTGTATACATAAGAGGATGAAAATGTAAGTACTATATTATTTCCCAGAATTTAACATAGAAATAATAAAAACTCTTCTTCTTCGTAACTCTTATCGCACTGGAGGCGAACCTACCTATATTTACTGTTATATTATTTTATAATTTTTTAGTTTCCAAGTTTCCTCCAAAGCTAATAGTTTGAGAATTACAAGGTAAGGTTTTTTAAATAAAAGGGTGCCCTTTCTGTTTCAACCTGTATAGTATCTATACAGAAAGAAGAAATGATGTGGCCTTACCGTCTGGCAATAGCCATCTGGAGCATGGAAGGCAAATATTCATTGGAGGCCCTGACGAAGAGTTTGGCATTCCCCCGGTAGGAGAACCAGAACTGATAGAAGCGGTTCCTCGTGGACTCCTTGACCTGGTACCAGCGCTTTTGGAGCAGCATTGGCGACACGTGGTGGCCTCTGCAAATAAAACATTCAACTTTATTCGCAATCCCTCATTATTATTTTAATACTAAAATTGTTATTTTAGTACCTATATAGTAAATTGTTATTAGTTCAACAAAACTAATTCCTATTTTGTTGAACCCGTGCGTTTAGTTTAGTTTAGACCTATTTTTAGCGCACTTTTCGAGTGTCATTATTTTTGCATTTGAAAAAGAAAAACAAATGTCAACAATACATTTATCAAAGCCAGCTCTGGCTTACTTGGTTAAAATATATATGGTTTAATATATCAAATCAAGGTTTAGTTCCCCGCCAAAATCTATACAAATAAATAAAATTGGAGTGTCTGTTTGTAATATCAAAATAACACCTTTTCACTAAATGCATATGAAAGTACATACGACACCTATAGCATAAACGCGATTTATAAAATTTTTGTCTGTCTGTCTGTCTGTGTGTTTGTTCCGGGTAATCTCCGAAACGGCTGGACCGATTTTGACGGGACTTTCACTGGCAGATAGCTGATGTTATAAGGAGTAACTTAGGCTACTTTAATTATAGAAAAAAATAGGGTTCGCGTAAAAACATAAAAACACATGAAATCAAAGAGTATCTCCGGAACGGGTCGACCGATTTTGACGGGACTTTCACTGGAAGATAGCTGATGTTATAAGCAGTAACTTAGGCTACTTTTATTTTAGAAAAACAAAATTTTAAAAAATGCGTCCTGTCGCGCGGGCACATAACGCGGGAGCGGGCTTTTTTGTTAAGGCTAAAGCGCCCATGTAGCCCGCGAAGTTCAAATTTTTTGAGTTCTTTTAGATTTTTTTCAAAATCTGACAATAATAAAAGACAAATTTTGTAATTCGCGAAAAAGACCGTGTGCAGTGCATTTATTAATATATCCAAATTACTCTAAAACATTTCAAGAATGACAGCTATCCAGATAATCTGGCAATTTTTGTATATTTAGTGATTTACTAGTATCATATCCACCGTGATAATATTTAGAGTAAAATAAATGTATTAATAAATGCACTGCACACGGTATTTTTCGCGAATTACAAAATTTGTCTTTTATTCTTGTCAGATTTTGAAAAATTTCTAAAAGAACTCAAAAAATTTGAACTTCGCGGGCTAGACAGGCGCCTTCACCTTAAGTTAAATAACATATTAGTTGACTCTGCCTAACTCTCTAGTCTAATATTCCATCATGCAATGAAATATAATAATACGGCCGATGTGAAGCGATACTTTTTAACGTTTCGCTTTTTTATTGTTAATTAACATTACTTTGAATTGAATTTATAAAATAAACGGGTACATTGGCGAGCCCGCCTACGCGCCTGTGACCGAATTCAACACGGAACATTTCGTATCGCTTCGCGTTTGCCGTGCTATATACAGGTTGAAACATAAAGGGTGTCCTTTTTTTTGGAAAACTTAAGTTTGTAATTCTAAAACTATCAGCTTTGGAGGAAACTTCAAAAACAAAAAGTGCTATAGGACAACAGCTGTTGACAGATTTCACAAATCTACAAAACCTTTAGTACTTCAACTGTCCCACTAAGCCGATAGTTTTAGATTTACAAAGTTAAGTTGCAAAAAAATAGTATACCCTTTTTGTTTCACCTATTATACTCGTAGGTCTAGGTACATTGTGAATCACAATACTGACTGGCTGTTGTAATACAGCGTGGCCTCGGTCCAGGCCTGCGCCAAGGCGTCTCCGCTCAGACCCTCGATCTCGTACTTCTGCACCAGCGAGAACAGGTCCGTCAGCGGCTTCAGCTCGCCCTTCCTTATCCGATGAACGTCCTGGAATGTAGGACATCAGGAGGGCTGGTACAAGTTTCGACATTTTGAGATAATGGGAATAATAACAGATATTTATTCTTATAACCGTTGCGATAAAGTCGGTTTTCTCGTGCACCAGCACCAGGTCGAAGAGCAGCCAGTCGGTGACCGTCATCCGCGCCATACTCGCGATGTCGTCAACGCGGTCTTCCGCCGCCAGCATCCGCTTCAGTTTTTTCAGCGCAACGGACCGCATGTGCCCCCTGCATTGGAAAATTCTTACTACTTACAGTAGGTACCTTAGTATAAGTACCTACGTAAGTAGGTATAAATAAGGCCATATCCTTTTCGGTTGATTTCCAGTTCACCCGATTTGGATAGTTCTCTCTCAGTAGCAAGAAGGAAAAATAAAATATAAGTAGGTAGTTTGACCTGTGAGTTTGCACTGGTGAAATATTTAAATATTTATTCGCCAGACTGACACATCAACTGTATGGTCCCAAACTAAGCAACGTTTGTAATATGGGTACTGTACAATGGACTAGGGGCGATGCCAGTAGCGGAGCTTCTGGTAGCAGGCACGGGGGTGTCTGCCATTACAGCATGGGCTCGAGAGGGGGCGCTGTGTTACGTGTGTCAACACAGCGCCTGAGGTCGGAGTGGCGCGTCCTTTGGACGCGCCCCCAGTGAGGGGGCCTTACCAGGCCAAGTCGGGCCGGGTTGCGGTTGTGGCTATAGCCTACCCGGGACCCGGCACTTGCGACCGAGAGGATACACCGTTGGTTTTTAGAGGGTATGCCATGCGCCTTCGTGGTGCGGGTGACTCCCACATATACACCCCGCCTCCCCCGAGGCGGGAAGGAACCCATAAAGGATTTTCCAACGTAAAAATAAAAAAGGGGCGATGCCAGTGACACCTAGACCAGAGCAAATAACGAAATGGCCATTTCCGAAATTTAGCCCAACGGGAATCGAACCCGCAACGACTATGTGCAGTGAGCCGAGGGACCTACAGGGCAGTGAGCCGAGGGACCGGCGGCTCGAACCACTGCGCCAAGCGGTCGTCAAACCGCCGGTTTACACCGAATTATGGTGTTTCTCTATTTTTTGACAACACAAAATAGGGTCAACATCATTAATGGATGTATTATTTCAGTGCAAACCAACCAGGGGTAATATAATACGTAATGTAGTTCGTTAGTTTAACGGCCCTAGGTCCAAGCCCTTTAGGACCTATGTAGTTCGAACTTTTAAATGTTGCCATACTTAAAACAAAAAATAATACAATTTATAGTAAACTACTACTTATCAGTGATACAAAATAGTGAAAATTCAAAATCAGAATGTAAAGTCACAGTTTTGTCTTCAGTTGACTTCTCCAACTATTCCCTCTAGATCGTAAAAACACTTCCATCTTTGTTCATCCTTCCATCTCTCGTATTATATCATTACTAGCCTGTGCCCGCGACTTCGTCCGCGTAGTATTTAACTTAACAAAAATTTCAGGATTATCGGGATTAAAAGTATCCTATGTGTTAATCCGGGTTATAAACTATCTGTTTTCCAAATTTCATCCAAATCCGTTCAGTAGTTTTTGCGTGAAGGAGTAACAAACATACATCCACACTCACAAACTTTCGCATTTATAATATTAGTAGGATGACTAGGGCCGCCGGCTATTAAGAAACCTCATGCTCGTTTGGTGATTGATTCAAAAGAACTAGTGCAGTGCGAATGAGAAATAGACAACGACCTACGCATTCTTAATCGCGAAAAACGCATTTTAATCCGACCAGTAGAACTCAAGTTATAAACGACAGAAGACACAGGCAGACTTTACAACAAGATGTTGAATGAAATGGGAGGCGGGTGAGGTGGGTCTATGGTCCTCGGTGCTCAGCACCCACTATTGGCTTCTTGTGGGTGCTGGAGCTGCCGAGCAGCCACGGAGTCAGCGCCCCTGGTACAGACAGTCTAAAAAAAGGTAAAGTTGACTCACCACAGCAGCTCACAGTTATATCCAGTTTCCGTCTTCAACTTCGCCCACATCTCATCTTCAGGCACCTTCTCATGCAGCATCAGCCGCGCCACAGCGCGTATCATGCGCCTTTTGAACTTGTCCAGCTCCTTTTTACGCCGAATCCCGTTGTCATTTGTGGTTGCTATAAAAATATATTTAGACCAATTGTTCGACGGTCGATTGATGGTAGATAGTATACTCGTTAACGTTTTTCAGAACACATACGGACCTACGATTTGAGAGCTAAGTGTAAGTACTTTATTTTAACGCGTCTAACAAAAATAAGATAACGACGCCTCAAACCGTTAAGTAAAACTGAAATATAATGTTATGTCTAGTACCTATTCATCCGTGAAATATTTTATTTTTATAAAAAAACATTAACAAGAGTCGAAAAAAAAAATTTATAAAAAAAAATTAAGCCATTTATTTTTTCCATATATTTTGATTTAAATGCTTAACTACTGAATCGATATTGATGAAATTCAAATGGGACCAATCTGGAAAAACAACCTTTCAAATAAAAAAAGATTTTTTCAAATCGGTTTATAAATGACTAAGTTCTAAGGAAACAAACAAAATATATATATATATATAAAAATTACAGACGAATTGATAACCTACTCCATTTTGAAGTCGGTTGATAAAATGAATAAAATTGACATGGCTACGCTGCTAGCTGAAAAAATTAGATAAACTACTCCATTGAGTCCATCCACTAAGTCCTCCACTAACTACTTTGTGGCCATATAGAAGTAAAGTCATACATTCCTATAATGTGCAAAACCTTACATCGACTTTTTTTCACGACCGCGGAATTAGATTAACTTAAGAACCCAGACATATGTCTGTTAAAACCTGTTTTCTTAAAATAGCGCGAACAACTTGTTTTATTATGAGACAAAATACCTATTATGGAAACAGTTTTAGTCATTTGACGACCGCTTGGCGCAGTGGACCGAGTAGTTATGGGTACGCTTCCCACAAAAGAAATAGTCGGAAATGGCCTTATCGTAATTTGCCCACGTCTGGGAGTCACTGGGATCGCCCTATATCATTGGACGGTACCCATAGTACAAGCGTTGCTTAGTTTGGGACCATACAGTTGGTGTGTCAGTCTGGCAATATTTATTCATTACCCTAAAATAGGGAACCCTAAAGGTTGCATGGCAACACAGCAAGCGAAGCACGTGACGTTGTCGGTACCGTAACAAAACTACGTCATTCTCGCTTGAGCCGCGCGACGATACGAGATTACATAGCGGGTGACTCAATGGAGTAGTTACGAGAGTGAAGCGAAATTGTATAATGGCATCGACCTTTTTTACGATAATAGGCATACTTTACTTTTACTTTGTGAGGGAAGTAAGGTACGAAGGTAACTATTTTTGACACTTGTCAACTTTAAACTTTGGTAGCTACTTACACCCTTGACAACCCTTATAAAAACGTATTCCTATACATACAAGATGAGGGAAATAAATAGGTGGATACGTTAAAAAAATAAATAAGTAAGAACCTACATATTATGCAAATTTAAAGTTTTTTATAAAATCATTTATTAGAACAGTAGGTTCAGACTATGGCGGTATTCGTAACGGCGCGGCTTGGGTCACTCAGGGGGATATTCACAGTCAACGGAAAGTTTCCGTCAGCTTCGTTCCTTATTCTTATTAATTTCTAAAAGAAAGATTCAAGTCCGGCATCGGAAACTTTCCGTTAATTGGTATGCCCTTAGGCGAAATCTTTCTTGAGAACCGATTAGATTCACCGTTTTTAGGCGACCTCCCTGTTCCGGAAAAAACTTTTTATAGGTAGGTATATACTTTACCTACTTACTTAAGTATTATTAACAATATAGATTTTTTTAATAAAATATAATAGGTATTATACTTATGTAATTACTCTCTCCCTATCTCCCCTTTGCTCTGATCCGATGAGAATCGGGGATATAGGTACCTACCGGTTTCGCTCTGGTGTTCTCCGGTACTCACTGCTCGCTCGGGCTCAAACCCATAGTGGTTCTAAATTAAATAATATTGACAGCTCGCGAGTCTCGCGACGGAGCGGTTCTAGGTAGGTACTAGGCATGGAAATGATTACTATTTTATATTCATTTTTAATACGTGAAATAATATTTTTATCCTCTGTTATTTCTACTGTGATTTTTCACAGTCAATGATTATATTCATAGTAAACTTTCACTATGCACGTAATCCTATTAAGTCACTAGTCCATGATTTATCATAAAATCCGTGACAGTGCCGAACGCTTTAATGATTTTTAACAGTTTCTATTTATGTCGGTAGCAGGTGCTACTAATGAAAACCTGTGATTTTTCATACGCTACCTGTGAAATATTATTGACTGTATCGCCAACGATACCAATACCAAAGCCGTAAACAGCGAATTCCACCAGTGTCTGAACAAGTTTCATTATTAATCAAAAATTCATAGTTAGCGGTTAGAGGGGCCGCCCTCGTAGCTGGTTCGAGTCATTTTTGTTATGCACAAAAGCACCAATTATTTATTAACAATACAGAGTTGGAAGTGCGCGGACGTGTCTTGCATCGTAAAAAAATATATCCCCACTGACGTAACATGCTTCAAATTTATGAACGTAAGATTTGTGAAAATGTTCTAGTAAAATATTAGTAGGTCCTACTTAATTAGTACCTACCAACCTTAACGACATAGGTAGTACATACTTAAATATAGACAATTAGGGGGTAGATACAGGTATCTAGACTAGTATAAACATATCATCTATTTTAAACGTGCAAGTAGGCAAGTAAAGGTACCTAGGTAGGTACCGACCTATTAAACAATTTAAACACAATTTACTAAATTGTAATTACGTATGTACTAGACAAGTGGGTAAATTGCACCCAGATATAAAACAGAAGCTAAATATAAAACCGTATTCATTCATGAACAACTGGACACGTCCGCATTGAACCAACGCTGTGACGCAAATGAACAATTTAGTCAAGCTGTTGAAATTTATAAATTGTATCTATTACTTATTTACCCATTGTGTTAATATATCACAAATTCGTGTCTTCTTCTATTTCACCACAAGCATTAAACTTCACATGAATTCGTTATCGAATAACTTCTCATTAATAATTATTTTCATGTCACTAAACACATTTCGTACCAAGCCGTGTTCACTTTGGCGTTTCCAAACAAAATGGCGTAAATTCCCTCTGTGTTGAGATCGGAATCGACATCGCGAGTTTCCTACAAGTGGGACTGAAATAAAAACAGCTACTATCTCTTTCAGTCACACGTAGCGGGATCCGAGTTGGCATGGCAATGTCACGGAGTGAGCGAGACAGAATGATCGCGCCGCGACGCGAATGTTATTTTCATTTAGTCAATAGACGTCGAAGGGACCGGACGGGTATCACAAACAAAATACATTGATGGAACAAAATGCCTACCTATGTAGACACGCGATGAAAAAAAGGAAAGGATTAGGCAGATACAACCTGGTTAGGTGAACGTGTCAAGTTTTTATCGTAAAACATTTTAGATTATCTACTTATTATTATTTCTGAAGTTCTAAAAGTTTGAATGGTTGCATGTTATAAGTAGGTCAATCGATTCGGTGCGCAGTTAGTAAGTATTATAGCAATACCTACATACAACCTATGCACGCAGATATCATCAGAACATTATCTTGTAGTACCTACATGGTAGTTGAAGCCTATTTGATTGCGTAAGCATCTTATTGGTCTCATAAAATCAATGAATATTATCAAGTTTAGACGATACCGCTACGATTTCAGCGTGGCTCACGACTCGCGAGTTCTTTCTTAACGCGCACGAGACCCTACCATTTGCCTTCTTAACGATTAAATTTAACGCTTATCAAATTATTTATCGCCACCTATGTTTTATCCTATATAAATTCCATGCAATACCCATCTATACATAAGTCGGTATTGATATTTACCTCAGAAACGACAACAATACTCACTCAGTCAACCTAAATAAATCTAAAGTTCATAAGTAAATGTAGAAAACAGTCGTATTACCAACTTAGGTATAACATAGGTACATAGTTTTGTTGGTTTCTTCAGTAACATGGAGGGGACACATACCTACCCTTTGACTATTTTAATGAAAAATCTCTCCACCCACATAGGTAGGTAACTAAACTACCTAATACAAAACTTGACACCTTTATTGTGTGTGTTCCTCATGAAATCACTCGAACGAATTTTGATTCGATTCGAATGAGATAAGTGACAATAGTAGATGTGATGACCTTGAGCGTAGCGGTGGGGAGCCCGCTTGTTTTTATGACAGCTGAATCCGGGGCGGCATGGCAGTGCCCCAGCCAGCACGCGCGCGCTTCTATGTTAAGGTGAAGGCGCCTGTCTAGCCCGCGAAATTCAAAATTTTCGAGTATTTTTATAGTTTATTCAAAATCTGAAAACATTTAAGACAACATTTTGTGATTTGCGAAAAACACAGTATGCAATGCGTTTATTAATACATTTATTTTACTCTAAATATTATCACGGTGGATATGATACTAGTAAATCAATAAATATACAAAAATTGCCAGATTATCTGGATAGTTTTCTTTCTTGAAATGTTTTAGAGTAAGTTGGATATATTAATAAATGCACTGCACACGGTCTTTTTCGCGAATTACAAAATGTGCCTTTTATTATTGTAAGATTTTGAAAAAATCTCAAAAAATTTGAACTTCGCGGGCTAGACAGGCGCCTCCACCTTAATTTACCTTTTTCCCGCCAGATTCATTGACATACATTGAATTCTTTTTGGGGACACAATTTGAAATATTTTTTATTTTATTAAATGTAGTAAATTAGTAAAGTTTTTCACTTTAGTATTCTAATGGATTGGTCCATTGGAATAATAAAGTTAAAAAAGAAAAGTTGTCAACCGCTCTGATTTTTTATCAGCGAAGTTGATGTTGAAATCGCCATTATAAATCACATAAGGTGCGCTCAGGGAAGATCGGACTAACATTTGAGAATTTGAGGGAACCTGACTAGGTTATTTTTTGTCTCAACTTCTACATCGGTACGTCAGATTATTCAAACACGGTGCTAATTGTTAACGAATATACGTAGTTTAGCCCTGATTTTTTTTGTGTTTGTAAACTCATTGGTTTCCGACTTATATGTGAGCAAAGACGAGACAATTTTTTTTGGGCATAATGAAATTTTACCGTCAAAGGGCAAGACCGGACAGCAATTTAAAGTTGCTTCTAGTGCTCGGAGAACAATGTCCATAAAGGATTATATCCAAAATTTATCCTTCTAAAACATTTTTAAAATATAACCTTTTATTCCAACAAACACACATGTTCTGATCGATTATCCGAATTATTGGCTTTTGGCATCCGATCTTGCCCGTGATGCAAAAATTTTGTGATTTTGTGATTCTCAAACTTTGTAATGTGTCAAAAAGGTATAACCTAGATATGAAAACAATGATGTTTTACTATGTAACCTAAATGATTTATATTAAGAAAATGAATCTGAATCTGATTTATATATTATGAACGGTGCAATGTGAACAAAAACATTTAATTTGAATGGCATTCAAGGCGACATATTAAAAAAAGTTTGACAGCCACTGCCCTTTTTTTGAACGCGTAAATTTTATCCGATCTTGCTGGATCCGATTGGATTCACCCTTCACCCGCATCCGATTGGATTCACCCTTCTTCAGTGTACTCCAGTAAAGTGCGATGAATAAAATGCTCTACCTCGTCTAATTTTGGATTCGGAGAAATGTAAATTGCTACCATGACTAAGTGTAGGCCATTTCTAAGTTTGCATAAGCATGCATAAATATCTCCAACGAATGAGCTCCTAACATTAACATCGCTAACATGTGCAATATTTATTTCAATATTCGGAGTCATAACATTAGTAACATTATTATTATTTTGGTAAATAGCTACCCCACCTTTTGGAACAGTATGTCGTTTGAATTGAAGAATACAATAGGCTAGATGACAGTAACCAAGAATCACGAAAATAATGTGTTAATCTATTATAATAGGATTAATCGATTTTGAAAAATGTATTTGTTTTCATGTTTAGGGCAGTAGGGGTATTTAATAAAATAAACTAAAAATTACAGCAGTCCGCCATGATAAGTTGAACACCAATCACAGTGAATGACGACGTCACAATTCTGTAAACATTGTAAGCTAACTTATTAATTGTTTTTACCTGTATTTATACAAAAGTATCGTGATTTCCATCTATCAGTTGCTTAGTTTTGTGTTCTCAAAACATGGAACAAGGATTTACCAAGGCAAATAGCTCTAATTTGCCTAGAATTGATTTGTTGATGCTGGGGGTGTTTTTGGCATCAAACAAAGACTTTTGTTCAGCAGAGTTTAGAAATGTCAAGACTACTATGTAAGTATATCATATTATTCTAAAACAATACCTAATTTAAAAGTTCAACACCAGTCAAATCAGTTTTAATAAAAGCTCTTCTAGATAGATTACAGTATTATAGGTTATGTGTTAAAATATAATGTTTTTATTAACTATAACAGATGCTTACATATTGATTTCTTTGTTTTAGATTCTCCAGGCCATCTTATGGGGATGACGCTGTAAGCTACGTGCAGCTTAAACGCGATGGCAATCTGTGCATAATAAAAGCTAAAATCTGCCCAGAACACAAGGTCCATGCAGAGTTATATGGAGTGACATGAATAGTCGACACGTGGATGAAGCAGTGATATCAGTCGAATGTCATGACTGTGTGGCTACACAAGGAGGCTGCAAACATGCCATAGCATTCCTTATGTGGGTCCATCGCAGGAGTGAAGAGCCATCCTGTACATTCATTGAATGTTACTGGATGAAGTCCAAACTGTCCAGGGTTGGAACCACCCTAAAATATATAACTGCAAAAGACTTATCAAATGGCAAGCCTAGACAGACAGCATAGGCTTAGTAATAGGGTCCCATTGGTACCCTTTGGGTACGGAACCCTAACAACAAATTATTGAGATTGCATTTATTTTACAGGTCACTTTCACAAAGTAGGTAGGTATAAGTGGTATTATTCCCTTGCAATAGTTTGCCATCAATATAAATATTTGAGGAGGCCAAGATATTAAGGATACTGACAGCATAAGGCAAAGGCAACTGATCATTATAAATCAAAGGTTATTATTGATTAAAAACAAATAGGTCAGTAAGTACCTGAACTTCCAGGTGAAGGCTCTCCAAGCTTCAAATGTTTTGTAGTATTACTTTGTTCTTCTACATTGTTTATACATTCTTCAATTAATGTCTTTCTTTGTTTCTTGAGAATATATGGTCGTTCTGTAGTATTAGACATTCGTTTTCTTATATCTGATTGACACTCAAATTTTGTGGGAATACACCCTGGCTTCAT
The DNA here is from genome assembly GCA_905147325.1 of Notodonta dromedarius. NCBI lineage: Eukaryota > Metazoa > Arthropoda > Insecta > Lepidoptera > Notodontidae > Notodonta > Notodonta dromedarius. The sequence continues at coordinate 4,476,690 of LR990183.1, read as the reverse complement.
GCGGACCTGGGCAACCGAACCCATCACATGATACTCCATAAAATTTTCCATATCATTTGGCAACTGGAAAATGAAAAAGATACCCATCAGATAAAAAGAGGTGAATATATTCAAGAGACGGAACCTAACCTCAAAAAGATGAAATTTATTATTAATTTAGAAAAAAACAATGTCGCACATAGTTTTAGAATACATGAAATAAAGTAAACTTACGTCAAAATGATCTTCACAGAAATAAATCGTAGAAGTTAGACGAACAGCTGTTGAATCTCGCCGTGCAAGAATAAGCCACTTATTTCGAATTGTTTTGTTGCGTGGAACGTTAACAAATAATTTGTTAGGAGTTTTTATTGACGTATTAACGCACTGCGGGACCGCACACCACTTATACACTTTGGAATTCATCTTTTAATACGCAAAATAACTGATTTGTTGCTTTGACTCCCTATTGTTTACGTCTATTTACACAACCGTGACGTTACAAGCTAGTATATACAAGGTAGTCTGTGGTTACAAGCATCTCTATTATATTCTCTTTGGTTACAAGCAGACGCCATGACACCGGTGATCGTTTTGGAGCGAATTTTAAACATTTTTTTCTAATCAAACTTTGTTTCCTGCACAAATAAATATATTTTTGGGAAAAAGTACATACTTTACAATATTATTGCACAGTTTTTCAAAATTAGTCATCATGCCTATTGAAATTAGGTATTTCAGACGTCATGCAAGTTTCGGTAAGAAGTAGGTACTTAAGGCTAAAGCGCCCATCTAGCCCGCGAAGTTCAAATTTTTTGAGTTCTTTTAGAAATTTTTCAAAATCTGACAATAATAAAAGACAAATTTTGTAATTCGCGAAAAAGACCGTGTGCAGTGTATTTATTAATATATCCAACTTACTCTAACCTAAAATTACTAAAACTCCAATAATGTAACCGTAATGTACCCGTGCGAAGCCAGGGCGGGCCGCTATCTATACAAATAAATAAAATTGGAGTGTCTGTTTGTAATATCAAAATAACACCTTTTCACTAAATGCATATGAAAGTACATACGACACCTATAGCAAAAACGCGATTTCAAACATTTTTGTCTGTCTATCTGTCTGTGTGTTTGTTCCGGGTAATCTCCGAAACGGCTGGACCGATTTTGACGGGACTTTCACTGGCAGATAGCTGATGTTTTAAGGAGTAACTTAGGCTACTTTAATTTTAGAAAAACAATTAGGGTTCCGCGTAAAAAAATAAAAACACTTGAAATCAAAGAGTATCTCCGAAACGGCTGGACCGATTTTGACGAGATTTTCCCTGGTAGATAGCTGTTGTTATAAGCAGTAACTTAGGCTACTTTTATTTTAGAAAAGCAAAATTAAAAAATTGGGTCCTGTCGCGCGGGCTCAGAACGCGGGAGCGGGCTTTTTTGCTAAGTTAAATTCCTCGCGGACGAAGTCGCGGGCTCAGCTAGTAGGTAATAAAATGCGAAAGCGTGTTTGTTGGTTTGCCCTTCTTTTACGCAGCACAGATCACGTATATATTACTAACAGTCTTTATTTACACAAAATATATTACAATCCGATACACTACTTACATACCAAAAACTAAATTACTATTACTCAGTTCAGTCATACCTAGACGTAATTCGTAAGTAAAGTAACTAAAACAAAACGGTTTGAAATAATACAAGCAACTTTGAATGTTTACAAAAACAAAGTCTCATAATTTGTACTCTATTAATTTGACATGAAGGTCGATTTTCCTACGATCCAATAACGGACGGCCGGCCAACACTCATGCGCAGTGCTTCGTATCGCTAGTCTCTTTCTCTTTTACGTCGTGTGCAATTTCTATCTCATCTGAGCCATTGAAACCATATCCGTAAAGATATATAATTTGAAATCATATGAGCTAAGGGGAGAATAGCTCTTTGCCACCGATATATATATTTTTTGTCATTAGCTCGCGAGCTACACAACTCTAACCAGCATTGAAAATATTTTAACACAAAGGCAATTGCAAATTGAATTATGCCGAAAAATTGTATTTTTCTTAAATTCGGTAGTTAGCTAGATTATAAACGTCCGATAGTAAGGTCGGTCGTCTGTCATCTTGGAATCCAAAATTTACGTCATAATCGTAATCGGCACGCCAAAAACCTAGAAAAAAAAAACTTGGGATTAATTAATTCATAAAATATAGCTTGATCTCTGCGACAACTGTCAGTAAAATCACGCCTATGAAGTCTTTAATTTCATAATAGTAAAGATATGACAGTAATGACAGGACATTGACAGGAATGTCATACTTTATGGGCATGCCGATCTAATTAGTGATGGGCGATGAATCATCGTGACCACAGACGATATTTGAAATAAAACTTAATTTATCTTTTAATTTTATTGTATATTTTAATATCATAACATTATTTACATTTGTGCATACTGGATCTAAAATTTGATATTTGATAATATTTGCGAACAAGAGTTTATAATTAATTTACAAGATTGTTTTAGCAATTCAGAAACTGATCCAGATATGGATTTGGGTTGTAATCCTTTAAGAGAATAAATGTCATTTTATATTATAATATTCGTTTTTAGCAATAATGATAGCAAGAAACGTCCATAATTTCTATCGACATTTTTTGATATCCTGACAACCCTATAAATATCACTTTGACTTAAGTCGCAGATATCAATATTAGTCATGGCATCTCTTTATGACTAATTATTGCAGAGCTCGCTCGGTGGGATGGAAATGAAATATATAATAAATTTAGTTAGTAAATTTATTTGACACATAAAGGAACGAAAAATTACAAGAGAGTGACAATTGATCTTCTTAAATAATTGACAGAGAATAAATCCAGAAAAAGAAATCAAATATGAAATTAAAATAAAACCTTATTTTATTTCTAACAATCAAGCTATGTTTTATGAAGTATAGTATAATACTCCTAGTTTTCGCTTCTTCCCAAGAACTTTATACATAACAGTGGATGTTTTAACACGAACAATGTTTTGAAGCAAATAAATATGACCTTGAATAACGTCACGTGTTTGTTGCTTCTCTCTTTAGGGTGACAGCATCGGATCTCAAGTTTAGGACTGACGGTTTCGGGCCCATATTAATAAATCGGACGGACGGACGGACGGACAGACGGACAGACGGACAGACGGACAGACGGACGGACGGACAGACAAAAATTTTTAAATTCGCGTTTTTGTACTTTCATATGCATTTAGTGAAAAGGTGTTATTTTGATATTACAAACAGACACTCCAATTTTATTTATTTGTATATATGTATGTATGTATAGATACCACTAAAAAGCTGTAAAATGATAAAAATTGTAAAATGTAAATTTTGTTCTAAGGATTTCAAATTATTATTTTTCTTTCCTCTGCGTTACTCGACCTTCTTTATTGCCGTTGGCATAGTAACGGTCACTGTTTATAACACCAAGTTGCGCTCTTTGAGCAGTGTTGTTAGTGTTTTGTTTTTCCTTATTTTTAAACATCGAATACTAAAGTAATTCTAATAAAGTGCATGCAGTGCTATTTTTAAATCAACTCAAAGTGAAAAAAAATACCTAAAGAGTTTACAAAATTATAAAATAACATTTAGTTTTCGTATTAATGTGCTATGAAAATTATTAACCAATTTACCTCATTGATTTACTGTTTTTCAAACGTGATTGCTTAAGCTAGACTTTGGATGACAATTAATTTTGTTTGAATGAATGATACAACTTAGTGCGTGACCTGTGACCTACTTTTATGTATGTAGTCCCCATAGACCTACTTACCACGAATTCGTTAACATTGACCTAATTTCAAAGGAGTGTGTTAATTTGGTTTGAAGATCTTCATATATCATTAAGACAATTGCCACCGACATGAGAACAATAATATAAATTACTAGCTGTGCCCCGCGACTTCATCCGCGTAGTATTTTAACTTAGCAAAAATTTCGGGATTATCGGGTTAAAAAGTATCCTATATGTTAATCCCGGTTATAATCTATCAGTGTTCCAAATTTCATCCAAATCCGTTCAGTAGTTTTTGCGTGAAGGAGTAACAAACATACATACATCCACACTCACAAACTTTCGCATTTATAATATTAGTAGGATAGCGGCCCGCCCCGGGTTCGCACGGGTACATTGCGGTTACATTATTCGAGTTTTAGTAAAGATCCCTAATTTTTTTGAAAATATATTATAGCCTATGTCACCCGGGGATAGTGTAGCGTCCCAACAGTGAAAGATTTTTTCTAATCGGTTCAGTAGTTTCGGAGCCTATTCATTACAATCAAACAAACAAAGTTTTCCTCTTTATAATATTATTATTATTATTAGCTGTGCCGCGCGACTTCATCCGCGTAGTATTGGGTTAAAAAGTATCCTATATGTTAATCCCGGTTATAATCTATCTGTGTTCCAAATTTGATCCAAATCCGTTCAGTAGTTTTTGCGTGAAGGAGTAACAAACATACATACATCCACACTCACAAACTTTCGCATTTATAATATTAGTAGGATATATTATATTATAGTATGATAAATATTAATTAACACTGGTGTCAAATGATGTTTATTGTTTACTGTCGGACAAAACTTGTGATCATGGATAATGCGATAACACTTAATTCCCAAAAGACTTGCTACAATTTGCTATTAAAGTAATTCCGGCTTCAACGACGACAAGCTCAGTTCCTGCAAAATGGGTGAGGCGCTCAGCAAGCTGGTGTCGGCTGGCGGCGTGCAGGCTGGGGGTTCGGTGCTCGACAGAGTCATTTCACAGCCAAGCAGCGAGGACCACACGGTACTTTACAAACTAGCCGATTACAAGAAGGGTAGGTTCATTCATTGAAGTTGGCCTTTGCAGTATGTGTATGCTTGTCAGCTTGGCTTTCTCCAAACTCATTCATTACACCCCCCCCTCCCCCAGGGGGTCGTCTTCTAGAGGCATACGCTAAAGGCGGGATGATGGCCGCGGAAAAGCTGATCAGGGATGAGTTCTCCGCGTACATGTACGCTGGAGGAAGAGGGCGAGTCATCAACAGAGCAGAGTACTTGAGATGGAAGTTCAGGGATCAGGAACAGGTATGTGATGTCATTCAAGAAAACAGGTTGAATCAGAAAGGGTATACTTTTTATTTCAAAACTTAACTTTGTAATTCTAAAACTAAACTATCAGTTTTGGAGGAAACTTGAAAAACAAAAGGTGTTACAGGGATACAGCTGTTGACAGATTTCACAAGTCTACAAAACCTTTAGTACTACAACTGTCTCACAAAGCCGATAGTTTTAGTTTTGCGAAGTTTGGTTGCAAAAAAGATAGTATACCCTTTCTGTTTAACCTAGTAGAATGTTTTAAGTTACCAACGCCGCTAAGTTTCCCGATGGTAGACACGCTATTGAGGCAGATTGGGAATGCATAACAAATTTTAATAACAAGGGAAGACGTGGCCAGAAACTGGCAAGGGTCACGATCAAGACCAATGGCGATAGAAGGGGGAGGACTATCCCGAAGTGGGATTTCAAGTATTTACGGTTAGTCGGAAACAAATTTCTGAGAACTGCTCTCAAAATTTAAAATGGAAGATGACCCAATCAAATTTTTTAAAATGGCCAAAGATATGACGTCATGGTGGAAGTTTAAATCTTGGCGTCTGTGTTTGACTTCAGCTCCTGAGTTACAGGAGAAGCAGTGAACGTATGAGGTGGCTTTAATCCCTTTAAAGAAAATGTAACATTCATTTTTGTCGTTAGGTGGTCCTGCCCATCGAAGCTTCCCTATCACCCCACGATCCCCTAGCCAAGTGGGAGGACCACACAGCGTGCTGGCAAATGTGCTACAGAGGTGCCCTCGGCGAGTCACTACTGCATGTACTCATAATTTGCGATACTAAGGTAATTTTGACCAACACTTGGCGCTGTGGTTCGAGCGTAGGCCGCTCGGCTCACTGCACATGGTGGTTGCGGGTACGATTCCCGCCGGTGCAAATTTCGGAAATGGCCTTTTCGTATATTGCCCGGGTCTGGGTGTCACTGGGATCGCCCCCAGTCCATTGTACGGTATCCATAGTACAAGCTTTGCTTAGTATGCGACCGTGCAGTTGGCGTGTTAGTCTGGTGATATTTATTTATTATTATTTATTAATCCGATATTGATTTTTTTATTGCCTTGGAAGGCATCTCTTAAACTTCGTAATCCCATGGGTCTTTATCATATGGGAAATATCCTGGCTCCGTGTTGTTTCCCCGACCAGGAAATTGCGAGGTTCTGATCGATATGCAAGTTTCTAAATCATAATACGTCTATGACTTAGGCATCCGCTAAGAAAGGATTTTGATTAATTCTACCCCCAAGGGGATAAAATAGGGGATGAAAGTTGGTATCAAACTTTGTCAATTAAGTTCCACGCGGACGAAGTCGCGGGCACAGCTAGTTTTTATATAAATTGCCTCTTACAATTGGGTCAAGCCCAATATGATTCTGCCAATGTCGAGTAATGAATTGCAATAACAAACACAATTAATATCAGTGCAATACAAAAATGTGACCGTCCATTTTGGAAAACCAAAATGGTGTCCGTACATACATTGAATACATAAGTATGTTAAGTAATAAGGCGATTGAGCTTTGTTTTGTTTTCAGATACATACAAGATTAGCAAGAACCTTAGTTAAATGTTTTCCAAAGTTATCCCTGGATGTTGTTGAAGGTGAAGAATATTTAGGTACGTATATAACAACGTTATTTATGATATATTTCAGAAAACGAATACAATACCAATTTAAATATTTACACACGCAGTTTGTAATGTAAAGAGTTTTGTGAAATACTGGTAACTCGACATACCTAAGTATTCCTTGCAAGACTTGATAAAAATAAAGAATACTTAATAATTTAGCTCTTTTGCCGTCTCACGGCACGGGGCACGGGTCTCCCCTCACTACGAGGGAGATTGAGGCCGTAATCCACCACGCTGGCCCAGTGCGGGTTAGCGGAAGGTTTGATAGAGGAGTTAAAATGCATCTAATACCGTCTGTAATATAGGTACCTACCGCAAAATTTTGTAGTTGTCGAGATATTTCTATAGTTGTGATTTCTGTTCAAATTCAAACAGTCGTTTGAAAGCTCTCTGATATAATTGGTGATTGCGGGTATGATGTAGGTATTTATACCTATTTATTGGTTTGAACAGGCGCGAGTTCTCTTCACTTGGCAATAGCGTACAGCAACAACGAGCTGGTCCAAGATCTGGTGGAAGCTGGTGCAGATGTCAACCAGAGAGCTATCGGTAAGTTATTAATTTACTCAAATAAAATATGTACCTACCTACCTATTTTGTTGTAAACCGTAAAGTATTTGATATGGAAGCATTTTTAAGAATTTACCGTAAATATTTACCTACCCTAGACATGCTTGATTGTAATCATCCGTCATCTGATATGGTAAAAATACTTATATTTCCTATAGGTTACCCATTGTCATAGATATCTCTTCTCTGTCATACTAAACTAGGAATGTCCTCCATTTTAAATATCAACACCATAGCAGCTGCTCTCAAGCAAGTTGTGGAATATTCTCCCTCCCGCTTGAAGTCTTTAGATTGCACGAATACATTCTTCAAAGAGCAAGTCCATACTTACATACCTATGTCCCTTAAAGGCTGCGTCTTCTCTCTTTGAATAGTAGATGTCCTGGGCGACGGGACCATCCTACCAAGTAGGAAGTACCAACCTAGGCAATAAAAAAGGTGATTCTTTTCTCACCTCAGGCAGTTTCTTTCTGCCCCGCGACCAGCAGCGCGTTCCCCCCGCCAGGGTCACGAACTACGAAGGTCTCGCGTACCTCGGCGAGTACCCACTAGCGTGGGCGGCGTGCTGCGCCAACGAGGCGGTGTACAACCTGCTTTGCGACTCCGGCGCCGAACCCGACGCTCAGGACTCGTTTGGGAACATGATCCTGCATATGGTTGTGGTTTGTGATAAATTGGTGAGTCACGAAGGAATATGTTGCTTCTGGTTTTCCACATACTTAAAGCCGACGCATATTCCAAATGCTAAAATCCTATTTTATTTCGCTCATGTTTGTCAACACACAACACAAAAAGAAACAAACTTTAGGATGCAATGAAGAGGTATTTTGGTTATTAAGATAGCTCCAGTGTGTTGCTTTTCGAGATAACCAAGAAATAAATAAAGTATTCGACTAACCCTCTGGATTGGGGCTCTGACTTGACCGATGCCTATAGTCAATATCTTTGTACCACAGGATATGTTCGGCTACGCCCTCCGCCACCCCAAAGTCCCGGCTAGCAACGGACGCATGAACCTTGCCGGCTTCACGCCTCTAACCCTCGCGTGCCAGCTTGGCAGAGCGTCTGTCTTCAGGGAGATGCTGGAGCTCTCCGCCAAAGAGTTTTGGCGGTATTCTAACATAACATGCTCCGCTTACCCTTTGAACGCCCTTGATACTCTGTTGCCTGATGGGAGAACAAGTAAGCATGACATAATTTGTAGCCATTGTGAATGTGCTACTGAAAATTTAACTGTACGACTTCGTAAATAAAGACTGTATTTGAAAATCAGGATAACATTGGTTCTAGATTGGAACTCAGCGCTGTTCATAATCCTGAACGGTACAAAGCAGGAGCATCTCAACATGTTGGATGGTGGTATCATACAGAGGCTGCTAGAAGAAAAGTGGAAGACCTTCGCCAGGGTATGTGCCATCCATTTCACTGCCAATTTCTTGGCAGTGGAAGAGATGCGTAAGTAATCTTATACCCTTATAAATAAGCACCGGTGGGTATTCACAGTCTACCGAAAGTTTCAGTGTTAGAAACGACTGCTTCCATCTTTCTACAAATTCATTTGCAAAAGTAGGATGCAATCTTTCGTTTTCAACTTCGGATAATTCACGTCAAAAGTTTATACCCCCGCAGGAGACCATAAAACAACAACAAGCAAGGTTCAAACTACTACCATTATACCACCTAAGTTATGTCGCCCTAGTACTTCTCTCATTAACACCTTCTGCGTTATGACTTCAAGGTACCAGATACCTAACTATAACTTTCGATTCTGATACACACATTACCTAGCGCCTTCATCTGCGTTTTCCAGAAAAAGTTCCTAAAGCGCCTTCTCATCTTAATGCTGCATTTACTGTTGCTGTCCGTGTCGGTGTACCTCCGCCACAGCAGCGCGGAGGCCGACGCACACCCCGACTGGGGGCTCGAAGTCACAGACGCCAGGTGCGGCGTGCGGATGGCATGCGAACTAGGCACTATTGCCAGCACGTTATGCTATATTATCCTGCAGCAAGGGGACGAGTTGAAAAACCAAGGGCTGGTAGCTTATTTTAAGCAATTGGTAAGTTGAAGATTGTTGGGTTTGCACCAATTATCCCGAGTACTCTTTCAAAATTCATTGTGATAGCAGCCAAATTCGTAGAACACTTATGAAGACTTATTATATTTAACACCCCTGACAATTTTTAAATACTTAGCCGCAGAGGTACAGAAATACCTACTGTGAAATTCGTTTAAGCCTTAAAACCAACATTGAAAGTATTCCCAAATAAGAGTTCCGTTTGTTGCAAATAAGATTAATCATTCACAAGTCACAACGACACCATAAGATCAGTTCCCAAAACAGGTTCATTGGTTTCCGTGAATTGGTTTTCTATAGATCCACGAGCCAGCAAAGTTCATATTCCTGACTTCGAACCTGCTACTGCTGGCGTGTATCCCGGCGCGGCTGATGCGGCAGACCATGGTGGAGGAGGCAATACTTATATTTCTGCTGCCAGGATCCTGGTTCCTGCTTATGTTCTTTGCTGGGTGAGTTTGCTTGTACTAAAAAAAGGTTGCTACCTCAACTCAAATTAAAATCTCCAGGTAGGTTTTAATAAATTTAAGAAGGGAATAGTTGTGATTAGCCTTTCCAATACTAGTCCAGTACGTAGAATAGGTATACTTACTTAGGGCGATCGAAAATATCCTACTAATATTATAAATGCGAAAGTTTGTGAGTGTGGATGTATGTATGTTTGTATGTATGTATGTATGTTTGTTACTCCTTCACGCAAAAACTACTGAATGGATTTGGATGAAATTTGGAACACACATAGATAATAACCGGGATTAACATATAGGATACTTTTTAACCCAATAATCCAATACTACGCGGATGAAGTCGCGGGGCACAGCTAGTAACAGAATATTTCTGAAAAAATAGGCAACAGACGCCAACGAAGTTATTTTTGAAAGCCTGTGCATGGCTATTCCTATAATGTGAGATCCATGTAACCAAAGGTATTGTCAAAGGAACTACTGCGAACAATACCATATTAATAAAGATTTAATAATGCATTTATAGTGGAAATAAAAAGCACTTTAAATGAATAACAATTCAAATTTTTGGGTTAATTCTACGGAAAGAGTCACACAACCAGCACAGCTGTAATAGTCAAGGGTATCTTCACTAGGGCAGTGAAGCTGACTGGTCCGTTCGTGACGATGATCTACAGCATGATCACCGGAGACATGTTCACCTTCGGCATCATCTACTGCATCGTGCTGTTCGGATTCTCGCAGTCTTTCTACTTCCTCTACAAAGGTACATTTCCTTCTTCGAGAGACGATACGCTGGTACTACCTACAACGAGAAGTAATACGAAATGGTAAAATTGTTCGATTTTTGGCCACACTCTTACTCGCTGACATTCGGGTTGTCATTTTATAAATTCGTGCATCATTCTGTGTCGGAAAACGTAACGTAACGTGATTAAATACTAATGAGAGGGAAACGTTAAAAACAATACTACAAAGAAATTTAGGGAGTATTTATTTTACATATTTAGAAGGGAAATCGTATACTGAATACTTTCATTCAATACATCCTTCTTTTAATCACTCCGCATAGTACACAATTCCAGTCGCGTTCGGTACTTACTTAGTTAGTGACAATAGTGTTGCCTGCCCACATTCTGTTGCTGTTCCTGAGTATGTATACCATCTTTTATTCATTGAAAAGAGTAACCATTGAGTTTCTTGCCGGATCTTCTCAGTGGAAGCAGCAATCCGAACCGGTGGTAGATTCTGACTATTCATAAATGTATTGTTGACTTACATTTTTGAGTTCGAGTTTGAGTTTACCTTTAATAAAAATGGCACTTTACTTTTTGTGCCCACTCTGCTACAATCTTTGTGCGTCTACAGGTTTCCCTAACGTGCAGTCAACATTGTATTCGAGCTACCCAAGCACATGGATGGCACTGTTCCAGATCACACTCGGAGACTATAGCGTAAGTATAAAACTTAGCGCAAACTTTACTAGAACAGTAAGAGTTAATTGAAAAAGGGAAGATCTTCTTACCATGCAATTGGCCACTGTGCCGCATTGGTTTTTGTCGTGGTCACGGTACTTGGAACTTTAGGCCCGTATTAATAAATCGATCTCAATCTGAGAACGATCTTGGAAATGTCATTATTATGTCATTCCAGTACAAAATGACACGTCAAAAGCTTACTCAAGACCGCTCTCAGACTTTAGATTTACTAATACGGGCCATAATATCGTGATCGGCTCTTATCTCCCTTGGCTCGTTTTTCCTCTCTATAGTAGTTTTAAAGTTTAATAGATCTCGATATAGGCCATAGGCTAAAAATCCGTGCTTACGGAATTTTTAATTATAAGCCCTAACCAATAATGGATTAGTGGTCAATGGGGTCTTCTCGCGTAGAGAGTAAAGCACTATCGATGAGAACCCTTTGCTGGCCAGCGTTTAGCTTAGTTAGTGATTAGCTAGTGGATAACCTCATGATGCTACTTTGCCTTTATAAACCAATTTGTCAAGGGATCATGTTTTTGTAGGTCCCCCGACTGCGGCAAGAGAACAAAGCAGGGAATATTGTTCAAACTGTGATGTTTTACGCTTTTAGTCAAAGCACTTTTTAATAATCTAATGTTTATTTTATATATGTTAGTGAAAGATTGTGTTACATTGTTTATAAAAGTAACCTGGCGTAAATTACTCGGTGTAATGTAAGGATTCTAACGATACCTCACTCGTTCAGAAGTTGCAGAGGAACAAAGAAACTCTTAAACATACATAAACCTTGAATAAGTCCACATTACACTCCATTTTGCGAAGAAGTCAAAATCACAATTCAGTAACGGTCTTCCAGTACACGGACCTTGGGTTGACCACGTACCCGAACCTGTCGAAGACGGTGTTCACCGTGTTCATGATCTTCGTGCCGATCCTGCTGCTGAACATGCTGATCGCCATGATGGGCAATACGTACGCGCACGTCATCGAGCAGTCGGAGAAAGAGTGGGTCAAACAGGTCAGCGCTCTCCACTACGAACTCTGGAAGCTAATACCTATGATCCACTATAATTAGATTAGGAAAACTTACAAAAAGACTATTATCCCAATTTGCCTACACATAGACGATTAAAAATTGTAAATCTTTGTCTATGTTTGGAAAAACGAGTTTTGACAGAATGGATTTATTGCACTATAATATATTTGTTAAGCTTATCTATAGGTACAAATAAATAAAATTGGAGTGTCTGTTTGTAATATCAAAATAACACCTTTTCACTAAGTGCATATGAAAGTACATACGACACATATAGCAAAAACGCGATTTAAAAATGTTTTGCCTGTCTGTCTATCTGTCTGTGTGTTTGTTCCGGGTAATCTCCGAAACGGCTGGATCGATTTTGACGGGACTTTCACTGGCAGATAGCTGATGTTATAATCAGTAACTATGGCTACTTTTATTTTAGAAAACAAAAAAAATCAAATGGCCCTGTCGCGCGGGCTCAGAACGCGGGAGCGGGAGTGGTTAAGTTAAATTCCACGCGGACGAAGTCGCGGGCTCAGCTAGTCTTAATATACAATTCTCGTGTCACACAATGTTAGTTACCATACTCCTCCGAAACGGATCATTCATTAATTTCATGAAATTTAGTGTGCATATCGGGTAGGTCTGAGAATCGGTTACTATCTATTTTTCATACCCCTAAATGTTAAGAGTGGTCCACATTCCACGCGGACGGGGTTGCGGGGCACAGCTAGTATAATATAAAATTTAAAATAATAATTTAGCCCTTTCGACGTCCCACTCCTGGGCAAGGAGCTTGTAAAGGTTAACTTTCGTAAAATGAAGATTGACAAGGCGATGTTTCAATGAAGTTATATAGCTCCTTACAGTACGCGGGCTATAAAGGTTTTACCACATCCAATTTAATCGACTATCGATCGATATCGATAGATGGTCGCTCTATTATCGATCGATTGGTGTGGCAACACCTTAAGTTGGCCGCTTGAAGTTGGTTCTAATGACTACGCAGTACCTACATTTTTGAAACATCTACTGCTTCACCGCTAGATAGTTAGGCCGGCCAACTAATGGCGCGAGCTGTAGTCAGTACACAAAGTAATATTTCCAGTAGAGCAGTCATAGTCGATTGGTTAAGCACGTCTTGCGTGCACAAGGTTTTTTGAAATCTATGTGCGAATCATAATTCAATACGATTCTCACTTGCTTACGGTGAAGGAAAACATCGTGAGGAAACCTGCATGTCTTAGAAGATCTAACAAATTTTGGAAAGACATGTGAAATCCGCCAATCCGCACTGTGAATCCCCCTCGTAGCGAGGGGAGGCCTGTGCCCAGGAGTGGGACGTAAAAGGGCTAAATGGTTAATATTTCCAGTGGGCCAAAATAGTAGTGTCGCTGGAGCGGTCAGTGGCCCAGGAGGACGCGCACAAATACCTGCAGGAGTACTCAATAGGGCTCGGCCCTTCCGACGACCCCCGGTACGAACAGCGGGCCGTGATGGTCATCAAGAGTAAAGCGAAGACCAGGGCCAAGCAGAGGAAGGGCGCACTCACTAATTGGAAGGTGAGATAATTAAATAATGCTAATAATGACGACCGCTTGGCGCAGTGGTTCAAGCGTCGGTCGCTCGGCTCGCTGCACATGGTGGTTGCGGGTTCGTTTCCCGCCGGGGAATATTTCGGAAATGGCCTTTTCGTAATTTGCCCAGGTCTCGGTGTCACTGGGATCGCCCCAAGTCCATTGTACGGTACCCGTAGAACAAGCGTTTGGGACCATACAGTTGGTGTGTCAGTCTGGCGATATTTTTTATTTATTTATTTATAATGCTTCAAATTTAGAAAAATATAATTTCACTTGTTTCTCAAACGGGCTCGGATTTATTGAGTGGTGTTTATCGAAAAGGTGGTAACTTTTAATTGTTTTAAGTATTTCTTCAAGAAACACCAGGCAAGCAAAAATGAACTATTTAAATAAACCGCCAAACTTGACCAATATGGCGTCCGCAATACGTGAAAAATAACAGACATTAGACTTATAAGTATACTGCGGTGTGACGTAATTATTGAATCAGCCAATCCAGACTGTTAACCGATCGCATGGCGCCAGTTAGGAAAAGTATTTGAGGGTTTTTTTATATCAGTTTAAAATGCAAATCTATATGGATTTTGAGATTATTTTTCACACTGGCAAACAGCGGTATTATCTAGTTTCAATGTTCCTTGCTCAGCGTGTGGGAAGAGTGACGATAGCCGAGCTGCGCCGCCGCGGCATCAGCGGCGAGGAGTTGAGGAGGCTGATGTGGGGCCGCGTGTCCATATCCACGCCTACCAAGGCACCGTTGCCGTAAGTGATACTATGACTGAATTCTCTGAATACCGATTTTTTAAAACTTCGTGATTACTACACCAACCGTACCAATTTTAAACAAAATGAATTATTTTAATAATATTTATAAGTTCTAGTTGGATGTAACGTTAGTTTCCAGGTAGAGAACGATACATTGCAGACTTAAATGAAACTTAATTTTGAGGGCTGCTGCATTTGGAAGCGCCATAAAAAAATACTGTTAGCGACGTATCAAACAGCTGAGAAACTTATATTAATAAATAGATCTCACCTCGTTTGCACTGGACAAAACATTAACAAAAAATATATTGTTGTCTTTATTTTATGAGACCAAAAAATAGAGGCAACAACACGTTTTATGTGAATTTATCGTCCAGGGCAAACTTATGGTTAGTAGAATGTCATTAAAATTCAACATTTGTTTGAATAACATCTTAATAATTATCCATGAGGTCGTCTATATACTCTATTTTTTACCCTGATTCATGAAAGTAGTCAGCTTTTTAGGAAGCATAATATGTGTTCACACATATGCTTCCTAAAAACTTGGCCATGGTTCAATAGGAGGCGGGCGGCGGCGCCCCCTCCCGACTGCGTGGTGTCGTCAGACGTGGCCCTGGCCACTCAGGTCGGGGACGGGGTGGGCCCGGCGCTGTCCTCCGCGCTCAACGTGATGGCACTGCATGAATTAGACCTTGGCAACACGGGTGAGGTTCCAATAAATAACCAACCCATTGCCCACACTATCATACATTTATGAAACACACGTACTTACTGAAAATTGAAACCAAAATTACAACATCACATTTCCATTTTCCGCCAAAAAGTATTTTGGATGACCTATTAGTGTTCTGTATCCACATTGTAAAACTTATTATAATATCCATTTTAGTCCTAAAAACATTTGTCCTGCTTCTAACCCTAGGTCCAGAACAAAAGCAACCGACACCGGACCTCCTAGTTAACGGAAAAGCAGCCCCCAAGGTGCTCCCCTCTATGCCTCCTACCCAACCACCTTTACCTACCCCTAATCAACTCAACGTACCTTCCATAAGACCCTCAGCGTCCCCTTACCCTGGGGCCACAGGGGGTAAGACGAGTTTGGAGACCAAAATACCCACTGTCGCGTTACCGGGCGATGTGGCAGTAGTTCAGAAGGCTATGCCGGTGCAGGGACTATTGGGGCAATTGACAGTTCAGGATATCCAGCCAATTGAGATACAGATTGAAAAGCCAAGTGAGTTAACTCATTTATTACTCATGCTCGGTGTTCGACTGGTAATTACTCTCATATAATAATAATTTAGCTGTTGACGTCCCACTCCTGGTCACGGGCCTCCCCTCACTACGAGAGGGATTCATGCCTTACTTAATGCACCACGCTGGCCCAGTGGAGATTTCACATGTCTTTCTAAAAGTGCATATGGGTTTCCCCGCGATGTTTTCCTTCTCCGTAAGCAAGTGATAGAAATTATGATCCGCACATAGATTTTCAAAAACCCAAAGGTACGAGCCAGGGTTTGAACCCATCGAAGATCAGTGCATTACTCCTTTTCTCACATACACACACACTCTCATATAAAGTTATCCTAAATGAATAGTCTTACTTAGCGGCGCAATACGCGGTCCCTTCAGGACCGAATCAATGATCAAATAATCGAACGTTCAATCGATCAAACGTTGTTCTATGTAAAAACTGTCGATCGCCCTTAACTCATCTCGTTCTACCATCGAAAAATAATAGCTGGGACCGAGGTGCATCCAACCGAGACTTGTCCTTACTGGTTGCGTCTTTCAGAAACTGTGAGACGTATTTTAATGTGTCCCTCAGTGATACAAGAGGAAGTGTTCAGGGACTATCTCTACGAGCTGGTGAAGTTGGCCAACACGGTGAACCCAGACACTTCTCAGATCAAAAGCCTGGCTCAGCAGGCGTCGCAACTGGCGGGCGTGCCTGAGATCGACATCAGTGCTACTGTGAGTATACCATTTTTCAGCTTTTACGAGGTAAAGGTTGAGAGTATACTCCAAAGACCTATTGAATTGAAGAGAATCCTTATATAATACTCTTTCTAAGTGTGTCTATGGTTCTAGTTTAATTTTCAGACATTCGATATTTTTAACCGACTTCAAAAAGGAGAAGGTTCTCAATTCTGTTTTGTTTCTTAAATTTTTTTGTGTTTGTTACCTTAGAACTCTGTTATTTATACACCGATTTGTTTTTTTTAAGATTATTATATAAAATTTTAGTGTTGAGCTGGTACCTACTCCTGAGTTGATATAAAACTTATCCCTTATCACTAAAACATATAACATAGTAAACCCAATTGCTTAGCCAGGATGTGGTCTACTGAGCCTAGGTCTAAATCCTCCACTAGGTAGCTCCTTGTCTGACTGACGCGCGGTGGTAGTTGCCGGTTGTTCAATCTTTGCTATGTTAACGGTATGGGGTAGATGGATTTGTTTGCTATCCACTTTTTTGTGACTACCGTCGTTTTAAACGATCGATTGGCGAGGCCCGCGCTCGACGCGCCACCTGACGCCGACGAACAGTTGCCTCAAAGCACCCGACGGATCGTGTCGCGTGCCTCTCGATATGAAGACTATTCCGTGAATAGACCAAATAAATATAATTTAGACTGCCGTGCAGTACTTGTGAGCAGTGAACTGTGCCAATTTCTACTTTGTTGAAGAATCTAGCTGGATCCCACCACCTCCGTAGACCTAGAACAGCCGTGCTGAGCTGGTCCTCGTAAGGAACTACGTGTGGGAGCATAAAGGTTGGTGGTACTCGGGTTCCTTTACCCTATGCAGATTGAGCAAAGATTTCTTCCACTGTCCCGGTACATGTGTTAGCAAATTATTTCAGGGCCTTCGAATACATGTAACGATTAGATTACCAGCCCCCTATTTAGTCCTCCAACACCGGTATTGAGCTGTCGAGTGGTACTGGTAACAGAGCGCGGCGCACTCGTCGCGGCGCGCTGTGGTGGGCGCGGTGACGGGGCTGTTCGGCGTGGCCGCCGCGCCGCGCCCCGCCGCCGCCTGGCGCCGCGACCAGCGCCACGACCACAGCGACAGCGACCACATCTCAGGTACCACGCCCCTCCTCATGTAGCTACTAGTGCCTTCAACGCCCCCCACTAAACATTGTTGGGTACGGGTGTAGGAGTTTCAAGGCCCGTATTAATAAAACGATCTCAAGTCAGAGAGCGGGTGCTAATCTTAGCAACGATTATCAATATATAGTGACATTCGTACTGTCGAATCCTATTATAAATTCCATATTTTTTGCCGTCGCATATCGTCTGAACGAACGATAATGTTGTATTGTTCCTTCAGTACCTAATCGATACGACGGCAAAAATATGGAATTTAGAGTAGGATTCAAAAACAATAACTCTAAATTGAAAATTTAAAAACCCCCGATGCGACGACTTTTTCATCAAATGTATACGTCAATAGTATCGAATACGTCAATAATATCAACAGAAAATCTGCGTAAAAGTATGAGTCACTAGCTGTGCCCCGCGACTTCATCCGCGTAGTATTGGATTATTGGGTTAAAAAACCTATATGTCCTATATGTTAATCCCGGTTATAATCTATCTGTGTTCCAAATTTCATCCAAATCCGTTCAGTAGTTTTTGCGTGAAGGAGTAACAAACATACATACATACATACATACATACATACATACATACATACATACATCCACACTCACAAACTTTCGCATTTATAATATTAGTAGGATTATTTTTTTATGACATTATAATAATTGACATTAGAATAGACAACGAATCTAAATATTAATGCCTCAGAGGTTTAATTCCTTGTAAAATATTATCAATTATGATTCAATTTCATGTAATAACTCTGGTTGAGGTGGATGGGAGCAGCCCAGGGGAAAAATTTTCAATAACGCTAAATTTATTTTAAATTAGATTTGTTTTTTTATATTTTTTCTCAATGGCGGAGCAGCGCCCTCTAGAATTTTTATAACGTAATATTCCATGACCATTAACAAAACAAACAAATTTTAACGCATGCGCGTATCCCTCATTTGACACGTGACTTATGGAACGTCTTTAGTTCATACACAAATCTCATATAAAAATTGATAAAATATATTTTTTTTCCAGAATCAGGGAAACTTTTCATATTTATAATATTGTAAAAAGCCAGTTCAGACTATTACGATCATTTAAAAATATAATAAATATAAATCCAATAATCTCAAATTTCGATTGGATTCGAGCCGTGGAAGTTGGTTTTGGCCGTGAATGTGGCTTTTTAACCTACAAAAGAGCTGATGATCTTCCAACGGCTGAACCGATTTTCATGAAACATAGCTAAGAACACTCTCGATCAGAATACCTATCTAACAAAAGCAACACAATTGAAATCGGTTCATCAGCTTGGGCGCTACGTTGCCACAGACAGACACACAGATACACAGATACACAGACACACAGACACACAGATACACAGATACACATGTTAAACTTATAACACCCCTCTTTTTTCGTCGGGGGTTAAAAATGGCACGATATATCTATGTATTATCGTTGTTAAGAGTAGCACCCCAGTTTTGAGTACGCTTTTGACATGTCATTTTGTACTTGAATGACGTTATAATGACATTTCCAAGATCGCGCTCAGACTTGAGATCGATTTATTAATAGATTTTTTTTGTATTGTTATTAAATGTGTTTGTTACTTGTCACTGGCGAAATACCTATAAAACTAGGTGGGCCATATTTTTAAAGAAAGGAGAAGAAGTAGCAGTTTTATTTATGGACCTAAGAAGCCTGTACCTACAGACCAACAAACTTTATTTGGCCCGTGAGAGCGTCGCTAGTGTTGTCTTGTATCGACAAGACTGTCAAAATAAGTTATTTTTTCTAATAAAGATTTTAGTTCATCTCTTGGCCACCGGCCAAAAAAAGCTTGTAGCACTGTACTAGTAGTTGTTTTGTATGGTGTGCAGAGTGCGTGGCACTGGGGCGGGCGGCGCGGGCGCGGCGCGCGCGCTCCGCCTCACGCCGCGCCGCGCCGCCGCCGCCGCACTTGTACGTGCCCGCCAGGTAACACAACATGGAGGGTTGCTATTCATTTTAAACGTATTAACGTAACGACGACCGCTTGGCGCAATGGTTCGAGCGTACGCCACTCGGCTGCTGCACTGCACATGATGATTGCGGGTTCGATTCCCGCCGGGGTAAATTTCGGAAATGGCCTTTCCGTAATTTGCCCTGGTCTGGGTGTCACTGGGATCGTTCCCAGTCCATTGTACGGTACCCATAGTACAAGCTTTGCTTAGTTTGGGACCATGCAGTTGGTGTGTCAGTCTGGCGATAAATCTAGGATGATTTAAACACTGGACACGATCTTGCTTTCTCACGTATCCTGCTAGCCTCGTACCAAGAAACATTAGCCTTGGTCGATGTTACGCTTCCTACTAGCATGAAGCGCTGTCCCAGTATAACACTCTTACTAAACTTCACTTACTCTTTGACAAAGGTCAAAGGGCCCAAAAAAAAAAACTTATTCTTAGCCCAACTTTCCTGAGGATGTCTCGTTCAGAGGCGAAACACGTGTCGAATTTTATTTTTAGTTTGCTTTGTTCCGCGGAAAATTGCACATTATTAGGGTCCCTGACACTCATGACTGACAAACTCGACCGACGGAGTTAAGTTTTGTTAACCTCTTCCATTATCGATCAACCTATTTGATTTATAATTTTGGAGGTTAACAAGCCAAGGGTGAGTGGTGGGTCCTTATCCTAAATTGTTTAAAAAAAAAAACTTCACTTAAGTACTAGAATAGTGCCACAACAGTCCTCCCCCCGTAAAAGTTAGTTGAACTTGTTTTCATACTTTACCAAGTTCATCTCGCGTCCAGTTGTTAAATAGTCCTAGACAAATATTGAGCGATCAATATGTTAAGTCTCCAGACATTCAGCAGTAAAGCTACACATTTCCACTAGGGCCGCTACTCTGAAATGTGTGGAAAGATTTGATCGGTGTTTTACACTCAAAACTTGTACATATACATACTAACCCCCCTGATCCTCCGCTCCACAAGCCAGCCTTTCAACACATACTTATGCCTGTGTTATGTGTCTCAGCAGCTTCCTATCTACACACCTAATGATTACCTAAGTGTAGTAATAAAATTATTATTCAGGTCTATGTACCTGGTAGCGTCGGAGAGCAGTGCGATGGAGAGTGACGCCCCTTGGGACGACCCGCCGAGCTCCACTAACAGTTCGTGAGTAGAATAGTTTTAGGGGGGAGGGTCCATGACACCTGGTCACTAATAAGATTGGTAGTTTGAGAGGAGAATGGGGATAGTAACATATATTTGAGGACAGTTTTTTTTGTTTTTTTTAGTTTTTTTGTTTATGAATCTGCAATCAGCCCTCTAGCTATAAGCAGATGTTTTGGTTTGTTATAACATGGTGTGCATGACTCCAATGAGCATGTCACATGAGGCACAGCTAATTTTAATTGCGATCTAGGATATTATGCCTTTTGAGGCGCTTATTTGGGTTTGGTTGCAGCAGCTGCACGGCTAGATGGTTTGGGTGGATCGCAAGTCTCCACTTGTAGGTATTTTATACAATCCCAATTGTGTCCTTAACTGTGTCTACTTTCAATTGCTCGTGTAGTTCTGCATTGGTAATAAACCATGGTGCATTACTCAATGTCTTCAGGATGGAATTTTGTAGTCTTTGGACTATGCTAGCATTTGAGTTAGAGGCGCTTCCCCATAGTTGAATTCCATATGTCCATATGGGTCTTATTACAGCTTTAAACACCAATAACTTATTTTCGAGAGAGGACAGTTAGTTCTGAATTTCTGTATTGGCAAGCAAGCTGAATTTAAGATTTCAACCAGACTGTAAAAAATTTCTTTTAGGCCTTCAATACTGTCACATCCAGTAGTGAGGTAATCCAAAATGCCAAACACCAAAAACAATTAATTTTTTTTCTCAATAATTGTTGCTGCGTTAACATCATAGCAAACTAACGAGACTAGTTTAAGGTGGGTGGGCCAATGATTGCAAAAATTAGTTAATATTAACAGATAATTAAAAGTTGGAAAAAGGGCTTGGAAAATAGGGTGATAATTTAAAATTAAAGATAGGTAGGTTCAACATATTCTGTCAAGTTATTAATTATTATAAAATCAAGAAAAAATACTTCAAGTGTACTTACTTATAATTTATTATAAGCTTACAACTAATCATTTACAGTCTAATAGAGTAGCCACCTGTGTAGATACTCACTTATTAAAATTAATAATAATATCTTATTAAATAAAAACAAATAGGTATTCCACTAACTCTTATAGACTTCGGTCAAGTCTGTATCATCTGTTAAATTGTTCTGCAGTCCATAAATGAGCACTTTGTTAATTAGCAGCTCTGCATGGCAACGCTGCTTGGGACTCATGCGTTTCAGCTTGCAAGCCACGTTGGCTCCTATAGCATCAAACTCTTTATCCAAAGACTCACCGCCCGTCTCCACAAAGTAGAATTCGTTTGATGGTGCCGACTCCCGCTCGTATTTTAATTTCTTCCTCGGCTCCTGCTTCATGTAACTTTTCTCTATGAGTTGTGGAGACTCAATCCCCGTCGCCCGTTCTTCATCTGATGCGTTGTCGCTTGCAGGTTCCTGGAAATATAAATAGGTTAAGAACTTCACTTTACTTATAAACAATAAAGTCAGTGAATACCTATTACTTATTGGATTATATAAGGTAAGTACCTAATATATGATGGCACCTACGTTATATAGTAAGTTCCTATTAGCACGGATCTGGCGCGCTGGTTTGGTCTGGGCTGGATTGTAAGTACTTATTCTTTTAGATTACGTCGGTTGTAAGGTAATTAGTCTTCATTACTCATATACTTTCTAACTAAACGAACGTAAATAACGAACATGCTCCGATATATAATTCGGGAGCTTAACTTCCAAAAAGAATATAATACTACGGGAATACTACGTAAAAGTAACCTTCTTTAAATGGTTGGAACAGATTGTATTGGATTGTATATTGTTTTATTTTGTGAATGGAAATGAAAAAAAGATATTAATAAATCGCTTATTTTCATTTATATCTGCTAAAATTCACTGTGCTTTGTGTATGACATATGCAATTTCACAACCATATATTTTCATCCACAAGTCCGCCATGCATGAAGTTTGGTTTCGTAGTCATGAAAATAATACGTAGTGTGAAAAATAATATACCAGCACATATTATTATAAAAAGCAGATACCTAGATAAGTACTTACATGTACAATAGTAACGTTCGGCGCGCGATCACTGCAGCTACAATCATTGATTGTAGTATTCAAAAAATTTTGATATGTACTCAAATGTTTATGACGTAAATGTTTCTTTAAATTAGTAATAGATGTTTTATAGGAGTATTCTTTCCTACATAATAAACACTTTGAATTAGTGGTTCCTGGTATTTTCTCAAAATGAGCCCAAATTGTTGAATTCATGATAGATACCGTAAAAATTGTATTGTATGGTATGGTCAATGGTATTTATTGGCAAAACGCTCAGATCAGTGTTGCTAGATTTAAAAGTTGAAATGATCGCCATGAAAATTATCGTTTTCCAGGAAATTTATAGTACATCGTACTACATTTCAGCTTTTCAAGACCGTCCAGCAAAATATGAAGAAAAACTTTAAATGTTATATTTACTTTCTGGCACAGACCAACAACGTAATATTCATTTTTCTTGATGACAAAATGGTTTTTCATTTTTGTCAATCATATGAAAGAAACGGTTTGACTCAAACATCATTCATGGATCGTCAAATAGTTTTGACGAAGTGTTTAAACAATTATTTATGATGCATGAAGCTTTATTCTAACTGGTGGGATCACTGTTGCACATAAAACGAGCCAAATGAGATGTTCTTGGCGGGACTGTGTTTTTTGCTATTAGGGTATTCATGGATCCGAAACGGTAGGGGTATTTAGGCATGGCAAGTAAGAGCGAGAGGGACATAGCCCACCAGAGACTACTTATCTCCCTCAGATTGATGCTCTGTCTACACAATGATGACTATCCAAAAATAAAGTGCGAGATCCAATCACATACAGAAATCCATGATATGGTCATGGTTTGACAAATCTGTCAAACATTCACCTAGAAGAGCGAACAATGAAATTAGTTTGAGCGCCTATTACCAAATCAAATCGCTGTATGGAAAGTTTCATACTTACTTCGTAGCTAACATTTTCACCCACAGATATTTCCGTATCAGTTATTTCAGAATCATCCAACGTATCATTTGCATTAGTGCCGAGAAATTTTAAGGCATGATATTTCCAAGAATTCGGCGTATATTCATACACAACACCGTTCGGACCTATTGTTTTGGATGCATAATATCTGCGTAAATCTTTCCTATACCCAGACCTTAAAATGTTTATCTTCTGTCTTACAAGGAGACGCGTTGCTGTGCCATTCAATTTCTTCAGAATTTCCGCTAAAATGTCATGCGCCGCATTTCTTTTATACTTATTACTATATTGTGGATGTTTGCGGTCCCACAGTATAGGCAGGTTTTCGTAGGCCTTTATGAACTCTTGTTCAACAGCTAGAGTAGTATCGGAAATGGATCCTAAGGCGTTCGGTTCCTTTTCACTTATTTCTTCCATGGTTAGTGAACTATGCTATATTAATAATGTAAGTATCTTATCGATATGAAATAATGTGCCAATTTATAATTGGCACATTATAATATTATGATAAACACGAAACTGAAGAAAAACTGAGAGTATGACTGACTGACTGACTGAGGGAGCTGAGTTGGCTGATAGTAGATTGATTTGATTTGACCTCGTAATTTTTTTCTTATTTGTTATGGCTCGGCTCGCTTGTTGCATTTAGCCAATGAAAGTCAAAATCATTCGCCTTTGTCCTTGAAAATAAAAAAAAACATTTTCAAGTTTTATGCATTGAGTTGGTTGGTTAGATCCTAAAATAAATATTACTTAAAATCAGCAAAGCGATAAATAGTAATAAACTGATAATTACTCGACTTCTTCGATGAACTGGAAACTTTTGTCTGCATAATATCTCAAATAAATGAAATGCACATAATATCATAATAAATTATGATACGAAGGGTACGCACAGAAAGGGTACGTGTCGGTATCACAGACTTAAAAATACTAAGTACGTTTAAGGTCGGTTTGTACTTACTAAAAGCAAGGAAATTTTATAATTCTATAGTTTATACGGTTTCCACTTTTTGTCAAATAAGTACTTGGAATTGTTGCTTTTTGACAGCAAAAATAGAGACTGTTATGAGACAGGAAATGTTTATTTGATTATTGTGCTTATTTTGGGTTTTGGTAACCGGTGGTGGTTTAAGTAACGCATTGTCCTAGTTTTGATTTTATTATTTTGAATTATACAGACTTATAAATACTACCTACGTATAAGCTATATTGCTGGTGCATCCACATGTTGGGACAGTCAATTTGTTTTTGTCTACTGGCCCTATGACGTGTGCGAGTGTTATATAGTTCACCAATATTATTATTACATAATATGTCATATTTACTACGTACTTAATAATTCATTTTAATATATTATATTTACTAGGGCGATCGGAACCAGACGAACTGAAGATGTGGCCCGTATGAAAGCCGCGCGGCCTCTCTGCATCCAGCATGCGACGGGAAACGCAGAGCCTAATCAAGTGGAGCATTCTCTATTTGTGATAGGTTTGTACACGCTCACCGTTATATTAATCTACTTACATGGAGGTCCTTATTTTGGTGCTAAGCTTAGACTATTATTGGTAACATATCTCTGGTGCTAAGTAAAAAGTTTTCGCGCGTTTTAGGGTTTGGACAAAAAAAAAAGAACTGTTCGTCTTTAGCCACCTTTTTATGACATAAAGAGGTCTACATTAGGGATATTCAATAAACATCGATTTTTGGAATCACTCGATGTTTTTAATACGATACATCGAATCGATCCGATGTTTTGACAAACTGTTGATTTACTCGATATATCGATGTATTTTCATAAAACATCGAATGCCACTGAATTTAATGAAAACTCAGTTTGATCTCTTAAATTATTCTCATACATAGTTTTGTTTTTTTTATAAACAATATTTGAATCAGCGATGGTTTCCATGTGCTAATTTGTCCCTCGTACTAATTTGTCTGATAGGGGTTGGTTAGGGCTGATAGAAACACTTATAGAGCTGATAAAAGTTGTTATATAATAAACCTGACATTAAACGTAAGTAATGGGAGTGAATTTAATGAGGGGTGAGAACGTACGGTTTGCTTGATGACGAACTGATTTTAGGTTGCGATATAATTTGCGTAAATGTGAACATTTGGGTCAAAGTGTGATTGATGCTTCGGCAAATGTACGTGCATGGTCGTACACCACGAAAAGTTGTTTTTTCTTAGTTATATAGATTTCTTGAACATTCAGCATCCTTTATCAAAGCCTTGAACATACACGATAAATGTGCAGACACGGACTGTGCTGGTGTAGGAGTAGTATAATAATTATAACTTGACGCTTGCGTGGAGTGTCAGAGGGCTGACTAGATAAGGGCTTTGTAGTGTGATGTAATGTTGGAAAAAGTACTCGATTTTTAGTAAACATCGATGTTTGTAACCGATACATCGGAAGACATCGATACACACTTCCGATATATCGCATCGAAAAAAACATCGATGTTTTTTCGAAGTGGACACCCCTAGTCTACATATTTTATTTCCTTTTTCAGGGGCTGGTAGCGGTGTTGAAGCGGAGGGCGCACCACCTCAGTTCGTACTAACTAAACACGAGACTAAGCGTCGTCCAAGGACTGCTCGACCCAAGCGAAACAGGTAAGCAAGTAGCTAGTTTACTTACAGGTGACATTCACCCTAACCGATTATTTAGTCTCTGATCCTAACCGACTTGCTGCGAAGCCTGCGCTGCGCTATGATAATCGAATGGGTACCACCTTGTTGTAGATTGGACCAAAGAACTTATAGATCCTTAGAATAAAGGGTAACGCGAAAACGTCCGTCTAGTTTTGACGATTTTGTGATGTGAGGGTACCTAGAGGGAGAGCCAGCATGTGGATAACCCATATGCCGTCTTTTGGTCGATGCCGCGTTGATTCGAGTATTATACCCACTCATAGCTACTAGTAACCGTGTCTATCTTCATCTACTGCATAGAGTTTATTTTCAGGATATCTCCCACACTGGTGGTAGAACCTGGCAGTCCACTGGAGCCGTGGGCGACAGCGACACTGTCACGCCTATCGCGGCTCATACGATCATCCAGTGCTGCTTCCACAGCATCTCTCAATTCCATGAAGACAGGTGATGAGTCAGTCGGTCAGAGAAGGTACTGACAAAGTGCATCGAAACTTGTAAGAAAGTTCAGAAAACATGTGGGTAGGAGGAATAATATATTTGCTGGAATGTTCTGGTCAGGCGGGCGAGTTGTAAGTCACATTTAGAGCTAACAAATCCGTTCAGTATGGGGTTTGAACAGAATATTAATTTTGAAAGTGCCGCCTGTCTTCGCCCTTGACAGCAAAGTACCTAATTGAAAGGTGGAGAAAAAATAAACGAGTAGGTACACATTTAATGTGTTTCATGTCATAGCTTTAATTTGTATTATGTAGGTAAGTATGTAATCAATAGGATTTTCCGATCTCAGGTGGAATAAAACAACGAATCGATTTTATATACGATTTATTTATATCGCCCGTTCATTCCGTTCTGCAAAACCAATGAAGCAATGAAAAATCAATTTGATGTCACATGAAAATACCCAGGTTCGGTTATTATATTTTAACGAACGTGGTAAGTATTTAAATTGTAATGCGAACATATTTAGGACATGAAAAAATAACATTGAATCGGTGAAATCGTTATCAAAGAATTGCAATTGATGCATGCAACTTTAATTTCAGTTCCGTATAAAAATAAAAGCCCTCTGTTGTTATGTAGCCTGCAGTTAGTTCGCCCAAAATGAGGATTTATAAAGGTGTCTAGTTATTGGAAATTAACGATAGCAATATCAGAAACTGTTCGGTACTTATTTTAATATGCAAACACAGAATTCGTCGCCCTGATAAACCCGCTAGATAAGTGAATGGTAAAGAGCTTATTGAAAGGACCCTTTTGGACATTATTTTAGCTAAACGCGCGGGTCGACCGCGTATTGACTAAGGGCGATTTAGACGTTATGCTTATCATACCAATGGCTACGTAGTCCTCGAGAAGACTACGTGACAAGTTTTTAAAAGAAGGCTGAATTCAACTAGTCTGTTACAGGCGAAGATTCATGGTTACATTACAAGTAACAGAAGTAGGTACGTATTATATTGTAATACTTATTGATGACGAACAAGTTATAGAGCGAAGGATGTTATCATTCAAAAATATTTATGAGCACATTTCTTATCAGACTACCCTCAATCATATTTAGGATTCATATTTTATTTTATTAAAATTTTATCAATCTTCCCACCAGTGGTTTTGAGGGTAACCTAACAGCACTACACTCACGCCAAGACACCATCCCAAGTAATATAAAGGTTTATCTCTGGAAGACAAAGCGTATCCACACTGGAGTTTTCGGCAAGAGTGTAGTGACTATAACAGCGAAGTAGTATCCCAGTAAGTACCACCATTTTATAATCTGATCCCACATACGTGCAAAGGACTTTCCACAAAGATTTGCAATATAAACCCACTTCACTTATTATTGAGAGAAGTGTGCGAGATGTAGGCGCAATTTCAGATTTATAGGAGCCTCCCAATACTTCTGACTAGTAGTCTTTAGCACATTTGTGGAGCGGGCATAAGACTTACCAATCATCATAGCAATACCACCTTTAAACATCGTCGTCAGCACTCGTTCCGCCAGTGTCGAGTCGCGTACAATACCATTTACGTGTGTTTCAATGATTTTTACGAGTGGCCAGTTATCTTCCACCTTTAACAGACCGACAACAATCAGAGCAGTGACGCATACACACCATGAGATGCAAATAATTTGTATACAACTAACATCATATCAAAAATCACAGTGATACACGGCAATGTATAAAAAAATAACAAGTAAAGGACATGGCATAAAATGTGAAAATCATTCAAGAATGTTATAAATATCGAGTAAGTAATCATCTGTCACGTGTGCCGCCATTTTGTCGACGTTATTAAGATAGCGACGTCATGTCTCTGGGTGTGCGGTTCTGTGGAAAGCACATTTATAATATGCAAACATCATAAAAGGAATAAATATGTTGCACTATATCGTAAAGGCAAAGACAACACACCTACACAACATTTAGAAACATAGGAATAGGTGCGATATAGATCGAAAATAATTGGGTATATAAGATGTCCATAGAACTAGGAATTGCATTTACATGGTTGACGTTTGATAATAAGCATAAGTAGCATTTAGATACCTATTTCATTCAAATCACAGACAGTATTAACCTTTCGTTTGCACTGGCGCAACATTTGTGCTCTTATCTTATATTTTAAATTGTAAGAAAATACGAGGCAGCCACATAAATCAATAAAAATATTAAGTCAGTGCAAACAGAGGGTAATAACAAATACAAATGTATTCTTCAAACGTCAAATGTTCATTTAAGAAGATATGCGAGCCTACAACTAAACAACTTAATGGATAAATCAGAACAAAAACGAACAAATAAAACATGTTAAGACACAGAAAAATCTCGGAAAAATCATAATCACATAGAACAATATGAAAAGCACGAGGTAACACGGTTATCAATGTTATATTAATTGTCAGGGCCACTTACCTCAGGGGACTGTGGAAAGAAACCATGATTATAAATAAAATGAACACACAGGTGAATCAATATACACTTTATATCCTTAAAAATTAGTACAAGTCGGGGGCTCCGCCCACTGCCGTCTCGAGCGTCTCAGTTTAAGAGTTGATTATCATAATTGAACAATATCAAAGGAATGTAGTTCGCGTTACATTACCTTTTTTTCTCATTTATTTCTCATTACACTAACACCTAATTAATCCGAAGCTATAACCGTACATTACTCATTGTCAGCTTTACAACCTATGAGCCGTCCAGGGTGCCGCGCGCCATTACACCCTATCCTTACGCTACATAAAGTTCATTTGACGAATTAGGAGTATTCTAGTTTTTTTTTTTGTTTATTAAGAACAAAAATAGGTAAGATATTCGATTTTCGGAAGATACAAAACCATAACCTCCAAATTCACGAGTTGGTATACACATTTGGAAACTCACAATACGCATGTGTGTCAGCTAATCACTCAGTACAGTGCATTTACCTCGGATCCTCGCGCGAAGTCCGCTCATTTCTCTCTTATAGCTCCGTGGTACGTCGGATCATTCTGTTACATCGTTAAAGGCAGTGTGGCATTCTAATTTTTACCTGGACAAACTGGCATTTGAAATTATCAGTATTGGCACAAAAATATTCAGAATACATAGCACATGATAGCAACACAGTGAAATGAACAATAAACCACACAGCCGTATGTAAATTTTAAAATTATTTCGTTTAAATTTGTAAATAATCTCATTAGACGTTATATTGACAATATTAGAATGTTAGTTACCCACAAGAAATAAATAAATTGATATGTGACTGTACTGTATGAGTCTGGTCCGCAAGATCACACGCGAGCGGCACGGATGTATAAAAATTATCATAATAAATATGCATTAAATCTTTCAATAATCAGATCGTAATCATTTAGAATTTACGAACAACATGTTCCAAAAGTCCGTCGACGTGTGGCCTCGCAGAGTTACTTAAACTTATTTATTGTGGGTGTATATTGGACGCGCTCGTAGTCAAACTATTAAAACTCTTATTAAATAGTGTTACAATCTAGAACGGGGGAGTGTCGCGGCGGCTGCGGCCGCGCCGGTCCTCGTGCTCTGCAATCACACAAACAAACGAACATGGCAAAATTTGCAAGATATCGCGTGGTATGTTTGCGCTGTCGAGCAGCCAACCCCGGATCTGGCCTACATCTGCAACACTACACACACCAGACATTACGTCCTCAAAACACAATCTCAGTAACTACGAGACACGATATAGCATAATATATTTTTCAATCTTACAATAATTAATATTATTTATAGTCATGCAAACTGAAAGAGAATACGTCATAAATTAAGACATGCAATCGGTCAAATATTTGCTGACATATAAAATAAAACGCCTGTAAAATAAAGATTATTATAAAAATCTATAAACCAACCACCCGAGGTATAGAGTACACAATAATAAACTATAACATGCACATATATTTTAAATAATACAACATTGTCATGATGTTAGAATAGAATTAAACAAAGAGGATGGGTCACACCTTATATTAATATCTGTGATATCGAATATAGCGATTTAAATGTTGTAGCTAAGGAACCACTATCAGATCCAGTCACAGTGTTTAGTCCTATGGTAATTTCTACTTCAATCAGAGACAATAAAAGCACGGAATCGTTGCTCCGTACCAAACGTTAAGTTAACCTCAATTGGTGTTAAGCTTAGAGCTACAAATTCTATGTACAACATATTAAGTATAAATATTTATTTATTAAATGTCATTTTAATTTATCCCATGTACTACAGAAGACGCTAAAATATCTACAGTTTTATCATACAAGTAGTGATTAAGTTTCATCTAGCTCTTCTAGTTAAACAGTTGTCAGAAATATATGTGGAGTTGAGAGGAGAATTGAATATAGAACTAACTATAAACAAAATGGTGCAAAAACACTATATGTTAGATAAGCCAAATGACTGTTTCTACTAAAGGACAGTGCCTATGAAAGCGTTTGTAATTAACAATAATTTTAATTATTATTTCTACCGCATAATACAATGATAAAGAAAATACTAATTTGTCGATAATAGTTATTCATAATCAATGCAAAAGAAAATGCATCTCTATGGTGTGCGTATAATAACTGAGATAAGCTTTCAAATCAAAAAGACACTACTTACACCATTTCTTACTAAAACCCCAAGATTAAATTCAAGTAATTATTATGTTGAGAATAAAATGAAACTCGATGAGTAAGTTTAATACAATACTAAATACATAGGCTACTCATATAAAGCCAATATTATACTGCTAGCATCTAACTAACCCAGCCTTCTACAAATAATTCACCTACAGTAGACGCGACT
The DNA here is from genome assembly GCA_905147325.1 of Notodonta dromedarius. NCBI lineage: Eukaryota > Metazoa > Arthropoda > Insecta > Lepidoptera > Notodontidae > Notodonta > Notodonta dromedarius. Next base: position 4,444,716 of record LR990183.1, on the reverse strand, counting down.
TCCAAGTTGGCCGTCCAGCACGGCTAACACGAGCGCCTATATAAGACTTTTGTCACAGTTTATATCGCACCGAGGCGTGCTCTCTCTTTCTGCATGCATAGGAGAAAATGAGACAAAATTAACTTAGCCGTACTGGGCCCACTGAAGTCTGTTCAAATGCCGTCGCAGTAAATGCTTGCGATACGAACCATGTACCGCGACACAAGTGGAACAGGGGCCCATGCACACTACGTTTTTTAAATCCTACAAAGGTTTACAGGCTGCGTCAGGCTCGCGTGCGTATCGCGTTTGTATCGCTACAAACGCGCGTCGACGGCGCGTTTATAAAACGTGGTGTGCACAGGCCCTAACTCGAGGCCGGCCGACTGGCTGCGCGCGTACCGTGGTGAGTGGGGAGTGCGCCAGTTACTGAGTACTCACAAGTTACTGCTGGTGGTGGTCGGGCGCCGCGCCGCCGGCCTGGTAGGGGTAGGGCGAGTAGGCGGGGTAGACGCCGCCGTACATGCCGTACTGCGCGTACTGCGCGGAGGCGAGCGCCGGGCCCGCGCCGCCCGCCGGCGCCGGCGTGCCGGGCCCGCTGGCGCCGCCCGCCGCCGCCGGGGGCGACGCCTGCTGCCCGCCCTGCTGCTGGGGACAGCCACCGTCACTACCCGTCACTACCCGTCACTACCCGCAGGGGAACTCCACCAGTACGTAGTTCGAACGGTCCCTCATAATTAGGGATTGCAGTACCAGTACTGAGGAGAGCTAGGCAATTCCGGGTACCAGGCTTAAATCAGTACCGGGAAATACCGGAAATACCGGTACCCAATACAAACGTTGCATAGTTATTTAAAAAACATATTTAATAGACTAGTTTGTGCTTCTTTTAATCAAATTTTAATTATTAACATGTATATTAAGCATTTTACTTATTTAGTGAAATAATCCGAAATTAATTTCGTAATTTCGGACCATTTTTGCATAGTTTTCAATTTCTAATTAGCAACGTGTTAATTTCGAACCTAACATGTGGCCTAGCGGCCATTTGGAGTAGATATGGAGGAACTAGATGCAGGGAGTCGGAGATAATTTCATATTGCGAGAGGCGTCGTTAAGAAGTAGGTTGATGATTGATCATTATGAATGAATGGCGTATTGTACGTCGAAATTTCGACGTACAAGACGCCTGAACATAATCATCGAGACACGAATGTTTTGCATGTCTATCCTGGTCCTGTTCCGTTCCGATTGTTTTGTTTCTCCTTTAGCCATTTTGATTTAAACCAACTAGCGTAGGTCCCCTTCAGTATCCTCCACTTCTCTCTCTTTACGACTTGCACAGTCTAGTTCGATTGTATGGTGTATAGGTAGTACCTTGAGTTTCATCTGCGCCTCGATGGCCTCGGCCTCCTTGAGCTTGCCGATGCTGCGGTAGTACTCGGCCCACTGCGCGCTGTAGTCGGGCGCGGCGCCGCCGGCGGGCGCGGCCGGCGCCGGCGTGGGCGGCCCGCTGGGCCCGCCGCCCCCGCCCCCGCCGCCGCCGCCGCCCGCCCCCGCCCCGGGCGCGCCGCCCGCCCCGCTCGGGCCCGCCCCGCCGCCTCCGCCGCCCCCTACATCCATTAACACGTCTCACTTTACATACTATTTCAGTCGCCAGCAGCGAAATAACAGCTTTTTACTAAATGCATATGAAAGTATACACAGTACTTATAACAAATAACATTTTTTTTGTCCGTCTGTCTGTAATTTTTTCCGTCTTAACTTTAATTAAATACCACCTTTAATACACCGTCTAAATATTTCACATTTGCTACGAAATAAAACAAGATACAAATTGATTATACATGGACCGAGCAAGGTACCGCCGTATTGAATCTATTTTAAATTGATTGAGCCAATGAAATTTATACTGAATATAAAGATATAGCTTGCTTGCATGTAAGTGCGAGGTGATCTGAAGAACTACTTTCCCTATTAGAAAGCTACAATACGCCTCGAGTGTCTTAGGCTATTCAAAATTAACGCGAGTAAAAACCACGAGGCGCATTGTAAAATACAAAATCTTAATGATGCTGCAATAAACTATGTGAAAAACGCTTCATCAGTTAACACTCTGACAATCCGTTAATGGTGATGAAATCCGCCCAAAGGCAACATTATCGACTAACGCAGACATCTTGCAATCCCCTCACCTTGCTGTTGCTTCGCTTGTTGCTCTATGGCCTCCGCCTCGTGCACCAGCCCGAGGGAGCGGTAGTACTCGATCCACTGTTGCGAGTAGTCCGGCTGGCCCGTCGCCGGGTTTATCTGGACTTGTTGCTGCACAAATTACTTAAAAATTAGGTACTATACTCACGGAGCTGTAGGCGATTGACTGACGAGCTGACTCGACTGGGGTACCAACCCTCTCACTGGAAATCAGCGTAAAGTAGCTACCATAGTTGCGTTGGGTACGATAACTGAGAGTCGGAAACCTAACCCGTCGTAGTCCTCTTCATATTATATTACTGCTATAGCTGTAGTTATAACGTTATTAAAATAGAACTGTAGTCAAAAGCCTTGTTAATATTACCGAACCAGCGCTCGAGCTTAAGCGCGTTCTCTGCGCGACGGCCTAACTGTGACTAACTCGCGGCGCGGTACCAGAGCGAGCACGTGTGCGAGCTGAACGCCGGCTCGGGTCAAGTAAGCACACTATACATACAGCCTAACTACTCTTTCATCCTTCTTTCCGTGATGAAATTCTCATGGATACCCTCCCCCGCACGCATCGGGTGAGGCGAGCGAGTTATGCCGGACTCCTACCGGCTAAAACCCCACAGTGGTCGTACTCCCGCCTTGCGACAGGGCCACAGACAAACAGTCTTGCTTCTGTGGCAGCCAGTCGAGTCTGTACACTTTGGGCCTGACCTGTGGTTGCTGCTGCGCGGCGGGCTGGTGCCAGTGCGGGTTGTAGCCCCAGGCGGGCGGGCCGCCGCCCCCGCCCCCGCCCCCGCCGCCGCCGCCACCGCCATAGTACTCGCCGCCGCCGCCGTTACCGCCGTTACCACCGCCGTTGCCGCCATTGCCGCCGTTCCCGCCCTCCGGGATAAAGTTCACCGGCTAAAGGAATAGTTTATAATTAATTTAAATTGTGGTCCTAATAAACATCGTTGGGGTAACCAGAATCGAATTTTGAACGAGGTAAGGTCGTTATATAGACTAACAAAAAACTTGAGAGGTGTCAAGGGACACCCGGATGGAACGAAGTTGCAATATCCGGAACTTGTGCAGAAACACTGTCAGGATTCATTATTGTTATTATTTTTTACTATTTATTATTGACAAAAAATCTGTATACAGTCAACAAAAATAATCGTAAAAGTAAAAGTAAGTCGCGACACCACACTGTTCAATGCGAAAAAGAAAGACGAAACGAAAATAACTGGCTTGCTTTCTAGAAGAGAGAGAGAGAGACAGACAGAGAAACAGGCGCACGCCGCACATATAGCAAAAAAAAGTGTCGTTACAACTTTTTGGGTCTTAATTTTTTCCGTCTATCCCTCTTTCGCAACGCGCGATAAGGAACTTCGTTCCAATAAAAAAAAACTGTCACACAGAAAAAAAATACAATACGGACATCCCTTGGTTTCGTCAGGGCTGGCGCGCTCCCAACTATAGATACGAAGCTACAAAAACATCGGCAGGTTCGCATCAGTGGACCCTCTCAATACGTATCCTCGGGTCACAAAAGATGCAGGATTAAAAAAAGATGCCCTTCTAGGTGAATGTAATTCTAGGCACTCAGCGCTGTCCGAGCTGAATCACCCTTTATTGCGATGCAGCAGGGGTAGCTATTTGTTTGTCTTTTCAAAGAGAAATAACTCTTCTCATGTTAAGGGGGTCCGTATAATAGCGGTACTGGTACTGGCACTGACCATGCCGACTTTCTCCATGATGATGCGCTTGCAGTGCTCGACGCTGTCGGGGTGCCCGCGGATGTAGAAGGTGCGGTTGTTGCGGTCGGCGCCCTGCGCGCGCCGGTCCAGCTCGCAGTGCGCGCCCGACTGCGCGTTGATCTGCTTGATCACCTCGCCACCTGCCAACGGACCAACAACTGGCTGATCAACACGATTTGATTGACAACTCAATTGGGCGGCAATTCAGTTCCCAATTCAATTTCTATTGACGACCGCTTGGCGCAGGGGTTCGAACTTAGGCCGCTCGACTTACTACACCGAATGGTAGCGCGTTCGATTCCCGTCTGTTCGTTATTTGCCCTGGTCTGGGTGTCACTGGGACCGCTCCTAGTCCATTGTACGGTATCCATAGTACAAGCGTTGATTAGTTTGGGACCGTATAGTAGGTTATTATTATATTTTTTTTAGTAGAGGTGTACCGATTTCATTGTTACAAGAATCGTTATGATTTTGTTTTATACTCGATTATAATAGAATAGAGAACTCTTTATTGTACATCATAAGTTACACGGACACTACAATTACAATTTGAGAAAACAAGGAAAAAAAACGGTAGTGTACATTGGGCGGTCTTATTGCGAGCTGCGATCTCTTATAGGCAACCTTTGGATGGAGGAGAGGATTTTGTTTCATAATAAATTAGTCACTTTATTCGGCAATATCACTTCTAAACAGGGAAATCCTTACAGAATAGAGCATTACAAATATTTGTTATAAGTATATAGTGTACTAGCTGTGCCCGCGACTTCGTCCGCGTGTAATTTAACTTAACAAAAATTTCGGGATTATTCATCTCCTATTTTATCCCCTTCGGGGTAATCCTTTCTTAGCGGATGCCTACGTCATAACATCTACCTTCAGTGGTTTGGGCTGTGCGTTGATAGATCACTATGTCAGTCAGTGAGTGTGTCACCTATGAGTTACATATATTTAGATTACAAGTGTGTGTAAGGGCACAGAGCGCGTGTCTCACCTCTGCCAATGATGAGGCCGCACTTGAGGTTGTTGACGGTGAAGGTGACTCGTATCTCGGGGCTGTCCTGCCACTGCTGGTAGTCGCCGCGGTCGCCGTTGCGCTGCGACGAGCCGCCGCGCCCGCGCCCCGTCCGCACCTCCTGCTCGCGTCTCTGCACACACCATACACCGCATTACTTATAGTCACTTGCCCCCGCAAGCCAACAGGCATGGCCCGCACGATGCCGCCCGAAGGTGGTGCGAAACACAGCTATACTACTACTTTAAGCATGCATCCAAGTCAAATATACGCTGGGTATATGATCTGTATTCAATTGGCTCCAGCTTGGCTATTGAATTGACGGCCGGATTAATTTGTTACACTGAGAATTAATGGTTATTAATATGCCATCTTTAGAGGCATATGTTCTGTACTAGTGATGTAACGAATATTCGCATTCGCATTCGCAAGAATCTATGCGAATGTTTGGCGAATGTTTTTGAAAAACAAAAAGGAAATTATCTATAGACGGATATGGAATGTTAACAACTAGTCAGAATTATATATTATTTAAACAAACTTGCTCATAGGGTAGCCCTTATTGCACCGCTTTTAGGTTCATAAAGCAGCTTATTACGCACTAGTCCTATTGACACTTTACATTTTTTAAATCTTAGTAAAGAGTTATCCTAAAAATAGTAAACATTTAAAACAATAAATAAACGATGGTTATTAAAATATTATACATAAATACATTAACTATTTAAATACATTTTTCGCATTCAATTTCATTGTAAATAAAACATATTATAAACATTCGATTTATTATATTTCAAACAATATAATAATTGTAACCGGCTTTGCCAGACCCATAGATAAATATAACTAGATGAGTATACTCTACGAGTTCCGTAGACATCCCGCCACTTTTCGATACTACGGAACTTATAAAATCAAAGTGATTTTTTTTATTGATATAAAAAATCGAATACGGCGGCTCACGTAACCTATTCATTTCTGCGAAATTAATTAACTATTAGTCACCTTTTTAAATAAAATAGTAAGAAATTCTGTTACTAAATTTATTAAACCGGCATCATTGACATCTTCAGCAGAAGTGACTTACTTAAACTTTTATTTTCTTTTTGGACTGATGAAAATTCTTATAAGGATTTTTTAATTGAAATAATTAAGTTGTGATTAGTATGGGTGCACAATCAGTGGCGCGTGGTTTGAGACTCAATTTAGATTGTTTTTTAAATTACTTATAGTGATTTTGAATAGTAAATAACTATTTATTTCCTATAATAAACCATGTATAATGTGGTTCTAATTTAAAGGATGAATCTTGCTACTTAAGTAAAATAGGTTACAATGTAGCTCAATATTTCGTAAACGGGAAATAATATTGAAAAACAGTCAAAGAAACCTTGAAATAATTTTAAAAAACTTACTCAACAATACCTCAAAGGAGGGGGGCGTGTAAACATTTTTTCACTCCCCTTTCTTAGGTACGGGAGGTACAATGGAATAACTTTGCAAATTTAAACTTTCAAAATTTAAAAACATGTTTTTTAGCGGTACTTAAACAATTTTTTTTGGCTAGTTTGCAGTATTTTAGCCCTAATAGTCTCTGTATAAAATTACTGTGAGTGCAGACGGACGTGCCGAAACTATAAGGGTTCCGAGTTTGACTACGGAAACCTAAAAACGTACGGCGCGCCATGTTGTTTTATTTTTCATTCATCCTGCAATTCTCTAGGTCTTAAAAAAATCGTGAATTGTGATTTTATTCACTTAAGATTGTAATAGTCTAAATATTTTGTACTCGCAAGTAAGTTGTAAAATGTCGTATGAAATGCGTGAGCATTGTTATATCGATCGTAATTTAGCTCACTTGCACATAATGTAATTATTTACTTATATTTGAATAAAAAAATGACCTGTCTTGAGGTAGGCAACTAAATTATAAATAGGATCTTTCTCTATTGCTCTTGTTAGTGTAATTCAAATATTAACTCGATAAAATTTGAATATAAAATAAATTTGATTAATGAAATAATACTAAACTACCCTCAAATCAAAACAAATCTCTTCGAATTAACTTTATGTGACTAACTTCGTTCTATCAACATAAGTTGGAATGTTCGTGTAGGTTCGGCTATGTTGGGCCGACACGAAATGTCAATCCAGTCTAACATTTTGCGCACTCTTTATTAACCTCCGAGAAATAGGCGTGTTAAAGTTTAACATGTGTATTTGTGTGTCTGTCTGTGGCATCGTAGCGCCCAAACAAATCATCCAATTTTAATTTTGTTTTTTTTTCAAAAAGGTGTTCTGATCGAGAGTGTTCTTAGCTATGCTTCACGAAAATCTGTTCAACCGTTTAAAAATTATCAGCTCTTTTGTAATTTAAAAAGTCGTTTAAATTATTTTTAAATATTAAAAAGTTTTTTTTAATTTTCGATTTAGGGTTTCTTATTTGAAAGTCAACATTCGCATTCGCATTCGCGAATGTTGAAGCTAAATATTCGCATTCGCATTCGCGAATGTCAAAAATCCAACATTCGTTACATCACTATTCTGTACTATATTATTTGACAGTGTCCTTGCGAATATGTTAACTCACATGGTATCTTAGTCTGGTATTTTTGATAATGGGGGTAATACATTTGAAAGCAAATACTAGGTGAAACAGAAAGGGACACAGAAACTATTTTTTTCACAACTTTACTTTGTAAATCTACAACTAACGGCTTTGTGGGACAGTTGAAGTACTAGAGGCTTTGTACACTTGTGAAATTTACAAAGTTAAGTTAAGGTTGAAACCAACCTGTATATGTTTCGTATTATGACATAAATCTAGGATAAAAAAAAATACTTACATTTACACTTGAGATGAGGTCCTCAATCATTTGTCTAGCTTGATCTACTTGATGTGGCTTGCCTTGTAGGTAACATCTGCACAAACAAATATATAGTATACCATAATGTAACAATGTCGATAAGGAATCGTAATTTGAACTTTGTACTTCAGTGATTAAGTTCAGATTGCGTTACTATGCGCATGTTGGTTGATGGATAATTGTTAATAGTATAGAGTGTGTTGACTGACCTCTTGTCTCCGGGCCCGTCGTCCCTCTCCTGGTGGAACTGCACCCTGCAGCCGGTCTCCGCTTGAATCTTCTTGATCATATCCCCCCCGCGACCTATCACCACGCCCACTGCTACCTTTGGTACCAGCACCTATAAATATTTTATTCGTTATTCACACAGTTGGACTTTTTGTTAAACTGTCTGAAGTGTCTGTCTAAAGTGTCTGAGAGTGGTTTCGAGTACACTTTTGACACGTTATTTTGTACTAGTAAGACATAAGAGTGATAGTACCGAGATCTATCCAGACTTGAGATTGATTTGACGACCGCTTGGCGCAGTGGTTCGAGCGTAGGCTGAACGTCTAACTGCACCGGATGGTTGCGGGTTCGATTCCCGTCGGGGTAAATTTCGGAAATGGTCTTTTCGTAATTTGCCCTGGTCTGGGTGTCACTGGGATCGCCCCAGTCCATTGTACGGTACCCATAGTACAAGCGTTGCTTAGTTTGGACCATACAGTTGGTGTGTTCGTCTGGCGATATTTATTATTTGTATTTTGTGATTTACGTGTGATTTACTGTAAGTATTCCATGTTGATGACGCGTCAACTATAGGGTACTGATCGCACCCGGGCGTTAACTGGGCTGGAGCAGGTCCTAAGTGGTTCCTATCGTTGGTACCTCAGTGGAGTTGGTGGCGAGTCCGTTGCCCTGGTCCTGCGCGGGGTAGGGCTCGTCGTACTGCGGCGGGCGCGGGCCGCCGCCGCCGCCGCCGCCCTGCATGTCCTTGTCGGCCAGCAGCTCGTACACCAGCTGCTTGGCGTGCTCCACCTTCGACGGGTCGCCGGATATGCGCAGGGGCTTCTCCTACCACAAATACCACGTTTCAGAGATGATTTTGTTTTCTGAACCCACTTCAAAAAGGGGGAGGTTCTTAATTCGATTCCATTTTTTTTTGTTACCTCAGAACTCTTTCAATTATAAACCGATTAGAAAAATATTTGCATTTGACAGGATGTGCTTCCAGATTGGTCCTATAAATATTTGATCAAAATCGCTTCAATAGTTTGGCATTTAAATGAAAATAACTGGAAAACATCATTCAAGTAAACGTAATTGCGTAATTTGCTTTCCTAAGACTTTCAGTAGTGTTTGCGGTCACTAGAATAGTCTCAATGTAGCTGCCTTCCTTCCGGCTTCAACATAATCTGATGATTTATTTATTTATTTACTTACATATTCCGTGTTGGGTCCGTCTTGTATGACGACCATTTTGGCGCCCGACTGTTCCTGCAGCTGTTTGATTGTTTTCCCGTTCTTGCCAATTATAAGGCCCACTTTCGGGCCGGGCAGCATGACTTCGTCCTGTTCAATAAATTACACATGTGACGTGTGTTTTATATGTGGTCAGTTTATGCCATATTCGTATTGTCTTGCCAAGCTTTGCACACATTAAGGCGGTCCGCGCCGTAACGCATGTCATTTCAATAATTCTCATGAATCTATTTTAAAAAGCTCCGTGTGGGAACATTTATATCCGCAAGATAACCTAAGTAAGTTGACTGTGGTACAGTCAACATAACAAGTAGCTTGCTATCTGAAGTGTCCAAAATAATAACACTATTAAACACGTCATAATCTTATGACATCAAGTGGCCTATAAAATATGTATTCTTCAGACTTTATGGTATACTTTATGGTGGTGAAGTTGTTAGGTTGGAGCTCGTACACACAGCATTATGAAATGTTCAACGTTTGATGTTGACTGTACTACTAAGGGAAAGGTTAGTTCAGAAAAAATGCTATTCTAGCAGTGTTGAGTTTCGAAGAGAAGTGGAATCTAAACTAGTGTTGTGCAGGAGTACTGACCGTAATGGCGCCGCCGCCTAAGCCGCCGCCTCCGCCACCGCCGCCGCCGCCACCACCGCCGCCGCCACCCCCACGCATCATGGGTGGCATGCCGCCGCCGCCGCCGCCACCGCCCCCGCCGCCGCCGCCGCCCCCTTGCATCTCCTGATGCTGCGGCGCGTTCTCCCGTCCGCGGTGATTCACTATTTGGTTCACTAGTTCCCTGCTCACGGACGGACATGTATAAGCGTGGTCCTAAGAACCTTTACACGCGGCGACTTTTTGCAGCGAAACGCTCAGTTTCGTACCGGGCGATTGGTCTTGAAGTCGCGAGTAAAAAGCGATTGCATGGCAAGCTCAAATTCAAATAATTTATTGTCAATCTCTCGAGGTTAAGGTGAAGGCGCCTGTCTAGCCCGCGAAATTCAAAATTTTCGAGTATTTTTATAGTTTATCCAAAATCTGAAAGCATTTAAGACAACATTTTGTGATTTGCGAAAAACACAGTATGCAGTGCGTTTATTAATACATTTATTTTACTCTAAATATTATCACGGTGGATATGATACTAGTAAATCACTAAATATACAAAAATTGCCAGATAATCTGGATAGCTGTCGTTCTTGAAATGTTTTAGAGTAAGTTGGATATATTAATAAATGCACTGCACGCGGTCTTTTTCGCGAATTACAAAATTTGTCTTTTATTATTGTCAGATTTTGAAAAATTTCTAAAAGAACTCAAAAAATTTGAACTTCGCGGGCTAGACGGGCGCTTTAGCCTTAAGTAATCGCGAGTGGATTTGAGGATGTGTGCTTGGTGTCAGGTAACTTGAACGATCGGCGGAACAGGGGAGATGTAATGGGGGATGGAAGACGCGTGATGGCATGCGCTTAATATGCATTCTTATACCAGGTGAAACAGAAAGGGTATACTATTTTTATTTTAACTTTACTTTGTATATCTAAAACGATCGGCTTTGTGGGACAGTTGAAGTACTAAAGCTTTTGTAGACTTATGAAATCTGTCAACAACTGTATCCCTATAATACCTTTTGTTCTTCAAGTTTCTTTCAAAGCTTATGGTTTTAGAATGACAAAATTAAGTTTTGAAAAAAAAACGGTATACCTTTTTTTTTTTATATGACTATAATATGTTGTTGGCCAGAGTGGCCATAACAACTTCACCCGGACAGAGGGCCCAGCCAGAGGGGCAGGGGGGCAGCTAGCTCAAGGGCGCCACAAGGGACACGACCTCGGCTTGGGCCGCTGCCAGGAGAGGTGGCGAGGGTAAATCTACCACCGGATCGGAACGCGGCGGTATACCCTTTCTGTTTCAACCTGTATAGATTAGATGTTCAGCTATGGTATATGATTGTAACTAAACCACTGTCACTCAAAATATACTATAGGTTTAAAATCCATACCGCGAACGTAGGATTCTATATGATCAAAACAAAAACATTGACAAGGGTATCGCCAGAGACCAATTAGCCAACACGCTACTTGCGTCTGCTATTGTATGAGGATGCAATCATCAAAAGTTATTAAGTTGGATCAATCAAAATCAAGCCTTCAACGGACCAATCAAAATTTCAGATGCGTTTGGTACTACATAATTCAGTGGTAATGCATAAGCAGGACGATCGAAGGTGCTAGACTATGCGGGGTCTATCTATTATTGGTCAGTGCATATGGCACACGTCGCGAAGCAAGTCCAGAACATCACTCCCCACCGTTCAAGTTACGAACGACATCGTTATTATGTGGAAGAGGCTTATGTATATATAAAGGTACAATGTATTGAGTAGAAGCGGTCATATCGTGTTAGAATCGCGGCTGTGTCGTTGCAAAGTCGCCGTGTGTAAAGGTCCTAATAGAACGCGATTGCATGTATTGACATCAGCAGTATAAAGGTCAGCGCAGACGGAGAAAGCGGTGTCGGAGCGACTCAATTTAGTAACAAATTCAATTCAACTTAATTCGCATCCACATACGACTGCAATTGGTATAACGACCCCGCGAAACTCGACTCCGCTTCGTGGCGTTTTAAACCACCTTCGTAATACTAATTAAAGTCGTATGCAGAAGCTAATTAAGTTGTTTTTTTCATTATACAAAATATTTTTCTGTGATGTGATAAACTCACATTGCTAGTAATCACTAGCAATGTGAGTTTGTCACATTACTAGTATTCCCGTTAGCCCCTCCAGCTAAGCTAATGCTTGTGTTAGGAGTGGGCTCGCGTCAATAGTTTAACGGCCAAGACGGGGATCGCGCCCGGAACCTCTCGGCTACGAGAGAGGCCCCTCTAACCACTAGACTATTGACGCCTTAAACTGTTACTAATTAAGTTGCTACGCCACCACTACGCCCGTGTTCACACTGACCTTTAGCAGATTTATAGCTCTACATAAAATATGTGGCTTATTGTACAGTCAAGATCCACGAGCGGTCACCTGATGAACTAAGAATGTGGCCAAATATTTTACCTAGACGCTAGCGCCTGGCGAGTTCAAACTCGCCGCAAAGCTACAGTATGTTCAAATCACGCATTACATACGACCAAAGTTCATACACTTGCGTTCTATTAGGACAACGCTTTATGGGAATTCCTCCTAGTCCTTTTGGCATCTTTCTTTATTATTAAGGGTCGGCCTCCTGTCTCCCATGGGTTGATTTCGTGTAGGTAAGCGTATGGTGTCACGCAGGTGACGCTATTCACGCAGGGCAGGGCAGACTACATTGGGAAAGTATGGACAAACAGAGCAGCGTACACTGCGACACGCAGGCACGTGACACGCAGACATGTCTTTGTCCTGCTCTACGGCTTGTAGTAACGGTACAGCTGCTGCGCGGCGCGCGCACATGGTGACATGTATTATAAAAAGTGACACTGACATTTGTCTAGTTCAGAGGTCGGCAACCTTTCGGCAACAATTTACAAAATTTCAAAGCTTTTAAAGAGCCACATATTTTTTTCTTGCCAACAATAGTAGATACTTGCAAAAATAAAGTTTTTGATAAAAAAACTAATCTATTTATGAAAAATATCTATGAAATGCGAGTACAAGTGGCTGAGAGATAGAAATGGTGCCTAATCCTCGTTAATAGATTCAGAACTATTTTTAAAGTTTTTTTTATAAAATAAAGAATATTTGCATATGGGACTAAAGAGCCGCCCGCAGTTCACATCCAAAGAGCCGCATGTGGCTCGCGAGCCGCAGGTTGCTGACCCCTGCTCTAGTTGGAACAATCACGTTAAACTTCCAATTCTGTACTATGCTATGCTGCGTCGCCTGCCTGTCAGCATACGCTTAGCCTTACACAGGCCGACTGCCGTCCAAGCCTCGAGACTAAAGAAGTTAAACTACCAGTAAACCTAAGAGAGACTAGGTGTCAGAATTTCTCAGGCTTCTGACTGCCCATTACGACTGTCATCGATATTAAAACGACAACCGGGACCGACTGCTTAACGTGCCCTCCGAAGCACGGAGGAGGTCAGATGTTATAAGGGCGCCCTGCATTGATCGACTTAACCAGCATAGTAAAACTTTTGTCAAGGGATTAAAAGCTTAAAAGACGCCGCCGCGACATGACCGCAACGAGTTGGGTCGGGCGACGTCGTTAAAGTTCATATTTCCTTGATATAAGTGATCTTTACACATGTGCCGTTTTGTGTCGGACAATATGGGGTGACCCTGAATCAGGCAGACAACCCATTCGAGACGGGACTGTGCTATCATGCCACAACGCGCCGATCTATCGGGATGCGTGTTTCAAACTGTAATGCTGGCACTCGACATGGCGTATTTGCACAAATATTGGTGTTATCATGCCCAACGAAGATGATCCCAATAAGGATGTATAGTGTATTTTTCCTTAAGATTCGGATTTAGTAAACAATCTTAGCATGCCTTTTTAATGTAATTTATCTTTCAAAATTATTTAAAGACACATTTTTCAACCTAATACCATTTGGGAAACTAGTAATTCTATACATATTAGACTGGTGTTGCTTGCTCACATTCTGTTGCTGTTCCTGAGAATGTACACCATATTTTATTCATTGAAAAGAGTAACATTGAGTTTTTTGCCGGATCTTCTCAGTAGAAGCAGCATTTCGAACCGGTGGTAGATTCTGACTATTCATAAATGCTTTGTTGGCTTACATGAATAAAAACAATTTTGAGTTTGAGTTGAGTTAGACAGATGTTTAAAAATTAAACATTAAAAAGGCATGCCAAGACCCCGCATCCTAAGGGAAAATACAATATAGGTGTGTTATGTTTTGGCCGCAATAGCCTCGATATTAGTGCAGACACGCCGTGTGAAGAGCCGGCACAGGCTGCGACCTCCTCACCTGTCATCCTGTGTCATCCTGTGTGGATAACACAACATGGGTTACATATATTGACAAGATTCCTACACGTTATTATAACAGAGCGGTATCCGCTCAAGACTCGTCGCCTAACCGTGTGAGCTCTATGAAAACAAGCGAATACCGCTTATATATAAACAAGCCTGTCGTACCATGGCGGCGCACGCATCCAAACGCATAAAGGTCTTTGCCCACTACACGTCGCTGTACCATGCTCGCGCTATGAACGAACCAGGCAAACTCAATGAGAAAACAATAACAATAATTATGGCAACATATTATTTTTGTAGTTCCTGGTATACTTTTTGAAGCTAAGCTTCTATACGTGCTAAACGTCAGTACCGTTACACGATATATATAGGTATACAGAGTGGCTGCTGCGGCGTCCTACGCTTTATAGTATAAAGCTTCGCTTCTTTCGAGCGTCCCTAGATGGCACTGTTTATTTATATTTTATTTTTTGTAAAAAAAATGCAATCAAACCACAGATTAATGTAATGCCACGTATTTAAAAAATATTCATTGTTCTTACAAAACGTTTAGTAAAACATGTTTTTTATATTGTTTTATTCAAACATACAAAATAATAATAGTCATGAATCTGCTGTGGGTCCGATCACGGCACGGCACGGTGTTGGTCGGACGGAAAGGTTTGGTACGCGTCATCTCATACAATTCTATACAAGCGATACTTTCTTGAATGTGATGATAAGGCTACGGTAATGGTCCAATCTAGTGGGCAAAGTGCTTAATACTATAAAGTTTCTCACTAAATGTAGCATCTACTGACGGACTAGAACTATAATTGCTGTCTAGAATATGTCGTGCATGCGTGGTGTGGGCCGCAATGGACGGTCAGCTTTAAAGCACCACTACACTCCCGCCAAGAATCTTGACGAGAACTCCGACCACATTCTCGCGTAATCGTATCGCCATCGAGATATAATGCCGTCACCGTAATTCTTATTCACGAAAATCTATATAAATAATCCAGACGGAACATGCTGACGTAAACGAAACAGTACGGTAAGAAAGTTGCGATCGCGCCGCGGATATTTTATTACCTATAGAAAATATGGAGCTGTCAATTTTCAGCTCACCAGACGACGCACGATTGGACTGGGGTGACGTCTGTTACTTCTGAAGGTCCGTATTAATAAATCGATCTCATGTCTGAGAACGATCTTGAGTACGCTTTTGACATTTTGTACTGGTATGACATTTCCAAGATCGCTCGGACTTGAGATCATTTTATTAATACGGTCCATAGTGTTACTACAGATCCTAATTATGTTGCAAGGTCGGAAAGAGAGTCACTGTCTGAGCTGTCAAATGGTAATGTCACCCCATTGCAATGTGGCGCCGCCCTGGTGTGAAAAAATCACTTAAAATACTTATATCTCATTATGTTGTTATGGACCATTCTCGCAAGTTCTTGGCGGGAGTGTGGGGGTCGTTATGGCGGGGATACGTACTTGGCTCTCAGTATCGCCTCCCTGGAGCCTGTGAGCGTGCACAGGCGCTCCTGGTGGTCGCCCGACGCGGGCGCCATTTGTATCTTGCAGCCCGACTCCGCCTGCAGCCTCGTGATTTGTTCACCTCCGCGGCCGATAACTGAAAATTTTCAGAATTCAATATACAGGCTGAAACAGATAGGATATACTGTTAGGGTCGAATCTCAACGACATCATTGGTCACCATTGTCGATCCTGACTTACAGGAGTAAATGGTGGAAGTGTGTGGCGGGACTAATCCATACATTGAAGGAAACTCGTTTAACCCCGACGCGTTATATACATGTACCTAATCATGGCTCGCGTCGCCCATTATGTTGTTGCCCAATGATACTAACTAAATGTACAGACAATAGTACATTGTTATCCTAGGGATGAAAGTAACTTGTCTCTTACACCCAAGGTAAACACTGAGCTTTTCATTACGAATACAAGGAAAGTTAAAATAAAAACAGGAATTGGCTAAAGAAATATTACAAGGAAGTATGAACAATACCCTACAACTCGAAAAAAGAAATGAAGATCGGATTGCCGCCTATTATGTTTTTTTTCCGTTGGCCGGCCAGCTTCAATAGAGATGTGAAAATAGAACTAGTTTCTTTTTCATAATTTGACAGCTGGCAGTTGAAAGCAATTCTCCCTAGAGCTGAAAAGTATTACTATCAACCCGCTCTTCAGGCAACTTCAGACCTACTTTCCGAGTATGAGTAATAAAAAAGCAGTTTTTTTGGAATGCCATTTGTTTTAATAGCTTCTATGACCATGCTAGCCGCAGGTCACTGCACACAAAATGCAACCTTAAGGTGATCAAATGTCAAGTTTGTCGAATGTACACGTCAGGGTATACAAGGTGTAATGAAAAGAGTGGTTAAACAGTTTTTCGGTAACATTATTTTATAGAATCTCAAGTGTAGGTCTTGTCATAAAGAGAGAACATTCCTTGTATGACTGCTTAATACTAAGTGTGAGGCAGGCTCGGTGAATTTCCTAGGGAATTTCTGTTAGTGGTAAACTCAAATTCAATATTGTTTTTATTCATGTGAGTCAACAAATCATTTATCAATAATCAGAATCTGGCAAGAAACTCAATGGTTACTCTTTTCAATGAATAATATGAATGATATTATGATAGTAAACGAAACCACTTTGTAGAATTTAAGAATACTTAGAGGTTTTTTTCATATTTCCACTCAGAAAATCGTAACTGGGCACCACCACTCACCTAAATGAAATACCATCTCATATATTTATGCCTCGATCGCCATTTCCCTGATACCCCACCAAACTTTTAAGGATTCCATATACTCATACAATAGTGGATATAAGCTGTGCCTTGTCTTACTGGTCTGTTATCACCTAACAGTTACTGTATTGTACTTACTGAGTCCAACCATTTTGTCTGGAACCCTTATGTACTCATTGAGCGTCTGGTCCAGCATGAGGTTAGGCGGCGCGGGGGGCGGCGGGGCGCCCTGCCCGCCCGCGGGCACCGACATGCGCCCGCTCGGTACTACTGATGATGGTACACTAGGAAACAGACGACAACAATATAATCATCGTCATCAATTTCACTGCTAAGTAGATATAGTTCTCCAAAGTTTTCCACAAATACCAGACCAGTGCTGCTCGCATTCGGCAGTTTCCCGCAACCTTTACTAAGGCCTGTATTAATAAATCAATCTCAATTCTGAGAGCAATTTTGAGTACGCTTTTGACATGTAATTTTGTACTGGTATGACATAAGAATGAAATTTAAAAGATCACTCTCAAACTTGAGATTGATTTATTTATATGGGCCTTGGTCATCTTCCAACTTGTGCGTGGCTACATAATCTGTCTTCAGGTGCATGGTCTCCATTGTAGCCCAAGAGAGAACAACAGTAAATATCGCCAGATAAATAAATATCGCCAGACGAACACACCAACTGTATGGTCCCAAACTAAGCAATGCTTGTACTATGGGTACCGTACAATGGACTGGGGGCGATCCCAGTGACACCCAGACCAGGGAAAATTACGGAAAGGCCATTTCCGAAATTTATCCTGACGGGAATCGAACCCGCAACCACCCGATGCAGTGAGCCGAGCGGCCTACACTCGAACCACTGGGCCAAGCGGTCATCAACGTATACCAATATTGGCAATATGTGGCTCCAAATAGAGACGGATGGGACAGAAGAAGTGTAGAAAATAAGTATAAACTCAAACCTCATTGTTTGTTGAAATACTGCCTCCACTGCGGCTAATTTCTTCGCATTCGGTTCAGGTCCGTCTTCTAGGGGCCTCTTGCTGCCTCCAACTTCAAGCTTAGCAGCAACCTGTTAAAAATATACATTTATCTATAGCATTAGAAGCATTTTATATATCTACCATAACATTATGGTACTAGGATAACATAATTGTTGAGGAATATAAATAACTACCTCCTACGTCCTCCTAATAGAAGTTCTTCATTTATTTTTTGTCCTAAGTAATATAATGAGACTGACTAAGAAATTAGCTTGACTTCGCGCGGATTTTCATTGAAATACTCTAATCGAAAATTACTTCAATGTTTAGCATTCTGGCTAGCTAAAAATACCTGTACCACAAAGATACGCAACCATCGACATTCCTCTCTATTGTATTACTAGCAACGCAAGTTACGCACGAAAAATAGAGCAAGCGATGTCGGTAGGTTAGGTAAATGGTCTCCCTGCGAACCCCACAATGGAACGTCAAAACGGATACTGAAAAGGGCGGGTTGATGTTATATTGTGAACATTATCACATTTGAAGATGCAAATAGATATTTTAACGGAAAATAACACGTAAATGTCAGGTAGACGGGGTTTTTGTAAAGAGAATAGGCTTACCAATCTAGCACGTTGTACAGCAGCCGCAAATCCCCCCGTTTGGCTATTGTTTTGAAGCGTAGCCATAGAAGAATAATCACTCATATTTGAACTCAATTTCACATTCAACCGCGTAATTTCGCAGCCATTAAAAAGGATCAAAATGACCCAAAAACTTTAGGAAAGGTTTGTCTCGCAACGCAAATTCGTTGCGAGAAAGACGCTGTCCATAGACAAAAAGAGAGATGTTTTAAAATATGTCGCTTACCAATATTGTATTTTGTTTGTTTTTACCAATTTGAGCTTGTTATGTTTTTCAAGACAGTTTATTTTGTCTAAAGTTACATAAACTTCGGTATAATGGTGATAAATCTCAGTTTATAACGATATTTAAAATATTTTTGTTTCTCGAAAAGTCAAAATGTAGTTGTCTCTGCCTAAACAAGAAATTATACGTTTCGTTATTGCTTTTGGAGTAGTATTCTATTGTGCAAATAAAATAATGAAATATTTTATATAAATAAGGAATATTCAGTTTATTATAACCTTTTATATTTGACGAATAAAACTTAGAATATTGGGAGTAAGTAACTGAAGATAACAAGATAAAATAAGATAATTTTATCACAGCACTTTTCTATCTAACAATTTAATGACATTTTTTAGTATTTATTTATCATGTATATTTTTTAGTTATTTTGGTACTATCATATGCATTTTAATTATCTAAATAAATATTATAAAATGGTAAACATTCTCCATACATTTCTGTAAACAAAACGCACTAACTTTTTTATGTTATGGGTGCGTGCATTTGTGTTGTCCGGTGTTTGAAGACGCTTGGAATTCGCTTTCAATTTCTTCGTAGGAAAAATGTCGGGTGATACCGATAAAGCGAAAATCAGTGATAATCAGGTATAGTTGTGAAATATGTTTTTATACTAATTATCCTTGTAAAAGTGCGCGTCTATTAAAAACTATATGAGCTGTGAAGTGATGTTATTTCCGTGTTATATCACTAATGTTTGCCTGCGTCTCAACATGGCTGACAGAACGTTTGCTTCCCGCTAAAAGCGGGAACTACGCCACGGAGGGTTGTGATTATATTCAATATTTCGCAATAAAAACTGTGAATGCCATCTTGATCAGTTATCGAAACTGATTCTAATGGGATATATTTCAAGATTTCGTATATTTTAGCCACCCCCGCCCCTTTGCATTTCGTTGCAGGGCCTTTGTTAATGTGCACGATGTTATATGACATTGATATGAAATCCGCATGACCTTGATATTTGGTTTCTTACGATTATTCAATTTTAGAGGCAGCGTGATATGTTGTTGTTCCACTGAACCGCGGCCTCGCGACTCATTATTTACGCTCCGAACTCGCCCGGCGATGTAAATAAAACATAAGTATCCTTTCGGGGGGCCTTTATTGCTGACCTCTTTAAATTTTTTGTCGATGTATTTTTTTTTACGGAATACATGTTTGGCGCGAACTCTAAATGATTAACATAAAATATCTAATGTTCATCGGTTTTGCCTCTAGATTACCTATATAGAATGTTCCTTTCAATGTTCGCACATACATATAGTTAGTTACTATACTTGTGTACACATCTGTATATCTATACGGTAGTTGAAGACAAGCATTGTAATTTATGTCTTAAGTATATCGATATAAGGTCTATATTCGAATGAGAGCGCGGCAAAGTGACGTTAACTTCACCAATAGAATGGTAGAAATGCAGATTTGGCAATGCATGGTTGCAAAATATTGTTTTTGACAATTACATGCAACCAAGATTGTAATGTTTATTATTGTAATAAGGACTGTTTTACCTTGCCCCCTCAGTTTCAATGGTTGGTTTAATTTTTTTATGTCCGTAGTTCATATTATTTGGTTAGTGTCTGTCTACATTCTTTCTTCATCAATTTATATGAGAAAGTTGGTACTTGACAAAATTGTAAATATATTTTTTTTCTTATTATTTTCAATGCACTTGATATACAAGGTGATACATAATGGGTATACTTTTTTTTCAAAACTTAACTTTGTAATTCTAAAACCATCAGCTTTGGAGGGAACTTGAAAAACAAAAGGTGTTACAGGAATACAGCTGTTGACCGATTTCACAAGTCTACAAAACCTTTAGTACTTCAACTGTCCCACAAAGCCGATAGTTTGAGATTTACAAAGTTAAGTTGCAAACAAAATAGTATACCCATTTTGTATCACCTAGTATATATATTTTTTAATTAATTACATATTTATCCACTCATTAATTTTATTTTATTGCTTATGTACTTTATGGATGACCTGAAACCCTATACATAGTTGTATTGTGTAAAATTTGGAGCAGAAATAGTTTTATTTACCACACAATTTATTCTGTTATAGTATGGCTATCTTTCTTATGTCACATGATATCACTCATTGTTTTAATACAAATTAAAAGTATCAAGGTAAACATTATACAAAATATAAACTGCATAAAGCTTATTATTATATTAGCATTCCATCAGAGATTATTTATTATGTTGAGACTGAAAAACCATCTATTTCATTTAACACCATATTAATGAATTGATCTAAAGACTGAGTGCACTCTTGGAAATGTCATCTTATGTCATACCAGTACAAAATGACACGTCAAAAGTGTACTCAAGATCTCTCTAAGACTTGAGATCCATTTATTAATACGAGCCAGAGGCTCAACATTGTGATATATAAGCCTATATGATTCTACTACTTAAAAATAATCATAAGTTTACCTAGCTTTTGGCCTAGGGCCTAAATCAGGAATTTCCTGTAATGGACAAGGCATATGAGCTGTAATGCTATGCTTGTGAACATAATTGTTTAGGAAATTGAAGCTTTAAGCATTAACCCGGAGCCATTAAGGCACCAATTTTAGGTGGTATAGGCGGCCCGGCTCAACCTGGATATTATCAGCCTCTCACAGATCAGCGTAAAGAAGCTATAATAGCTGTGTTTCTTACGATGAGAGCTGGAAAGCGGACCAAGCCCCCCCCCACCCCCTGTTTCCCTCTATCGCATTCCCCTCAGGTTGGGAAAAATGCGATCAATGCCATTTGGTATTGCAACATCTATGTTCTACCAAAACTGCCTAAAAAGCATCAAAGCACCCAATATGTAATATAAATTAATAATTGTGTCTGTCCAAACCAGGATGAAGACAAGAAGTCTGGAGCGGGCGATGGACAGACAACGGAGGACGAGTCCTCGCAGGACTCGAAGGGTGAGTCCCAGTCCCAGGAGTCCACCGCCGAACCCCAAGGTAACGCCGATGTAGATCAACCAGACGCCAAAAAGGAAGATAATGAGGCTACCAGTGAAGGTCAGGGTCTTGAAATTCCACCGTTGGTCCCGTCCGAGCAATGTGTTTACAGTCAGTGTTCATCTACATTGCAACTAACCTATTGGGGATGATTGCGGCGCTGCTTTGACTCGTGAACTAAGTCTATGGTTAGATAGTTCGAGATAATTCCGCCGGCAATGGCGCTAGTGTAGATATTAATTTCTGCTTTACATTATTTTTTATACATAACTATTAATAGATCAGTTCAATAGGGTTAATTTTTATGTTAAACATAGTACCCATTTAAAAATTAGTAAATTTATTTGGCCTTACAAAGTATTTATCAGAACAAATATGCTTTGCAATACTATTGTAGCTTGACAAGTTCATGAGTGAAAATAATTGCCGCCAAATGCTTAAACAACAAATTAATGTTCATACCTTAACCAATCACATTACAATGTTTTAAAATAACCTCTATCATAATCAATGTAATGTAACTTGCGATCAATCACTTATTACATTCTTCACTCTATTTCCTATAAGATCTACTTTTCTATAGCATATAAGATAGAAAAACTGCCATAAGGTAATTAATCTATTATATATATATATTAAACATTTCTTATAATTATTTACATTATTGTAAAATATTAAAACACAAAACCGTCGTGTAAGTTTTTGCAAGACCACGGTTCCATCTGTTGAGAACAGTCCGTAGCGCCTTGAATGACGGGTACCGGGAATCATGCGTGTTACGCGCCGCTAACGACAGGTGTCGCTACTGCATTATTGCACATCGATTTATTTAAACTTCAATACAAGTATTTTTGTTTGATAAAGAACATTACCTTATTGTTTTTTCCCTATACACTTCGCCAACTTCATTTGATGCACTTTGTTAAATACATTTTAGTTTCTTCATTTAGTTTATTTAAAGACGGTAGTCGCAAAAAATGGGTAGAGTGGGTAGAATTGATCTTACAGAGACAAATACATTGACAATGTAAAATTATGGAACTAAATAACAATACGACCGCTTGGCGCAGTGGTTCGAGCGTAGGCCGCTCGGCTCACTGCACATGGTGGTTGCGGGTGCGATTCCCGCCGGGGCAAATTTCGGAAATGGCCTTTTCGGAATTTGCCCAGGTCTGGGTGTCACTGGGATCGCCCCCAGTCCATTGTACGGTACCCATAGTACAAGATTTGCTTAGTTTGGGACCGTACAGGTGGTGTATCTGTCTGGGGATATTTATTTTTATTTATTTATTAAATACTTAAGCTTCAACACTGTTACCATAGATGTCACTAGAGTCTTGTGAAACGATCTTGCCAATTATTTTACTTTTCTGGCAGAAATTTGTAGTAGATTTTTTAATAATAAATTACATAATGAATGAAAGAACGAGTGTATTCCACTCAATTTAACAAAAATACGTTTCTGTACACACTACATATCAAGCTATACATTTCCAGTATAAGCCGATCTCGCATTCTATAGGATTTTCATACAATGAGAGGTCAGCTTATACTGGAAATGTATAGCTTGATATGTGTGCGTACAAAAGTATCCATCGCATTCATAAAAAAAAAATATATACTGCAAACTCTATCATAAAAAGTAAAGCGACTTGTTATTTCTGAACGAAAATTAAAAGAGGGACAATTAATATCAAAAGGCTCGACTTTTTATTATTTCTGTCTTCCCCTGAACTTGGTTGCAAGTTACATTCATATCAATCCACACTACACAATACGCTAGCGCTTTTTGTCCGTCCAACCAAAGGTGTGTCCACAGTATACTATAGATAGACTCTATAGTATAGAGTATAGACAATCCGTGGCGTAATGTGTTCTCCATTTACACGCGTTTTACTCACAAACTCACTACCCATTCATTAACTGAGTCACATAAGGTAAGTGTTTCTACAGGTTGAAACAGAAAGGGTATATTTTTTTTTCGAAACAAATCTTTGTAATTCTAAAACTATCAGCTTTGGAGGAAACTTGAAAAACAAAAGGTGTTATAGGAATACAGCTGTTGACAGATTTCACAAGTCTACAAAACCTTTAGTTCTTCAACTGTCCCACAAAGCCGGTAGTTTTAGATTTACAGAGTAAAGTTGCAAATAAATAGTATACCTTTTTGTTTCACCTGGTATAATATTTTTACCATCACATCGCCAAGGTCGATCTCTTGATAAGTAATACACAAAATATACAGGTGTTTCATAAGTCCAAAATAATACCTATGAGGGTTTGGATGAGTAAGTACCTGCTATTCAGCAAATGAATTAATTGGATCGAAGTTCGCTCTTTTTTTTTCAAGTATTTTTTCCGTGAGTTTTAAACAATGTCATATCTCAAGTATATTTACAAACTTTTCTTGAATTTGGATTCTTCTACTCCTAAATTCCCTCGTTATAGTAACTAGACTCAAGTTATAAGTGCTCATAACCCCCGGTTTGCACTGACGAAACATGTACACTATTTTATGCTTCTGTGCACTCAAAAAATAGAGGAATCTACACAAATCGCTGTCAACGTTTCGCTAGAGCAAACTGACGGTAACACAGATATAACAAAAACGCATGCAAACGTCCTTTATCCGACCAGATTCAGATGAGGAGTTGATCAATTCCGTCCAATTAGAATAACCGTTCAACGGCCAGACGATTTCACTTTGTTTTGTGTCTGATGCATCAGTTAGTATGCGTTGAAGTCTGAAAGAAGTCTGAAGACAGGACTGTTTTTTAATTCTCTAGTTTCACGACACCGGCGTTAGTGTCTTAAATGCGGTAATAACTGGCTACTTGACAATCGCGTTTGTCGAAGAGTGCATAGATGTTTTTGTCATCACTTTTTCGTCACTTTAAATGCAGTACAATTCTCGAGACGTCGAATTAGTGTTTTAGCCAGTCCGTATATGAGTTGTAACTTGTAATTAGTTGGCTACAGCTTGACACGTTGGCTACGCAGTAATCAACTGGATGTAAGTAGGACTGGTCGTTGCAATCCTACTAATATTATAAATGCGAAAGTTTGTGAGTGTGGATGTATGTTTGTTACTCCTTCACGCAAAAACTACTGAACGGATTTGGATGAAATTTGAAACACAGATAGTTTATAACCGGGATTAACACATAGGATACTTTTTATCCCGATAATCCCGAAATTTTTGTTAGGTTAAATACTACGCGGACGAATTCGCGGGCAGCAACTAGTATATAATATAGCATAGCTGCCTAGTAGAAATATGGCCTATTACTTCATTATTTGTGATGCATTAACCTACATTGTCCTCACACCTCTAATTATACCTACTGTAAACGCAAATATAATTTAAAAAAAGAGAAAATAATAAATTTATCCATGGAGTTTCTTGCATGTTCTTCTCCATAGGATTTTGTTTTGGAACATGCACCTAGCTCTTGCCTTTTTAAAAGTGCCAGTTAATCTGGCCTATTTGAAATAAAAATATGTATTTGAGTTTGAGTTTTGAGTTTGCAAAACCTTGGGGAAGCCTATGTACAGCAGTGGACGTCATTAAATGCACCGCTTATGTCCACTAATGTATGAGAATGCAATGGTCAAAAGTTGTCATGGTATCGGAGAGGGCGGTGAATTTTGATTGGTTCGTTCAAGGTCGAGCCGTGAATTGACCAATCAAAATGTCAGGTGCGGTCGTATGCAGTCTGGCAATGCATAGGTTATTGGTCTGTGTTCGACTGTATGATGATGATTATCTCTCGTAGTGTAAGTTAGCGTTTTAATAACAAGTTTTTTCCGAAGTGAGATACCAGCACCGCGACCACTCGTTATCTTAAATTATCGGATGGATACCGTGCCGGTTTGATTACCTACTGTTTATATTATTATTTAAGCTACGTTTTTATCGTGTCACTGAACGATATCGCAACGTTATCGTCTGGGTCAAAAACTTGTTAGATCATTTGATAAAATTATAAAGTAAATGTAGTAGTGTAATTAAAAAGTAAATGTAACACGTGGAGTTCTCTCAAGAACATATTTGTGTATGTCGGTATGTTTTATTGCATAATGGATTACAAGTAACCGTGCAACAACGGGGTTTAAAAAAATCTAATCCTGAATCTGGTCGCGATAAAAGTTTTTATCCTGAAACCATTTCATGTTAATTTATTTATAATTTTTGATTTGTCCGCTTCGTTATATATTGTGATTTTCATGTTTTACTCATATATTATTTCAATTTATTAATTTGTATTTAAAGTTTATTTTTAGGGTCCTAATTTTGTTATTATTGAGCGAGAAGGCAATATTTTTTGGCAAATTATTTGTAATTTTTTGACATTTGCATGGCGCCAATTCTGGTGGCACAAAACCTATGGCAAATCAACCACTTAACGCGCGATCTTGCCTATCTGATTATCACTCGCTAGCTACGCACCGAGAAACTTTAGCCTTAGGCGTTGTTACGCTGCATATAAAATAGAAAATAAATAAATATCGCCAGACAGACACCAACTGTATGGTCCCAAACTAAGCAATGCTTGTACTATGGGCACCGTATAATATACTGGGGGCGATCCCAGTGACACCCAGACCAGGGCAAATTACGAAAACGGCATTTCCGAAATTTGTCCCGGCAGGAATCGAACCCGCAACTACCATGTACAATGAGCCTAGCAGCCTACGTTCGAACCACTGCGCCAAGCAGTCGTGCATGAAGCGTTGGCACGGTCATAAGCATTAGATAGTGACAGCGTTTCAGACTGGAATAATGCAAAGATAGTCCTCCCCTGCGATAGTTAGTAGAACGTGTTCCATACTTTATCGGGTCCATCTCGCGTTCAGTGGTTAAATCGTCCTAGCACAAACTAATTAAACTAATTATATTGCCATCTTTCTCAAAGTCGAAACATAAGTGGTAGACAGAAATATTACATTACATTATATGTGTAAAATTTGACGACAATTCAATAGACATCGCTGCCTAGCAACGTCACCTAAGTTATAAATCATCTATTGAACAGGAGATGCGAAATCCAATACGGCGAATGGCAAGGACGACGACGCAGGCGACTCCAAAGATGACAAGAGAGATGTAACAACGGACGGTGACGCTAAAAAGGTATGTTTTATATAATTGACGCGGCCATGGGTCCCGGAATTTGGAGGACTCTCCTGCAATCGTAAATAAAATCAGCGGGATTATTTTAACTCATTCGAAATGGATTCGAGAACTTTAAAAGTCTGTTTTTTGTCAACTTTAAAGTTATTTATTTTGAAAATTGTTTCATTGTTAGTAATCGTCCCGCATATTCAAATCTTTTCAAATAATTTTGAAATTATAAAATATACAGACGTATTTAGTTTCCGAATCCGTTTCCGATATCTATTCGAATGATTTAAAATATCCTACATCTCGTCCCCGGTAATGAAATTAAATTATCGCACATGTCCCGTATGCCACATAATGCACAAGACAATTATTACTATAAAATAATTCGCATATTAGAATCAGACACAAATTTTCATAATTATGTATTTAGGGGTCGACGAAGTGCGGCATTGCGTGACAAGGGGTAGGGAGAGGTCCCAAATTTTGTGACATTACATTTTTTCAAATATAATATTTTACATCTAAGTATGACAACACTAAAATTAAACTACATACCTGCTAAAGAATAACATAAAAATACATAGTTGCCACTCTGTCTGCATGACTATATATTTTTTATATATTTTTTTTATTTTTCTAATTATCATGCCTATGTTTGATTTGATGTTGATTTTATTGAAAAATAATTTAAATGGAAATAATAATAATAATATGTAAAATTGCAAAATGTGTGACATCACACTAGGTGGGGGAGGGGTCCAAAAATCATGAAATTCGTGTGACTTATGGATGGCCCCTAACATATAATTATCCATTTTCATTTGGTTAACAAATGCGTTTTACACCCGTCTCTTATCTGTTTAGTTTCCGCATTGAAGTTTCTTAATGTTACCGCCTTAGTTAGTATTGATGTTTCGACATAGAAATTAATAATTACAAATATTATGTTCATAAATAAGTGCTCCCTATTTAAAAAAAAAAAAAGTTGCATTGTTTTGTTTTTAGAAATCAGGAAAACCTGTTATGAGCCATACAATTTATTCATATGATGGTATGTAAAAATGATTTTGTTCTGCTATTGGTTTTATTAATAAAAATAAAATACTTATACAGGAAGAGAACGGCGAAACACACGATGATGATGAAAAAGACAGTGTAAAGGCCAACGACAAGGGCGCCAAGAAAGCGGCTCCCAAGAAGAAGCCCAAGAAAGATGTGAGTATTCAAGAGTATGTCGAGATTTTCTTCCATTAAATCTGGGCAAGTCTACAATATGACTTGTTATAGGACACTGAGGAAGAGGATGAGGAGGATGAAGAAGAAGAGGATGAGGAAGACGAGGGTGAGGAGGGGGATGAGGAAGATGAAAAGAAACCTAAAGAGAAGTATGTACCTGCTGTCATTTGGCCAGCTAACTAATGTAACAAATCAATATTAGGTAAAGTCGAAATTTTAATCACACATTTGGTCACTTTTTGTTTGAAATAAGGTTCCAATACGTAGAACAGTGACATTTCTTGCTGTCAAATTACTTTATCGATTCAAAAATAATAATAACACTAGGTCCTATTATTGACGACCGCTTGGCACAATGGTTCGAGCGTAGGCCGCTCGGCTCACTGCACATGGTGGTTGCGGGTTCGATTCCCGCCGGGACAAATTTGGGAAATGGCCTTTTCTGTCTGGGTGTAACTGAGATCGCCCCCAGTCCATTGTACGGTACCCATAGTACAAGCGTTGCTTAGTTTGGGACGATACAGTTGGTCCCCCCGACCAACTCACCGCTCTCCTAGACTCAGATGTCGAGGAGAACGACACACGCACTCTCCCCACCAGACACCGACCTCGCCGGCGAGGTCGACGAACCCCCGCTTCCGCTAGAAGGTGCGTCTACTTACCTAGACGCACCTTGGCACCCGACAAGCCCGCTGAGTTTCTTGCCGGATCTTCTCAGTCGAGGTCGCGTTCCGATCCGGTGGTAGATTTACCCTCGCCACCTCTCCTGGCAGCGGCCCAAGCCGAGGTCGTGTCCCTTGTGGCGCCCTTGAGCTAGCTGCCCCCCTGCCCCTCTGGCTGGAGCGCACTTGCGCTCGCCCTCTGTCCGGGCGAAGTTGTTATGGCCACTCTGGCCAACAACGTATTGTCCATTCAATAAAAAACGATACAGTTGGTGTGTCAGTCTGGCGATATTTGTTTATTTATTTATTTAAAATGTAATAACTTTGCAACAGAGTGAAGAAACCGGCAAAGAAAGCTAAGGATGATGAGGAGGGCGAAGACGAGGAGGGAGATGAGGAAGGGGAGGAGGAAGAGGAAGAAGAGGAGGAGGAGGAGGCGCCCAAACCCAAGCCCAAAAAAGAGGTACACAACTCGTAGAGTTAGGAGAAAACATTTTCAGCCCACCAGA
Source organism: Notodonta dromedarius (assembly GCA_905147325.1). Lineage (NCBI taxonomy): Eukaryota > Metazoa > Arthropoda > Insecta > Lepidoptera > Notodontidae > Notodonta > Notodonta dromedarius. Next base: position 4,415,318 of record LR990183.1, on the reverse strand, counting down.
TGTCGTTTGATTAGACTCTGTCACTCACTGACATCTGTCATTCCACTCCTGTCAGTGTCATCTATGCAAATAAAATTGTCAAAAAGGACAGCCAAAATAATAAAAAATTCAAAATTTTTAGATTATCATTAAAAAAAAAAAGCCTCACATACCGACCATCAGTCACATAAAACTCTGTTGTTGGCAAAATCATCGACTACCTAACGATGAAAGCCATATTTTAAAAAAAGAAGAAGAAGAAGAAACAATAAGTGTCAGTTTGCAATGTCAAATTAACAGCTACTTACATATACAACAATACCATTTTGGAGATTGTACCTTAGGAGTGACTTTACTTAGTTCCGCGTTCTCCCTCCTTCAGACAGGCGATCTCATTTCGTTCGTTGTCCTTGATACGTACCGCTAAGGAGTGGAATCCTCTCGTCAATGTTTCTTGAGAGGTATAACGTAGGTTTCGTCAAATCTAGAATAAATAGGCTGTTATTGAGTCAGCTAGCCAAGACCCCATGGTGTAGTGCAAAGAATAGCCTTCAGAAGGTTCTATTAACTTAAAATGTTATATTTTTTGACCTGTACTACGATCCTCGAGAAGCGACACCACATTTACTATTACATTTTAGTGCATTTATATCTCGTCAACATTACGGTTTCCGGCACAGAACGAAACACGATTTTTTTAATTAGCGCCCTAAAGTGGGCGAACCCGGTGATCAACTAGAACTCCACCGTTACGTATCGCTTCTCGTTGGCTGTGGTGTAAATATGAGCCATGTGTTCAGCCGACGGAGCCGCCGGTGCCGCTGCCGGCCGGCAAGGGCATCCCGCTGGGCCACATCAGCAACGTCGAGGTGTCTCTCTCGCGGTTCAAGACGCAAGACCAGAAGCTGCTGCATCAATACTTGTATGGGGTGAGTCTTAACCCACCAATTTTTGTGCAGTTATGTCGCCAATTATTAATTTAAGGCGTCAATAGCCTAGTGGTTAGAGGGCCTGCCCTTGTAGCTGAGAGGTTCCGGGTTCGATCCCCATCCTGGCAATTAAACTATTGACGTGAGCGACTCCTTACACAAGCATTAGCTTAGTTGGAGGGGCTTACGGGAATACTAGTGATGTGATAAACTCACAATACTAGTAATCTTAAAAACAAAAATAAGCTATTTGCTATTGTTAAACAAAATTGTGAGAATTTTGGTTACTACAGTAATTGATTAAACCAGTATTCATACATGTAAGCAAAACTGACACAAACAGAAATATATAATTCTAATTTAATCAAAAAATTAATTTTATTTTTTTCTTATTCTTGTAATGTAAAGTTCTTATAAGATGTTTTTATTAAAACCACAACTTGCATGGGCATTTCTTTTTTTTAATCTCAATTTGCTTATAACTCATAGGTACAAAGAGTAGGTATTATTGTAAATAGAATAGCTCCAGTGTGTTGCCTTTTGAGATTACCAGGAATTAAATAAATTAAATTGACCAATCAGCTATCGCAGCCTACTTTATACTAACAAAAAACCCCAGCGCCGCGCCGCCTCTCCTATAATAGTGTTGTTCTGTGTGCCCAGCAACTGTGCCTGGACCGCAACGTGAAGCGCAACATCAAGAAGTTCAAGGGGTACGAGTGGGCCATCGGCTCGTCCGACTACAAGGCCAAGCTGGAGGAGACCACCAAGATGGAGCTCAAGCAGCTGCGCACCATGTGCGAGATGCTGGACCTGGACAAGAAGGGTGAGTGGAACAGTGCTGTCCAGGTGATGTATGGTAGGGGCAACAATATAGTGTGTAAAGGTTCATATGGTGGTGCCAACTGTGATATGGTATTTTTTCCTAAAAAAACATCCTTCCTTTATTAATAATTATGAGTGTGTTTAATATGTATGTCGGACGCATAGTGTGAACGGATTTGAATGGAATTTAATAGACAGGTAGGTAGCAATCTGGAATAACATATCCTACTAATATTATGAATGCGAAAGTTTGTGAGTGTGGATGTATGTTTGTTACTCTTTCAGCCAAAAACTACTGAACGGATTTGGATGAAATTTGGAACACAAATAGTTTATAACCAGGATTAACACATAGGATACTTTTTATCCCGATAATCCCGAAATTTTTGTTAAGTTAAATACTACGCGGACGAAGTCGCGGGGCACAGCTAGTATGCTACTAAAACCTTCGGTATGATGGAACCGACCCACTAGGGATATAATATTATTTTCTGAGCGAGTCTATCGCCATTGTACCGGACGGGACTCTGGGTATAGCGTCTCACTGCGCTGGGGGCCGTCAGTTAGCGGGATAGCACAGTGACCGTGCGCGTGGTTGCCTGCTCATATGTTTTATGCTGTTCCTGAGAATGTACACCATCTTTAATTAATTGAAAAGAGTAACCATTGTGTTTCTTGCCGGATCTTCTCAGTGGAAGCAGCATTCCGAACCGGTGGTAGATTCTGACTATTCATAAATGCTTTGTTGGCTTACGTGAATAAAAACAATTTTGAGTTTGAGTTCGAGTTTTGGGTATGCGCAGGCTCGGGTGGGGAGCTGGCGGCGCGGCTGGTGGGCTTCCTGCAGCAGCCGGTCGCCAACTCGCCGCACGCGCGCGGCGTGGCGCGCGCCCCCCCCGCCGCGCCCTCCTCCGCGCCCGGCGGCCGCCCGCGCCGCTCCGCCGCCGTCAAGGTCCACAATAGAGGTAACCGCATCACACACTACACACACCACACATTACGCATCACACACACACTCTCCACACACCACATATCACACACCACACATTACGCATCACACACACACTCTCCACACACCACATATCACACACCACACATTACGCATCACACACACACACTCTCCACACACCACATATCACACACCACACATTACGCATCACACACACACACTCTCCACACACCACATACCACACATCACACACCACACACACTCTCCACACATTACACACCACACACACTCTCCACACATCACACACCACTCACACTCATCACACACCACACATCACACACCACACATCACACACCACTCACACTCATCACACACCACACATCACACACCACACATCACACACCACTCACACTACACACACTACACACACACACACACACACACACACACCCACCCACATACACACACACAAACACTACACACACACACTACACACACACACTACACACACCCACACACACACACTACACACACACACACACACACGCACACACACACACACACACACACACACACACACACACACCCACACACACCAGCACCACACATCACACACCACGCATCACACATCACACACATATACTAACCCACATTAATATAGAAATTACACACGCATACAAGTAATGGCTCGCGTTTATATACAGGGTGTAAGGGGCATCGTAACGAAAACTGTGATTATTGTGATTATCATCTCCATAGGTTACTCTGACGAAGAGTACGAGACCGACCCGGAGACGAAAGTAAAAGGGCCCAAGCCGAACAAAGAGGGATCCGAAGATTCAGATGTGAGTATACACTACCTCTATTCCATTATACATGCATCGTTTAGTTTGAGACCATACAGTTGGTGTGTTAGTCTGGCGATATTTATTATTATTACAGTGATTTAGAAGGACACTATAAGATACATGCTTGTAATACCTGAGGTTAAGAAGGGTTTTCTATGCATACAAATATAGATCGAGTGATTGAAAGTCTCCGTACATTCACTACAATGCAATGGATAATGGTTCGATCACTGCATCGGTATCTAATGCGTTCAATACATGTAACAACCCCCCTGTTCAGAAATAAAATGAATTAAAATTTTATTTGTTTTATCTCAAAGTGTAGACAGATTAGTAGTTATAATTCTTGATTTAAAATACAAATTATGTGGGTAGACTTAAGACAGTTGTGCAGCTTGTGGGTAGGCATAACAATGTGTCTCTAACTGTGTGTGTGTGTGTATGTGGTGCAGGGGTCGTTCAACCCGAGCGGGTCGGAGGAGGCGGACTCGGACTTCGACCCCGAGGCGGGCGAGCCGGCGGCGGGCGTGGCGCGCAAGCGCAAGTCCACCACGCGCCGCCGCTCCGCCGGCAAGACCGCCAAGCGCTCGCGCAAGCCCACCAAGGGGAAGAAGGGCCGCGCGGTGAGACGAGCTTGCTACTATCCTTACTTAATATTATAAATGCGAAAGGAACTCTGTCTACTACTGAACCGATTTTAATGAAATTTGGTACACAGATAGTCTAGAGCCTGAGAAGGGATATAGGCTACTTTTAAATCCGAAAAAAGGGTTGTAAGGGGTTGAAAGGGGGGGATGAAAAGTTGTATGAAAGTATAGACATTTTAGAGCCAGAAGCTGGAAACTTATTTTCTAGGCTGTTGTTTCGATATAAATTATGACATTCAAAGTTAATATAATTAAAAATGCTACTCAAAGAGACTATTTCACGCGGACGAAGTTGCGGGCACAGCTAGTCTTAATATAAGTCGCGCCTACTTCTGACCGAAGAACGTTAAATCACACAAAGCATTATACTGGCTTTAAAGGGCGCTAAAAAGGATACCTATCGCTCATTCACTTCTGTCGAATACGCTTCTTACCGCGTTTTTTAAAACGCAGCAGCGGCACAAGGCAATATGGCGGTTATTCTACGATACGACCAAAGGTCATTGACCTATTCTCCATGTGCTTTACATTCGGAAAACAAAACTCATATATGACTTCTGTATTTACAAGGGCTGGCACTTCAGGTCCAGGGGGTTGGTCGCCCCCTCTATACGCCCATGCGTAAGCCTTCGTTTACATTTCCATTAAAAAAAAAAAGAAAGTTAGACATGCATTGCGTCAGCGTAAAGGAGTTACAGTTGATGAAGACAGTGACTTAAGATTTTAATGACGCATCATTCAGTTTTGGTTGAGAGTCTATTCATAGTTCAGTCAACAGGCGGCCTACTTACATGCACTTTCCAGTCCACTTTCGTATTCTGTGGTAAAATGTAATTATTTGCGTTTTGTGTGTAGCCGGGTAAGCCCAGCCGAGGCCGACGGGCGAAGTCGGACAGTGAAGAGGAGAGTGAAAAGTCGGAGAGCGAGAGTGAACAGGAGTCGGGCAGCGAAGGGGAGGAGTCAGATGTAAGTCACATTTCATGTTATTTTCATTGTCCAATCATGTTGTTGTTATGACGAATGCGACCAGACAGTATTATTTGGATTATTTCGAGCTCAAACTTTTCAATCTCAAATATCCACAGTCAATAATAATGGCAAAGTGTAGCGTGTCTTGCCATATTTACAATTTGTAAGTGCCCCTGTAGGCCTAAACAAAATAAACGCTTTGACTTTGTATTTGACTAGTCATGAATGGTTTATGCTGAAAATGTCTATTATTATGCTATGTAGCGTCCGTTTATTGGTAAATTTAAGATTATTAGTAACTGTGGATTTTTTTTACCACATTTTGTCCAATGTTGAGTAGGTATTCATGACAGTAAGTCTACTATTTCGCACGGGAATAACGCAACACGACCGGAGTCCTCAAAGCGTACTCAAATGAGACACTAACGCACCCGGTGCGTTCTTGTAAATGTTCGCCAGGTGTCTAGAACGCGCCTGGCGAGTTCAAAATGTTTTCTGTAATATCTCTAAAACGAAGCTGAATTAAAAAAAGTTACGTCGGAAAAATTGCAGTGGCGGTTAATTAATAAATTTCCACTCTGCATTTTGTCTTATTATGTTCTGTCACAGTGAATGCCAAAAAGTATTCGTCTTCACAAAGAAGAGTTTATATATGATAGTATAATGTTTTAAGCCAGTAATTGTTCCAATAGGAGCCAAAGTCCAAGCGCGGACGGCCGGCGGCTACGGTAGCCAAGGGCCGCAAGGGCCCCGCGGCAAAGACTGCCAACGCCAAGGCCACGCCCGTCAAGCGGAAAGCACCTACGCCTCCCGGTGAGTAGAATTTATCGCACAAATTTGTCTAATATAGGCCTGTATTGTTATTCGATCTCAAGTCTGAGAGCGATCTTGAGTGCGCTTTTGACATGTATTTTTTACTGGAATAACATAAGAGTTTCATTTCCAAGATCGGAAACAAAAGTTGTTGTTTATAATATCAGTAATAAAGTCCTGCACAGTTGTTAGTGTTTTACCAGTAATCCTGTGTATTTACTATATTGCTGAATGAGCAAATAATTAAGAAGATCCAGTCCTCAAAGTGTCTCATTTTGGTGTTTATTCACATAGCTAAGAAGAAGGCAGCTGCTGTCGGCAAGGCAGCGGGCCGACCGGCCAAGAAGGGGGGTAAGAAGGCGTCGTCGGACGAGGAGTCCGGGGAGGGGAGCGACGAGGAGGAGGAGGAGGAGGGCAGCGACGAGGAGGAGGAGAGCGGGGAGGAGTCCGACACGCCCGCCGACAAGAAGGCCAAGCGGCCGCCCACTGTGAGTACACACACACACTACTGTGTATTTGGCTCCTATTGGTAGACTGTACCAAATCGAATCGAAAGACACCGATGCCGCCGATGCCCCTCCGGCCGCTACGATTCTCTCGAGTTTATTATCTCATCTCTTATTATCTCACTCATACTCATATTTTTTATATCTGTAGTCGCGCGGACTGTAAGTTAGCGGCGACCAACCTTGACGCTTGGTCGGGGTTTCGTACATGCATTTGCGTTATCTATGTAAATCTATATCTGTGGGTGTCTCCTGTGTCCAGGACGACGAGATCAAGAAGTACGTGAAGCAGATCCTGGAGGGCGCCAACCTCGAGCAGATCACCATGAAGACGGTGTGCAAGCAGGTGTACAGCCACTACCCGGACTTCGACCTCGCGCACAAGAAGGACTTCATCAAGGCCACAGTCAAGTCGGTCAGTACCAAGTAGCTTTATACTCACACTAGCGACCCGCCCTGACTTCGCACGGGCATTTTTATCAGTGTTTCTTTACTATATTATACATGTATTATACATATAGACCTTCCTCGTGAATCACTCTATCTATAAAAGAAACCGCATCAAAATCCGTTGCGTGGTTTTAAAGGTATAAGCATATATAAGGACAGGCAGACAGCGGGAAGCGACTTTACCGTTCCTAGTCTTTTTACCGTTCCAATAACGCACGACTTGCACACGACTGTTCCGGCAGTCGTAGGCACTCGCTTCATGTAAATACTGGTGATTGAAAGTCGACCATACAAGTCTAAGACGGCTTCATGTCTTGGAAATGAACTGTTTCCATGAAATATTCAATCAGCGAAACGCGAGAGTCGCGCGCCAGACTTGCATGCGAAAGAAAACCTGCATGATTGTTGTTTTTCTTGGTTTTTTGTTAATTTAATTATTTTTATTTTGTTGCAGTGTATTTAAGATGTTAGGAGATAAGGGCGGAGTGTAGATGTCTACGTAGTATACCTATAGATTATAAAAGGACATAGTTATATATTATTACAATAATAATATATTATGAATAAAAAAGTAACTATTGAAATGCAGTGGATACGGATAAACACCCGCTTTTCTTTACAAGGTAGATGTTTACGCTTTTTTTCAGCATGCTTTTATTGTTTTATCTTTTTTTATATTGCCATCGTTCATACGATATTTTTTAAATGATTGCATTTATAATTAATATAATACATGAAGTTATAGCACATTTGACAGCGACCCACGCGCCGATACTTAAAAAGTAGCCCTTTTTAATGTCCACTCCTGGGCATGGGTCTCCCCTTTATGCGAGGGGAATTAAGCCCATATTCCATTAGAATCATTATATAAAATTAAATATTATTCTAGCCGCGCCGTACGTACATACCATTGGAGGCAGGCAAGTGTGCCAATTGTGCGATCAGCTCTGAACAGTTTACATTCATACTTACATTATTATTAATGTCAAATATATAAAGATTTGATGAAAATGGTGCTAGTTCTGTCGTTACACAAAAGTACAGTTGACTAAGCGGGCTGTATTGCCATCCTTGTCATGTTCCTAATGCATGAGTAGGACATAAATATTCTTATAAATTACCAAATTTTGAGATTTATTCCGTGTCACCAAAGAAGTGTTGCGGAAAAAGTATTCACTAAATTGTATATTATATTAATTATATACTTTAGTTTATACCATGGCCAACAAGATGCGATACGAAATGATAATAATGTTCCAGTTTAAGTCGGTACCGCCGGCTTAGTCAATATTCGGGCGGTCATTTTTTAAAGTCTTGGTTAATTCTGTGTCGGAAACCGTAATGTCATTAAAAAATAAATGAAGGTGAAACTGGTCCCACCACACACTCCCACCGCTGTTACTCCTGTAAACCAGGATCGACAATGGTGACCAATAATGACGTCGAGTCCAGAGGAAAACTTAAATTGTCTTGGAACCCGCACGATTTTTTTGGGACCAGTCCCAGAAATGAAAAAAAAAGGCGAAATGTAAAAGAAATAATTTCATAAAATAAACCATTCATTTTTGTATATCGTTTGAAGTTGGCCATGAAATAGTTTTGATTTGAGCACGACAGAGTTGGCAACTATATCTAATTCATACGGGCACAAGGGTCCATGTACTAAGCTAACCATTATTTCCGCAGCTCATATCATCGTGAGCAGGTGACCATTCGGCCGCAATCACACACATAGTCAAGTAAGCTCCACCACTTAAGGAAACCTAGACTAATGCCCGCCGCAGCGCGACCACGCCGCGCGCGCGACTCGTAAGGGCCTATGCACACCACGTTTTTTAAACGCGCCGTCGACTTTCGTTCGTAGCGATACAGACGCGATACACACGCGAGTCAGACGCAGCCTGTAGAGTCTACAAACACGCGAGTCAGACGCAGCCTGTAGAGTCTACAAACACGGGAGTCAGACGCAGCCTGTAGAATCTACAAACACGCGCGTCAGACGCAGCCTGTAGAGTCTACAAACACGCGAGTCAGACGCAGCCTGTAGGGTGCAAAGGTCTACAGTGTAGACCCTGTCCACGTTGGCACCTGTCCACAGTGTGACACCTGTCCACGATTTTTAAACGAGCCGTCGATGCGCGTTTGTAGCGATACGGACGCGATGCTAACGCGCGTGTGTAGCGATACAAACGACAACAAACTGCTCTGTAGACTAAACGCGCGCCGTCGACGCGCGTTTAAAAAACATGTTGTGCACAGGCCCTAACTCGTTCCACGTTACTTTCACATCCGCACAGTTCCCGCGCCGCGGCCCCGGCGGGCGAGTGTAATTTTATGTTGTAGGCATAATTCCCATTAGTATAAGGATAATCCGAGTAAACAGCTACAGGAGCCGTAAGAATGTTTTCAAGTCGGTACCGTTTTGTTGATATGAATTTTGTTTTGTATGAACACGGCTCGGTGTTAAGAGTATGAACATTATTATTTTTTTTATTATGAATTTTGATGATAATTATTATATCCCAGCGAGTCTGGTGGGATGACAGAGCGGTCGGCAACTATATGACCGGCCCCCGCCTTACTCGCGTGTACTGTAGCGATGAGACTCCATAAATGAAGTGTTATTCGTCGGCGCGACGTCGACTATTATATTTTTTTTGTTCTGATAATTGTAATACATAATTTTAAGTACATAAATGTCTATTGTAAGTTGAATGCACACTCGAGCCGTATTCTGTTTGGCTGACCACATTCACGCATTGAGTATTGTATAAAGTCGTGTGAACATCCGATTGGTGTATGGAAGATGACATGTTCTTTTCGGTTCAATTAAACGTAAGGATTCTAAAATTAGTATTGTAAAATCCAAAATGTATTTTTTTATTGGGATTTGGATAGCATTGCCTATGGCAGGCGCGTCTGTTTAACTTCAGTTCTATTATCTAAGTCTGTGAGCGGATGATTAATATTTTAGTGTCCATACGCTCATGCTGAGCGGGCAGTTGAATCTATCTATGTCCGTTTGAGGAACTCGTAGCTACCATGTCAAGTGTGGCTTCTGGCGGCGGCTAGCTGGGTCGCATCTCTTCAAAAGGCCGCGGTTACTTTGAAATCAACTGTAAGCAATAAGGTAAACAGGCGATCGCGCGGCCGGCTGCTTCACATGATCACTGCATATGGACACATAACTATCCACATAACAATTACACGAGATATGTATAAAATGTCACCACCTATACATAAGATAAAGTTATCTTTTTAAAAAGGGTTTCTCGGGAAATACTAGCTTTTGATGACGGATTATAAATTTGTTTCTCGCTATCTAACACTATTGCGAAAAAAATACTATTCGGTTTAGGATTGGTTAAGTCTACTTTAAGAAGTGTAAATAAATACACAGGAGTTTCAATTTGAAAGGGCTTACTTGTGTGACTTTACAAACGGCGGCGCTAGGTGCATGGTTATTTACATATTCACTGCTATTTAAATAATTTCAAAATGGGTGAATATAAGTAAATTTGTACATGGCTCGTTAGTACGCGGTGAATTCATATTGTTGACACCTGAATAATATCAATTTTTTGTTCAAATTTCAATTCATATTAAAATTGCAATATTAATATTCTAATTGAAATAGATTCAATAAAAATCATATACCAAGAATATAAATTTTACCTTGTAACTGGATATGACATAATTAATGTATAAAACGATTGGTAGATCTACCAATAGTATATTATTTTTATCGGAATGTTTGTTCCCAAAACTCCCTAAAAAGCTTAGTGCCTTGGTGTCAAATGGTAGGGACGATCAATAAGTATATAGTTATCTCTTTCACGCTCGCTATTTTATCGTATCGCTATGGTATGAGAGAAGCAATGGTGGCGTGGTCTATTCCTGCTATGTCTACGATAAAAATTAACTGCAATTATTTTTTTAAACCGATTTCGATTTTAGTATACAGCGTTAGTTTGCACTGGCGAACCATTTACAGCGACTTATGTTTGTTGTCTCAATCTTTTGAATACACCAAATGGAGACAGCATCATAAGTCGGTGTTAATGTCGCGTCAGTGCAAACGGGGGGTTACATTTCGACACGAGATCCATAGATAAAGTTGTTTTATTTGACCAATAGTGACAAAACATATGAATTCACAGTGCGTTTCATCTGAGGAGTTTGCCCTAGTGACCCTTGGTTTGCACTGGACGAAACATTTTGATAACAACACTTTTCAGTTTTTATGTTTTGGTCAGTACAAACCTGGGCTGACCGCGAGTTTACACTAGCGTAACATTAAGTCTCAACTTATTTGAGAGCTTCATACATCGGTATGTAGATGTTACGTCAGTGCAGACCAGGCGTTACACGAACAAGTCTCGTGTTGTAAATTAATTTGTTCCGATAAGTTAGCGTAGCGTGCGTTCAATACAATGTGTTCAATTACGCGGTGAACGAGTTTACATTGATTGGCAATGGCCCCAATTATGTTGGTACACAAACTTAATTTCACTAAATGTATGCCATCCAGGGGGTGTATTTTAAATCATTCGAATCGATATCGGAAACGGATTCAGAAACTTTATACGTTTGTATTTTAGCCATTTTAAATTGAGTGTTAGTAATCGTAAGACGTATTCAATTACTAACAGTCAAACAATTTTCAAGATAACTTTAGAGATGGATAAAATACAGCCGTTTTCAGTTTCCAAACTCGTTTTCGATATCGATTCGAATGATTCAAAATACCCCACTTCCCTGGTCGTAACTCCCTCATATATAAGCAAGAAGGCAATATTTTTATTGTCGGTAAATTTACGGTTAATGTACAATTATAATATTTTTGCTGTTTTACGGGATCGAAAGAGCGACTATGCTTTAGTCAAGATTTGTTTGTGTACATAAATTAGGGTATCTATACACAACATTAATACATGGCGTGGTTCCAATACACTTATGATTCTCTTGTGCAATACTGCTTTGAATGATTTGTTTTCTAACTTGATATCATAATACTTTCGTGGTCCATACGAGCTTATAGCAATCGTCTCGTTACATTGAAATAGTGTATAAGTTTACGTCGAAGGATCAACCGCTTCATATAATTTAGGTGCTTATAGCATTTGATATTTTTATTTGTAACTTGTGGCCGATGTCGCTATGTCCGTGGGTGAGCTAGCCTAGATAAGGGTGCGGCCGCGCGGGGACGCGGCGCAGTGCGTTCAGTTGTAGAGATGACCTGTTTTTTGTCTATATACGATAATCTCTAAACACGCAACGCATTGCCCAACAACCCTAGTCTTTGTTATTGTCATCGAGTAGGGTTGCCGCAACAATTGTTTTCTTCTCGAGAAGAAACCGTCCCGTCTCCCCTCGCAGCCCTACCGCTAGTTCTAAGATAGATTTAATTAATCAACATTAAATGTGTAATTGTGAATTTTTAACCTTATTTCGGTTGATGTTTCTTTATAAATGTGTAAATGGCTGAGATCTGTAGCGATGTAGTGACACGGAGTGATAGCGAGTGACTGGTTCCCCTTTTACAATTGGATAATAGATAATAAAGTAAATAAAAGTTTGATGTTCCTCGTTTTATTTCCACCTTTCCCTTAATTACAGTTTCTTACTTTACACTATTATACAATAATACAAAGTTTTTTACACTTACACAATACATTGTTTACACATTATATCATTGAGATCCAATAATGGACGGAGTTGAATAAAAGTTAGTATTTACAGTAATTTGACTAAATATTCACAAAATTTTAAAAGTGTTAGTTAATAATTATTTAATGTTAAAGGCACATATTTTGTCATGAATGTTAATATATATCTACACCAGTATTTCACATAGAAAGCCAATTGCTAAATAAAACATTTGGAAATTGATAATACCCTTTGATTATGGCGTTCAATGCGAGAGCTAACTACCATGTCGAAATGTCGATACCAAATTGGTGCGCCATATAAAATTAATCTCCAGTACGGTGCTTTCAAACTACGTTTCCCATTGACATTGACAGAAAGACTGAAATTATAAAATAATAATTTTAGCTTGACGACTGAATAGCTCGATACAGACCAATTAGACAAGACACGAGATGAGAAAGCAATCGACTAACGTTGATATATCTGGGAAATGGCGAATTTTGATTGGTCCGTGAATGGACCAATCAAAATGTCAGGTGCGGTCATGTTAGTCGAGCGAGAGTGCCCGGCTATGCGGCGTCTGTGACTTGCTTACTCACATTCTGTTGCTGTTGTAGAGAATACACCATATTTTATTAATTCAAAAGAATAACCATAGATTTTTTTTTTGCGGAACTTCTCAGTAGAAGCAGCATTCCGAACCGGTGGTAGATTCTGATTTAAGCAGGGTCGCTGAGCACGAAGAATTTTGTACAATGACCTGTTATTACCTGTCTTTGTCACTCCCGCGTAAATCTAATACGTCTCGCTCACACAGTTGCCGTGACCGCCGTCCTCGGGGATTGTAAACGGCAACTGTGTGAGCGAGACATATTAGATTTACGCGGGAGTGACAGAGACAGGTAATAACAGGTTCATTGTACGAAATTCTTCGTGCTCAGCCACCCTGCTTTAATCATAAATGCTTTGTTGGCTTACATGAATGAAAACAAGTTTGAGTTTTGACAAAAGTGAAGTCAAACGCATATTAGAATTGGGTAACGTTTTGCAGAACTGAATCAACCCACATGCACTGCTGTAGACCGAAACCAACCTTGTGTTAGTGGTTCTCGGCTGGTTTTAGTTTGCAGAAGTGTGTGTTGGTTGGTTCCATTTTGCATAAGTACGTCCAATTTGTGACCATATATCTCGCTATAGTTTGGTCTCGGGCTTGGGCGCTGGCTTCCTGAGCCCGTGCAGCCGCCTCGGGCGTCGGTCGGGGCAGGCGTACGCGTCGGGGTGCGGGTACTGGTAGCCGTCGCCGTACGTGGGGCCTTGGATCTGGGAGCTGGCCGAGCAGTTGGAGCGGTGGTCGCTGTCGTTGTCAGCGCTGTCCACGTCACCTGCGCAAAATATATCATCACGACAATCCTGGTGGGGTACGCAGAGAACATAGTGTAGTTACATGATTTACATAGCACCACTTTGACATGGTCATTTTTATATCGAGATTTTCCGCTGTCATAGTTCTTATGCCGTAGTCATGCGTAAAAGTATCGTCAAAACCTTTTAACAACGGTTTTGGAGCTTCGATTCGATTCGTTGAGAAAATATACTACCTACTTATTTAATTAAACACAAGTTTTTGTTTAATGTCATAGCTTTTTTCATGAAATTGATAGCCACAACAAGTTATAGAAGTTGGTTGCGCCTGGACACGACCACACAAGGTGAAAAGGAAAACTACTCTAAAAGCAAAGTCGAAAGTCAAATCGTACATTTCGTTTACGCCTACGGGGGCATTTACAAATTTCTATTTTTAGATATTTTTCTTAAGTCTACAACCGGATCGGATCGCGACCTCGACTGAGAAGATCCGGCAAGAAACTCGGCGGGCTTGTCTATTTACATACATATATTTTTTATCGTCAGTTGCTTATAATAAAAAATACAAAGAGTATGTTGTATTATTTAAAATAGAATATAAGAAATTAGCTGTGAATTTATTTGTGGGAGAAACATATTATATTTACCGTCGCTGCTGTTATTGCTGGGAACATGCGCGTCCCGGAGCCGCGGCCGCCGCCGCCAGTAGCGGAACTCTCGCGGCAGCGTGTACGAGCGGGGAAGGGATATCTGGACAACAACATAATACAATCAATATCGCCAGACTGACACACCAACTGTATAGTCCCAAACTAAGCAACGCTTGTACTATGGGTACCGTACAATGTACTGGGGGCGATCCCAGTGACACCCAGACTTGGGCAAACTACAAAAAGGCCTTTTCCGAAATTTGTCTCGGCGGGAATCGAACCCCTTAACTACCATGTGCATTGAGCCGAGCGGGCTACGTTCGAACCACTGCGCCAAGCGGTCGTCGTATAATAATGAATATAAATTTACCCCTTTTAACCTTCCACTCGACACAAGCCTCCCCTTAATACGAGGGGGATTTAGGCCATAATCCACCGCACTGGCCTAGTGCTGGTTAGTAACAATACGGCGTGGATAATGACCTGGCTGTCGATGTCGCTGGGCGGGCGCGGCGTGTCCCGGGCGGGCCCGTCGGGGCTGGACTCTTCGCCGCTGCTGCCCACTCTGCCCTCCTCCTTCTTCCTGTTCCTGGACAAAGGTAAAATTATAAGAACAACTAGACTAGTTATAATAATATCGCCAGACTGACACACAAACTGTATGGTCCCAAACTAAGCAACGCTTGTCAAATACGCTACCAGAAAAATACACTTAGGGTCTGTGCACACCACGTTTTTCAAACGCGCCGCGCTTTTATTCTACAAAGTTCCACAGGCTGCGTCTGACTCGCGTGCGTATCGCGTCTGTATAGCTACAAACGCGCGTCGACGGTGCGTTAAGAATACTTGGTGAGTACAGGCCCTTAGGGGTCATCCATAAATTACATCAGACAAATTTAATGATTTTTTGACCCCTCCGTCGTCCTTGTCACAGCTGTGAGACCCCCCCTACCTAGTGTGATGTCACATATTTAGCAATTTTACATTTAGAAATTTATGAAATCAAAGCAGTGTTCAAATCAAATATAGGCATGAAAAACAACAAAACCCAAAAAATATATAAATTTATAGTCATGCAGACAGAGTCGCAACAGTTTTATGTTATTCTTTAGTAGGTATGTAGTTTTAATTCAGTGTTGTAATACTTAGATATTAAATAGTATATTCAAAAAAATGTGATGTTACAAAATTTGGATCCCCTCCCCACCCCTTGTCACACAATGTCACACTTCGTCCACCCCCTCCCTACCCCTTAACGTGTGACGTTATTTATGGATGGCCCCTTAACTGCACGGTGCAGTGAGCCGAGCGGCCTACGCTCGACCCACTGCGCCAACGTCAATAAATCCAAAGCTACTCACGCATACGGCGCTCCCCAGTGACAGCACACCTGTCTATTACACCCTTCTAGATAGTGCGGGGCGAGCAGTATTTCAGGCGTCCGACACCGCTGCATCTTCCGCATCTGCTCCATCTTCTTCCCCGCCAGCGCCGGGTACCCGAACCTCTCACAATTCTGACTGTACTGTCCACACCCGACCTCATAATTACTCCTAATATTCTCTATACTTTGGATGTTTATTGCAGTATGCAATGTTGATACATACTCGTCTTTCGCGTACTGACCGCCTTCGCAGTACCCAGAATACTCGCCGATCTGTCTATGATCCTCGGAATAGATGGAGGTTTGAGCTATCCTGGGCTTGTCTATGCCAGTTTCGTAGTTAGCACTCACATCGGGCAAGTAAGCGCCGGGGCTGTTGTTCAATACGTTCCTGGGGCTCCCGCACCCGTTGGCATCAAAAGTCCTATTCTCGTTCAGCGCTAAATAGTTAGGGGACCGGAGCGGCGCCCTCGTGACGTCAACCGGATTCTCGTAAAACGTTCGGCCGTTGTCGTACCTGTTCGGCAATCTTCGCATTTTGAGCGGGTCGTTAATATCGGGGGGGTTTTCGGTGGTTGGGAAATTATTGATGTTGAATTCCGGCTTTATTTCCGTGTAGGTAGGGTATATGTTGCAGACTGGGTAGTTTTGGTAGGAGTGTGCTATCTCCAGGCTGGGCCAGGCCGGGGGCTCGGCGTGGGTCTTCGCCCGGGGTATGGGCTGGCGTTGTAAACTGCTGTATATCTCCTCGGCCGCTACTGGCGTGGTTTTGGCCAGCTTCCCTTGTTTGATCTCCTCTTCGATGACGCGGAGTTCCGCGAGTTGTTTCTGCTTTTTCTCTTGCAACTTCTGTTGTATGTTGACTCGGGAACCGACGCTGGAGCCTTCGTTTTCCGATGACCCGCCCTAGGAAAACGCACTTTAATATGCAAGCAGGAAGGTTTATTATTGATGTGATTTTATGACAACTGAACAACCACACCCAAACTAAGCAACGCTTGTACTATGGGTACCGTACAATGGACTGTGGGCGATCCCAGTTGTCACTATTCCCAGACCAGGGCAAATTACAAAAAGGTCATTTCCGAATAGTTCCGATAGTAGAAGTCTAGTCTCACGTGGTGGTGGTGCGCGGCGGGCAGCGGGCGGCGCCAGAAGGCGGCGGGGGGCGCGGCGGGGGGCGCCGCGGGGGGCGCCGCGGGGGGCGGAACAAACGACGTCGGCTTCTTCTTCTTGCGACCATTCGCCGCACTGTTTACAAACAAACATCAGACTAAGGCCCGTATTCATAAATCGATCTCAAGTCTGAGAGCGATCTTGAGCACGCTTTTGACATAAGAACGACATTTGCAAGATAACTCTCAGACCTGGATTATGGTCCGGCGGTGCGGCTTAGAAGTCTGTGGGTCTGCCGGTCGATTGCAAATAGTTTATAGCTATAATATTATTATATTTAAAAACTCTCGGAGTTCATATCGATTAAATTTATTAATACGGCCTTTGCACACCAACTGTATTATCGATCGAAATACCTATAAACGGTTATGGGATAAACTAGGAAAGACAATTTGGACATACCTATTCACTTTGCAAATTCTGGCCAAAAGACAGTTATGGTGGAGTCAGTAGGGCTTCAGCTAAATGTGTTAGTTGGCAGACTAAGGTGCGTATTAATAAATCTATCTCAACTCTGGGAGCGGTCTTGAGAACGCGTTTGACATGTCATTTTGTACTGGTATGACATAAGAATGACATTTCCAAGATACCTCTCAGACTTAAGGTCGATTTATGAATACGGGCCTTATATACTGTTACCTGTTACTGACTGGATTGGAAAATCTGCAGTTGAAGACCCCCGGTATCACCGGGTTGTCACCTGGATTCGACTGTTTGCCTGAATAACAAAAAAAAAAGGTATTGATAGACGGACGGACCACAAATTTCCGAGCAAAAAAATATGATTTTTTATTTTTCTAACACAACGCATAAACCTGCACAGTACAGAAACAGTTAGTACACACAAATACCTGTAATACCTGTGCTGATCTGAAGTTATTTTACAGTTTACACACTCAGATTGTCATTTGCATTGTTCACTCTATTAAAACCTAATCTTGTAACTTTCATTTCGTATTCTTGCTTATCTTTATTGTATTGTTCTGTACCCCTGACAGAAAAAGAGGGGTGTTCAGTTTAACATGTATATATGTGTTTGTGTCTGTGGCATACTCGCGTTCAAGCGGATGAACCGATTTCAATTTAGTTTTTTTTCTTGATTTCTTGGTTGAGCTTTCTTGATTGAGCTATGATTTAAAAAATCCCTTCAGCCGTTTGAAGATTATGAGCTCTCTTATAGTTAATGAAGGGATATGGGCAACTTCAACAGGTCTGATCGATTCGAAATTTGGTATCATGTTACTTCAATAAAATTGCAAGGACATGGTAACCTTGACCTGATGCTGCAGCATCACCTGGAATCTGCAGGATACCTAACCCTCACCAACTTACAGTATATGTATCGTGTTTTGGCTCATTGGAATGAATTGTCTCAATGAATAGATTATAGATAAAATACTTACTGTCCATACTAAGCGACTAAGAGTCGTCAAATGATGATGAAATGTTTTTTTTTTAATTTTAATACATAGTTATATCTGTGTCAACACGTCATCTTGGATCTCAAATCTAATCTAGACCTTTGATGTTTTTATAATATAGTACTTAACTATTGTTATCTGTAACGTTGTCAAAATTAAAAAATAATTGCCAGTTTTTTTTTTATTGGGACTGGTCCCGCCCCAGACTCCCAGCACTGTTACTCCTGTAAACCAGGATCGACAATGGCAACCAATAATGACGTCGAGGTTTGACCCTCGACGAGTCAGTCAGTTACTGTACTCAACTGTACTGTACATACCATCCTTATTCTGCGACGATGTGTTGGTGCTGTTGGTGCCCTGCTGGTGTTCGCCGAGCATGTAGCCCAGCCTTCGGACATGGAAGTACCTGAATAAAGTATCTTCATCATTTCAAAACCTTCGTGTATCTTAAAAATAATGAGTTGGTACACTGAGGCTGAGATACTCGTAAATAGACGAGACAAAAGGGTAACTTCGCAAAGCCCTACTTTGACTTGGCTATACCAAGACCCCAAAGTGACATAAATAAACGTTTCTATCGAAAGTACTAAGCCCAGTACGAGCTTAGCTTTAGTTCTTGGCTTGGATAGAATGGTTCAGACTTAGCCGCTGAAAAGAGGCTTATTTTTTTCATTTCGGTCCACTTTTCGCATTTACAAAGTAAAATAATATTAAACATTTTTATTATTCTTAAAGCAAAGGTACTAAAGGTAGGTCCTAAAACACACCAGCCCACAAACCCTATCAGTGTAGTAGCGGATACATCGCTGATTAACTACCAGACTACTTTCGGAACCCGAAATGCATGATTTACCACTTTTGTTCGAATTGCCCACACTCACACACATTTATGAATATATTCGTAAAAGCCAAAATATTCCACTAGGAAATGGATCAAAAATTACTTAATCGTTTTTCCACTTTTCACCAAAAAGGCCCTCGTAATTTCCCACAACCCGTCAAAAAGGCCCTCATAATTTTTCCACCTCCCGCCAAAAAGGCCCTCATAATTTTTCCACCTCCCGCCAAAAAGGCCCTCATAATTTTTCCACCTCCCGCCAATAAGGCCCTCATCATTTTTCCACCTCCCGCCAATAAGGCCCTCATCATTTTTCCACCTCCCGCCAAAAAGGCCCTCATAATTTTTCCACCTCCCGCCAAAAAGGCCCTCATCATTTTTCCACCTCCCGCCAAAAAGGCCCTCATATTTTTTCCACCTCCCGCCAAAAAGGCCCTCATCATTTTTCCACCTCCCGCCAAAAAGGCCCTCATCATTTTTCCACCTCCCGCCAAAAAGGCCCTCATCATTTTTCCACAGTCTGCCAAAGCTCAGGCCGCAACGTCATGTCCGCCTAGCGCGTCGTCGAGTGTATAGTGTATCGTGTACCTGTAGTAGAGCAGCATGAAGGCGAGCCCGGCGGCGGTGGCGGCGGCGGCGGCGGCGGCCGCAGCGTCATGTCCGCCTAGCGCGTCGAGTGTATAGTGTATCGTGTACCTGTAGTAGAGCAGCATGAAGGCGAGCCCGGCGGCGGTGGCGGCGGCGGCGGCGGCGGCCGCAGCGTCATGTCCGCCTAGCGCGTCGAGTGTATAGTGTATCGTGTACCTGTAGTAGAGCAGCATGAAGGCGAGCCCGGCGGCGGTGGCGGCGGCGGCGGCGGCGGCCGCAGCGTCATGTCCGCCTAGCGCGTCGAGTGTATAGTGTATCGTGTACCTGTAGTAGAGCAGCATGAAGGCGAGCCCGGCGGCGGTGGCGGCGGCGGCGGCGGCGGCCGCAGCGTCATGTCCGCCTAGCGCGTCGAGTGTATAGAGTATCGTGTACCTGTAGTAGAGCAGCATGAAGGCGAGCCCGGCGGCGGTGGCGGCGGCGGCGGCGGCGGCCGCAGCGTCATGTCCGCCTAGCGCGTCGAGTGTATAGTGTATCGTGTACCTGTAGTAGAGCAGCATGAAGGCGAGCCCGGCGGCGGTGGCGGCGGCGGCCGCAGCGTCATGTCCGCCTAGCGCGTCGAGTGTATAGTGTATCGTGTACCTGTAGTAGAGCAGCATGAAGGCGAGCCCGGCGGCGGTGGCGGCGGCGGCCGCAGCGTCATGTCCGCCTAGCGCGTCGAGTGTATAGTGTATCGTGTACCTGTAGTAGAGCAGCATGAAGGCGAGCCCGGCGGCGGTGGCAGCGGCGGCGGCGGCGGCCGCAGCGGCCGGGCGCGCCGCGCGCCCCGACCACCACCACGCCGACACCAGCAGCCAGTTCTCCACCACCATCACGCAGTAGAACGTCACCTGACACGCACACACACACACACACTTATTTGTTTTATATACAACTAGCGGCCCGTCCCGGCTTTGCACGGGTTGAAGTTTTAGCCTATGTTACTCAGGGATAATGTAGCATTCTAATGGTGAAAGAATTTTTGAAATCGATCCAGTAGTTTTTGAGTTTACTCGATATAAACATACAAAAACACAAATATTTATGTTTATAATATTTGTATGGACTAGAAACCCGCCCCGACTTGGCACGGGTGCAAGAGACCTCTAAAATTATCGGTGTTTCTCTACTATATTATGCATGCATTATACATATAAAACTTCCTCTTGAATCAATCTATCTATTAAAAAAAACTAATCAAAATCCGTTGCGTAGTTCTAAAGATCTAAGATAGGGACAGACATATAGCGGGAAGCGACTTTGTTTTATACTATGTAGTGACGTGTTCATGAAATGGCGCAATACCTGAAATTTGTTTGTTAAGAATCGAGAGTAGAATCGATATTCCACTAATCAAAAATATAGGTCACATTTTATAAATAAAAAAATGATTTCGGCTACGCCGCTTTTAAGTTCACTTAACTCTATTCGTCTCCTTTTCGCAATAAAAAATCTGATTTCTTGTTAAATAATGCGCGAAAATAATAAATATAATTATTTTATAATAAAAATAAGTTGGGGTGTCAGAGGGTTTGCACCATTTCATTAACACGTTGTATACAAAGTTGTTGGTAAAACATTAACAACCTTGCAGGACTGCATTACTAACATCATAAACAACTATTTTTGTTCCATGACTTTGAATGTAGAAGAAAAAAAATCATTTTTCATTACTTATACTCTGAAAGTAGGTCTGAAGTTGCCTGAGGAGCGGGTTGAAAGTAATACTTTTCCGGCCCGGGAGAATCGCTTTCAACTGACAGCTGTCAAATTATAAAAAAAAGCTAGTTCCATTTTCACATTTCTATGGAACCATGTTCAAACTTTTTCTACAGTCACTCAATTACAGCACGATGTAAAATTAAGTATTAATTAAAGAATATATATTTTTAAATGACTTAATTATAATTTAGTTTCAACAATTTCTTTAAAATAATATAGATTTGGGCAAAATATTTAAAGATGAAAATGAAAAATAATGGCTAAATAATGAAGTTGAGCGGCCAACGAAAAAAAAACAAAATAGGCGGCAATCCGATCTTTATTTTATTTTTTCGAGTTGTAGAGTATTCATACTTCCTTGTATTATTTCTTTAGCCAATTCCTGTTTTTATTTTTACTTTCCTTGTATTCGTAATGAAAAGCACAGTGTTTACCTCGGATGAAAGACTTATTTTGTCCCTCGAACTATTAGTGCCCTCGCTACGCTCGGGCGCCAAACCCCGTCTCGGGACTAAATAAGTCACTTTCACCACTCGTGTAACAATGTACTATTCTTGGTGCTGCTTTTTTTTGTTATTACTCTGTCCTTTTGGACAAGTCGCTATTTACATTTAAGACATCTGCGAAAACTACATGTAGTATTGTATTCTCTTTGCTACATACATGCATACACCTTTTCTGCATCTGTTCTGTTTTTTTTGTTCAACTGACACAATTTTCTGGTGTCGATCAAAAATTTATAACGAAGGTTGTGGCAGATTATTTGCATAATAATAAGCAGCCATTACGGAGATTCGCCGGAACACATAGGCATACAATTTTTTTTGTTTTTTTTTTGTTTTCAAATACCTTCCGTCCATAGTTTTTATATGCATTTACTATATGTATACATAGTAAGTTGGACTCACCATTTTCTGGCGGTGGTTCAGTTCCTGCAGGTTGATGTAAGCGAAGACATAGACGAACGCGATGAGCGCGGAGAGGTACGCCTTCCGCGGCCGGCTGATGCGCTCGCCGTGGAACACGTTCTTCGGGGAGATCAGCCACAGGAACATCGACAGCCAGTGCAGACCTGGCCAGGATTCAGGATCAGGACATTGAATCGGGATTCGATAACTTTAAACGTCTGTGTTTTTGTCAACTCTAAAGTTATTTTGCAAATGATTACAATGTCAGTCATCGCAATACATATTCGATGACTTTCTAATAATCAATTTTTTTTATACTGGGTAAACAGAAAGGGTATACTATTTTTGAAGCGAAGCTTCTTTACGGAAGTTCGGGGCGCTCGCTACCCGGGCACTCAAACGGTGAAAAGCGTAACGCGTAACGCGTAACGCGTAACGCGTTACACGATGACGTCAGAGCTGCGCCCTACCTAAGCTTTAAACTAAATATCGCTTGAAGGTTAGATAGAACATTGATAATAATTTAAATATTTTCCCTTATAAATTTTGCAATTTATATTTATATTATTTATATTTGGAATAATTATATTTACATATATTATTTATATTTGCAATTTATATTATTTTAATATAATTAATTGAAGTTGAACACCAACGTATAATGGTTTAATTTACCATAGAAAAGGACGAAAAAGGTACAACGATATACAACTGCAGATAGGTACATCAACCAATCACTTTAGATGTCTGATATGGCTAAATAGGTACTTACTTACTAACAACAAAAGATGTCCCATTTCGTTCAATAGGTACGATAGTCTAAATGAAAATCTATAATAAGCTAGCGAGACATAATTCAAGGTACTCACCCAGGTAGGTGGGTACCTATGCCTAATTTCATTTATTTTTATGTTACACTCTGCCTATCCTGTTTCAAAACCCTATGCACGCCACTTATAATATATCTAATATCTACTGCAAAGCTTCGCTTCTTTCGGGCGTCCCTAGACGGCACTGATTTTTTTTTTGCAACTTTTCTTTGTAAATCTAAAACTATCGGCTTTGTGGGACAGTTGAAGTACTAAAGGTTTTGTAGACTTGTGAAATCTGTCAACAGCTGTATCCCTGTAACACCTTTTGTTTTTCAAGTTTCCTCCAAAGCTGATAGTTTTAGAATTACAAAGTTAAGTTTTGAAAAAAAAACTATACCCTTTCTGTTTCAATCTGTATTTAAATAAATGTTAAACTAGCAAAAATATCTGATCCGATATCGATTCGAACGACTTCAAATGGTCAGGGGACCATTCCCTCCGTGACACAAATAGTTCTAGGAAAACAATTTGGGAGACGAATCCACCGATTTACCGCCAAAATTATAACCAAATAAAATGATTGATAACATAATGCGAGGCCAATAAATACAAATTCCATATACAGGGTGAAAATTAATTAAATTGCCAAATTAGTATGAGAGGTTCAGTAACTGCTAGATTATCATAATACAATGTCAAATCAATAAATTCAAACAGAAAAATAATAAAATAATACTTATTTTATCGCCTAAAACCATACCACGTCGCTACTCAGTACTTACTAAGTTCTATATAGTGTATTTTTCTTATTCATTCATAAAAATAATAAGACATACAAATCACAATATTTCGAATAATTTATTTGATATTTTGTATGGGTACTGTTTCCTTTAGTAAGAAGGTAATAACGCAGGTCTTTTGTATTTCTTAGCGATGTGTTCTAAATCTTCTATGGTACACGAGGTTTAGTAAATGAATTCAATTTCACCACGTAGTTGTTAGTCGAGAGTGCGTCATGATTCATGAGTGTCAAATTGTTATACAATGGATTTCCGTAAAGTAACACCAGATGAAATATAATACTAAGTAGTTGTTAAATAGTTCGTTTCTAGTTCTAGTGGTTGAATATTAAATTTGCCTGCTTTTAAAATAGTCTTACCTATAACTAGGAAGACCCAATACTCGTAGACTAGAGCGTACACTGTGAGCGCGCAAATTCGCGCAGATATCGTCCCCAGCCGCCAGAGGAACTGCAACCAAAATACTGCTTAGGCAAGGTGCAAAATGAACTAGCAAACTGCCACTTCCTCCAAAATTGCAATCCACCCATCTTGCCTCTACCCTATCCGTGTTGCAAACTGCTCTATCTTCCGAAGTTGCAACCAGCCCCTTCCTCCGAAGTTGCAACCAGCCCTTTCTCTTCCGGCGCTGCAGACTGCCCCTTCCTCCCAAATTGCAAACCGCCTATTATGCCCCTACCCTGTCCGTGTTGCAACCTGTCCTTTCCTTCGAAGTTGCAACTAGCCCCTACCACTGAAGTTGCAACCTGCCCTTTCTCTCCCGGCGCTGCAGTCCGCCCCTTCCTCCGAAATTGCAAACCGCCTATTATGCCCCTACCCCGTCTGTGTTGCAAACTGATCTATCTTTCGCAGTTGCAACCAGCCCCTGCCTCCGAAGTTGCAAATTGCCCATCTTGCCCCATCCCGTCCGTGTTGCAAACAGCCCTTTCCTCGAAAGTTGCAACCTGCCCCTTCCTCCAAAGTTGCAACCTGCCCCTTCTGCTCCATAGCCTTACCCTGGCTGGTACCGCACCCACCTGCGAGATGACCCCCAGCCACGTGAGCACGAGGCGGTGCACGTTCTGCAGCCGCACGTTCTTGCTGAAGCTGGCCAGCGCCCAGCACACGGAGAACAGGGACAGGCATGCGGATATCACGTTCAGCTCCGCGAAAGCTTTGTTATCTGTGAACAAATGGATAAATAGCCTGGGACTCTGTAAATAAGGTTCAAGGTATCCAGGTGACAGAGCCAAGCTGAAGCCTATTGATTACTACAGTAACAGTATATATCACTACTATACACTAGTAGTATAGTTTATATTTGTTTTTGTATTTACTAGGTGAAACAGAAAGGGTATATTATTTTTCTTGCAACTTTACTTTGTAAATCTAAAACTATTGGCTTTGTGGGACAGTTGAAGTACGGAAGGTTTTGTAGCATTATGAAATCTGTCAACAGCTGTATCCCTGTAACACCTTTCGTTTCAAGTTTCCTCCAAAGCTGATAGTTTTAGAATTACAAAGTTAAGTTTTGAAAAAAAAAGTATACCCTTTCTGTTTTAACCTGTACGAGTATATCCAATTTGGACGCGCTACAATTGTTTGGTAGGAACAGTGCCGGATTAACCATAGTAGCAAGAGTAGCAATTGCTACGGGCCCCGCGCGAAAGGGGGCCCCGCATATTTAAACCCACTCATCTCTGCCTGAGCGTAATTTTTTGAGTGAAACTTATTAAGATGTGGTATATTGAATTTACTTGATGTCACAAAAACGTGAAACGTTACAACTTTTCCTACTAAGACAATCCATGTCAGGCACTCGGTAACCGACTACGGGCCCCGCGCTTTGCTACGGGCCCCGCGCTTTGCTACGGGCCCCGCGCTTGCTTAATCCGGCACTGGGTAGGAAGTACCTACCTGATGGCTCGTCAATGCTCGGCTCGGGCGTGGTCCCGGGCTCGCCGGCCGGCTCGCGGCTCGTGTCCTTGAACAGAATGTGCAGTTGCAGCAGCAGCATCGGCGCCGCCTCGCAGAACGCGTGCACCAGCCGGAGCATGCCTGGCGGGAGTTACAATATGACCATCCATACAATGACCACCATAGGACGCCAATCCTAGGAAACCAATCACAATGGACGGAAAGATTCTGTGACAGAAACGAAAGCTTTCATGCTTTGACGACCGCTTGGCGCGGTGGATCGAGCGTAGGCCGCCCGGCTCACTGCACATGGTGGTTGCGTGTTCGATTCTCGCGGGGGTAAATTTCGGAAATGGCCTTTTCGTAATTTGCCCAAGTCTGGGTGTCACTAGGATCGCCCGCAGTCCATTGTACGGTACCTAAGTGTGTGAGTCTGGCGATATTTATTTATTTATTTATTCTTCTAATTCATAAGTAAAAAAAGGTCACATCTGTCGGCTGAAATGATGATGATGGGTTCAGATTACTGTGGTAGAAGAGCTGAAGCTAACTGACTACAGCTCATATACGGACTGGCTCCACTAGGGCAGTACCACCCTCTCACAGAAAATCGGCTTAAAGTACCTAGCTATTATAGCTGCGTTTCGTACTATACGTGCGAGATCCGGAACTTGCTTCAAAATAGGTAAATATGGTGGACTCTTACATAGGTCCCTGACTTGGTGCTTTACGCGTCTTAGTTCCACTGGGACCAGCAGCCGCGCGTACCGCCACAGCACGCCCAGCTGCAGGCAGTGCAGCAGTATCGGCAGCCAGGGCGGGCGGCCCTTCCGGCCCTCGCCCGCCCACCACACGTGCAAGTACCACCGAATTGACAACACCTGGTGGGGAACAGACTATGTACCAGAGAATAAATTTTTGGTCTATACTAGGTGAAACAGAAAGGGAATACAATTTTTTTTTTTTTTGTTAAAAAGATTACTGGCAATGTGTGTTTATCACATTACTAGTATTCCCTTTAGCCCCTCCAACTAAGCTAATGCTTGTGCTAGGAGTGGGCTCACGTCAATAGTTTAATGGCCAGGATGGGGATCGAACCCGGAACCTCTCAGCCACGAGGACGGCCCCTCTAACCACTAGGCTATTGACGCTTCAAAGGTGCGCCGTGCAACTCGTAGGACCGTTGACGAGTTTATAAGTTTGCAAAAACAATGTTTCTTCGTCAGCATTCATACTGATACTAACTGAATTTACCGGTTCGAGCGAACACGCCGCAAAGAGCGCGTGTAAATGAAAGTTTAGTTATTTGCCACTTAGTCAGTGTGAAAGGATTCTCTAATCTTATTTAAAAGAGATAAATTGACACAAAAATTCCCCTCCCGTAAACGAAATCGTGTATCCGACCCTGACCAGGGGGGGTATGCACAGGTGACGGGAGGTGTTCGATGTCGGAAACGACTGCTCTAATCCTTCTTTGAATTCAAAATAAATATCGCCAGACTGACACACCAACTGTATGGTCCCAAACTAAGCAATGTTTGTACTATGGGTACCAACAATGGACTGGGGGCGATCCCAGTGACACCCAGACTTGGGCAAATTATGAAAGACCATTTCCGAAATTTGCCCCGGCGGGTATCGAACCCGCAAACACCATGTGCAGTGAGTCGTGCGGCCTACGCTCGAACCACTGCACCAAGCGGTCGTCGAATTCATTTGTAAAAGAAGTCTACTGTGAGTACCCCCCCCTGGCCGGGTCAAACGAAACTCACCTGGGATATGAGCAGTGAGGTGATAACAATAGATATGGCCGCGGCGAAGGTGCCCTTATATCCTCTCTCGAGCAGCGCATACCCCATCACGACGTCGAACACGACGTCGCAGAAGTACCCCGCCAGCGAGATCACATTGAACAGCACATCGCACAGGGGCAAGAACTCCGCCATTGCCGAACATTTCTTATAGTCACCTTGGATTTTTCATTTAATGTTATAATTTCGGCTGCAAAAAATTACAGATTCAAATTCAAATTTGTTTTTATTCATGTAAGCCAACAAAGAATTTATGAATAGTCAGAATCTACCACCGGTTCGGAATGCTGCTTCCACTGAGAAGAGCCGGCAAGAAACTCAATGGTTACTCTTTTCAATGAATGAAAGATGGTGTACATCCTCAGGAACAGCATAAAAAAATAATATGAGCAGGCAACACCATTACCACCAAATAGCTAATAGTAAATAATGATCAAATCTCACTCAGATTTAGGTATGTAAATAAAATGAGAAAGCTAGTTTAGTGTGATGTGCATACCTACTCATACTTACATCAAATTAAACGTTTACGAACCAAAATAATAATTAATAAAACAGGGGTGGATAATATGATAATTGCTTTGGTGTGATGCCTTCCATGCTAAGTAAATAAATAGTATTTAACGACAATGTTGTTCAGAGGAAAGTGAGTGGACCAATCCCCGCAAGCAGCGCCCGCGCACGAGCATGACTTGAAAAGCGGCATCACTCTCCTCAACCATAATAGAGGGAAGAGGGTGAGATAATCAGACTTATAAATACTACGTATCCAGATTATCAGCATATTATTTTATGATGTGTTTTTATATGCAATACTTATTTTAATATTTGATATCACTATTATAGTAGAGGAGGGCGGGAGTCCGGAGAAGGTTGGGAACCTCTTCTTAGAGATTGGCATAATAAAACAGTTTGGATTTATTTAAAGCTCTGCGATTCTGCGTGAACAGGAACGCTTGAGTGTAACGTTTAGTTTTATGCAGTGGATAATGGTAAAATAAATTACGAAATTAATGAAACAATAATAACCTACCATTATACAAGATGTTTTAGAGTTTATTATTTTATTCTAAGGAAATATTTTTTTAAATTAGTATCTATAGATCAACTTTGATTAAAATTTGCGTTAGCGCGTTAGTCCACGTATACCGTAAAACGAAACGCAATGTTTGTTTGTTGACGTTTCATTGTGGCTAGTTCTGGAGTTTTCGATTTAGATTTACGGTTTCAAAAAGTTAATCACCATCCAACCTTTATATCCTTTGTATTAAATGAAATAATGTCTAATTACACGGATATATTAAGCAAAGTTGGGAAAGAAACCTCAAGGGCTGCGTGTAAAAAGTGTGGTTATGCTGGACACCTTACGTTTCAATGTAGAAACTTCATAAAGGTTAGCTTGTTTCTGTAAAATGAATGTGAAATGCCAAAATATTTAAGTAGTTTAACTGCACTATTAAGGTTGGGGAATCAATTCACTTTTAGCCTTGGTTTTCACTTGAGGAAACATTGACACAAATCATATTGTGCTCTATTTTATGGGGTCTTCAAAATAGGGCCATGTTTCAGTATAATGGTCAGCAACAAACCTATTTTGCGTTACCTATTTAGTATAATGCATTACCACAACCATTAGAAGTCTGTGAGCATTACCTATCTTTATAATATTCATAGTGTGACTGTGTCGCAAATGGCAATCTTGGAATATGTTTTCTCTATGGAAGTGCTTTTTTATTAATTTGTGATTGAAACACCGTTTGAAACTTTGTTTTAAATATAACACACCACACAACCTTCACTGGACAAGTAGGTCTTAGAGCGTTTTCACATTATCCGATCCGATATTGGTGGCGGACGCCGATCCGATATCGGGGTAAGTAAAATGTATGAAATATGTACCTGTCTATATCCGATATCGGGCCGGACAATATGAAAGACAGTTACATATTTCATACATTTTACTTACCCCGATATCGGATCGGCGTCCGACACCGATATCAGAGCGGATAATGTGAAAACGCTCTTATAATAAAGAGATACATGAGGCAATGGCCTTATCTCCATTAATGAAGATAAGAATGAAGAAAAATTTTAATTATTTTACAATCAACTCCACATATTTTTAAGTGTTAGTCAATTTACTAATTTCAGGTGGACCCTAATAAAGAAATAGTGTTGGACATAAGCAGCACAAGCAGTGACACTGAAGATGAGTATGCAACCCCACTGCAGAAGCTACGGGAGGCGGAGCTGCAGCAGAAGCTGCAGGAGAAGATGACCAAGGCTAAAGAGAAGAAGAAGAGTAAGAAGAGAAAGAGGTAATAAGAGGATAAAATAAGAATTAAGGGTTTATTTCAAAATATACACAAAAAAGTTAATTCAAAAATAAATTTGATGTTTGGACATTTATTTGGGAAATAAAGTTACCTATTACAGACCTTATGATAAATGATTAACTAACTGAAAAGTAATATATAAGTTAGTGACTAATTCTACTTATTTTTGTTCTCAGATCATCAAGCACATCATCAAGTAGTTCAACAACATCTAGTAGTGATTCCAAAAAAGATAAAAAGAAGAAGCACAAGAAACAAAAGAAGTCTAAAAAGAAGAAGTCGAAGAAATAATGTGTTGGTGTTGCCATATTTTGCAAGCACCACCCTCATGATTAGCTCCACTGATGCAAGGCTGAATTAAATGTAATTTTAAGGAACAATTTATTTTAATAAAATAAATCAATTTTTATCCCAATTATGTTTTTATCACAATAATGAAACCTGTATGTCTTAGAAAATCATACCAATTTCCGAAAGAGAAGACGTGTAATCTACCAACCCGCACTGGGCCAGCATGGTGGATTATGGCTTGAATCCGATTTGTTGTGAGTGGAGGCCTGTGCCCAGGAGTGGTATGTCAAAAGGGCAAAATTGTTGTCCTACTAATATTATAAATGCGAAAGTTTGTGAGTGTGGATGTATGTATGTATGTATGTATGTATGTA
The DNA here is from genome assembly GCA_905147325.1 of Notodonta dromedarius. Taxonomy (NCBI): domain Eukaryota; kingdom Metazoa; phylum Arthropoda; class Insecta; order Lepidoptera; family Notodontidae; genus Notodonta; species Notodonta dromedarius. Next base: position 4,384,340 of record LR990183.1, on the reverse strand, counting down.
TGTATGTATGTATGTATGTATGTATGTATGTATGTATGTATGTATGTATGTATGTATGTATGTATGTATGTATGTATGTATGTATGTATGTATGTATGTATGTATGTATGTATGTTTGTTACTCCTTCACGCAAAAACTACTGAACGGATTTGGATGAAATTTGGAACACAGATAGATTATAACCGGGATTAACATATAGGATACTTTTTAACCCAATAATCCAATACTACGCGGATGAAGTCGCGGGGCACAGCTAGTTATGTTATAAATTGCAATATTTATCATATAAGTACTCAACTGCATCAATTATTAAAAGGGGATAGTGTTGAATGAAATTATAGGTATGTAACAAATAGGATGAATAACTAAATAGGAATAAGTACAGATACTATTGTATTATGACAAAATAGGTAAATTATGAAGTTAGACTGAACTGTATTAACTTCAGCACTATTTAATTATTCAATTCACACACCTCAGCTCATCTCTTTCATTAAGTTATCAATTTCTGCCATATTTATATTTTTATTTTTAAACATAGCAAATTGAGTTTATTTCATTACTAGTATTCCCATTAGCACCTCCAGCTAAGCTAATGCTGGATATTGGTAGTCTGCCCTAGTTAGTTTGTTTATTTGAGTGAGTGGCCACCCAAACCACTGGAGCTGGAATTTTCAGGCCACCCAAAGTTTCTGACATAGGGTACTCTCAGCCTTTATCTCATTGTCATACCTTGTACAAAAAAGAACACTGGCTGTGGCAAATCTTGTTTCAAATGATGTTTGTCATAACTTGTTAGGACTTAGCTATTATCCCTGGTTTGCATGGACGAAATATACACTGATCCATGTTGTTGTCCCTATTATGTGCTGTTTAAAAATAGAGACAACATCATAAACTGGTGTAAATGTTTCGCCGGTGCAAACGCATGGTTAGGCTAGTATATTCATAACAGAAACTTCTAACATTTTGTTTATGTAGAACTATTTATTACTTATTGTCTTTGGTTTAGGTGGAAACCCCAGTTACTTTATGATTAGCAGGCCATGTTTGTATTGCGAACCCGATAAGCATGCATATTAATTATGTCTATTCCTTTTAAGTCAAGTAAGTATAAGATTATCAAAGTTATGTACTTAAAACTTAAAAAGTTAGTAGTTTCTAAATTAAATTATCAAGGATCAACATAATTAACAAGTCTATAACAAAAGTAGCTCTAACCACTTGACTTATATAGGTTAGTATTGATAAATATACCAAAACAACAACTAATGACCATGTTTCATGTTTAAAGATTATTAAGTCACTAGAAAGTAGGGTGAGCACTTTCGCCAACAAATTTAGGTTGATTTCTGCAATATTCTGTCCTTGTAGATGTAAAATATGTTACTTTCCTTCAAATGTAAGCTGCAATTTACTTATATTCAGTGGTATATACAATCACGTACCTTATTCAAAGGAATTTCACAAGTTTTTAGTACGAGGATCCAGGGTACAATGGTTCACGATTTAAAACACAACCACATTACACACGTATTGCATTGTAATAACTTGAGATTTTGAAATAGATTCCCACACTTATCACTATTCACATCACATAAAAAGCTAAGATTATTTTGGTTAAGTTATTCTAAGTTTCAATCAAGTTCACGTCAAAAGTTCATTGATACTACCGCCACCTAGCGCGTGGTATGCGGAGTAGAGGAAAGCTCGATCGATTAGTGCGGGTGCGTTCACTGCCTGCGAATGCGTGGAATGCATCCTGTTCTACCAGCGTGGCATTCTTTTGCCCTTACATTTTATTTATTGTATTATTATTGGTACTTATCCTGGAATACATTTATTTTTGTAGATAAGAGCTTTTCATTTGATTTGTCTAACTATGTGATCGCAATAATATAAACCAGAAGATTATCATTGTTTTAATCATATGCTTAGGTAACCTAAGTAAATTTATTATCTAGCAGCTAGCTATAGCATTACTTTTACTATCGTGTGAATCTCCGGAATCTTACATTAATAAAACAATGGATCTACCTATAAACATTAGGTAGGTATAAGTACCTATCGTTAAAGGTTTGTTTAACTTGTCGCCATTGGTAGTTGAACGTAATTATTATTAATTGTATATGTTTTAAGTTAAAACAGATAAAATTAATCATGTTAAAACTTTAAACATAATTAGTAGGTACTTACCAAATTCTTAGGAAATTTACCTCTGTAACGCCTAGTACAAGTTGCTTATAAATTACGCCCTAATAACAACATTGCTATTGAAGAGTGCTAGGCTCTAATCTGATAGCTTTCTATTTTAAGAGCGTAATGGTAGGTTCTTACAGAAAGCAATAACATTTAAGTGTTTACAAAGTATTTAGCACACTGTCGCTCTCTATTTAAACCGTTGTGTGATTTTATGGTCACGGCTTCGATTGTTAGTCGGGTAGGTAAATTGTTTTAGGCGCTAAAATTTCACAAGATATGGGGATGAAAGTATCTACGTATACAGTCCCAAGGCTCATAAAATAACTATACCCACCTATTGTGAGTGAGCGTATAACGTATAGCGGTCTCCAGTGGATAGCGATGATGTAAAATGATCGATCGAGTTTCATTAGTGGCTTCTACAAACAATTAGTTCAACATTAAGCTGAGTGCGTTTTTTTTTGGTTTTCGTTTTACACTTTGTTGGTGGTTGTAATAATCGTTAAAGTTCGTTCAAACCATGAAGGTTCAAACATAAAAGTTATTTTCGATTAGACTTTTTGCTTAAATCAGTTTCTATGGTTACCATCAGTTATTTCAATTTTCTGAAACGCCTTGGAAACGCCAAACCAATGTTGACAGCCAGCCCCAAAGTAAAAAGCTATCAAGTAGCTTCGACGTGATGTTGTAATCTCTGTTGGTATATAATATACATACACGTACTATCTGTTACTGACGTATTTGGAAGATAATTAAGATTGTACGAAGGCAATGGACAAACCGCTGAGTCAAGCAGACTTCTTAGCGATGGAGGATCAGCTGCGCAGGTCCGTGGAGGAGGACAGGAAGTACCAGCGGGTGAACGACGTGAAATGCGACGCGATACACAGCGCCAAAACCTACGAGGAATTCGCGTAAGTAATGATTATTATCTACCTACCGATTGCAGATTCCTACCTACCCCGGACTCGTCGAGGATCAAACTTCGGCGTCATAGCTCGAAATTACTGCCGCCGCTACCGCCCCGCAATTGTTTTCGGAATACTTTTGGTGCATGATATTCTTTGTGCGGAGTACAAAGTGTGGTTAGTTCGTCAATCCTGGCTTACAAGAGTTACAGTGGTTGAAGTGTGTGGCGTTATTAGTCCTATTAAAAAGAATAGGTACCTAAGTCGAAACCTTCATTAGTCCCATTAAAAATAATATCTAAGTGTCAACCTTCCTATGCAGTTTTTGGTTTCCCGTTTTGCAACGGAGGGATAAAATCTTCTTTGAAATCTTCCCATTATTTCTTTTGATTCAAATCGGGCGGGTTCCCAGACAATTTAGGGTTTCGTCCTTTGAACCTCAATGTACAATATTCTTCCAGAGACCGTGTCGCCGCAGCCCACTTGCGTCCACTCGAGAAGACAGACTTCAAGAACAAGAGCCAACGCAGCTGGAATCAGTGCGTTGACAAGCAGAAGAGTTTCGACGAGTAATTACAATCATGTGATTTCTTTATAATTTAATCGAATAGATGATGTTATAATATAATTAATGATTTCGTTACAAAATTAAAATTACATACAACATAAATAATGTATAAATTTAAAGTCATAAGTTGATTTCACTTATCAACGATCTTGGCCCTCTAGGAGAAGACTGACCAAGCGTTTTTTTATGAATCGTTGCTATGATTGTATGGAAATAAGTTTGGGACCATACAGTTGGTGTGTTCGTCTGGCGATATTTATTTATTCATTTTTATTTATCATTCCTAAACAATCTTGCTGTATCCAGACAATGAGACCCGTATTAATAAATTGATCTCAAGTCTGAAAGCGGCCTTAAGTACGCTTTAGACATCTAATTTTGTACCGGTATGACATAAAAATGTCATTTCCAAGATCTCTTTCAGACTTGAGATCGATTTATTAAAAATATAATCACTTAAGTATAACCACTCGAACTTTAACATGCAAATGTTGGCGCTAGCTTTTAATTTGTTTGTTGGTTCAACGATTGTAACGTTCAGTACTTGTCCTAGAAAGGCTTCTACCGAAAATATGCCATCGAAATAGGTACAATACGGCCAAGAAGCGATACGAAAATGAATACGATTATTGTATTAAATACTACGGTTTCTGACACAGAATTAACCATGCATTTACAAAAAGGCCGCCCGAATGTTTTCTATTTTTAAATTTCATTTTCGTATCGCGTCTTTAGCCGCGTTATAAGCCCATATTAATAAATCGATCTCAAGTCTGAGAGCGATCTTGGAAATGTCATTCTTATGTCATACCGGTACAAAATGGCATGTCAAAAGCGTAAAGACAGCTCTAAGACTTGAAATCGATTTAATAATACGGGCCATAGTGACTCGCTCTTCACTTTTTGTTCTTAGGATTGGACATGAGGATAATTATCTCTATTTTGGTGTTCGGGCTCTCTCTCTTCGGCATGTAGAAGCGGCGGTCGTTGCGATTCATCGGCACCAGGGGCTTGTCATCCCAACCGTAGCTGGATATACCAAAATTATAGAATCTAGAGAAACTCTTATAGCTTTAAAAGCGCTGTAAACTGCTGACCAGTTAGGTTGACTGACAGTTACATAGCGGAGGGCAGACAGCAGTATTAATCAGCATAATTAGGGTGGATTGGTGGCTGACGCAATTTGGGCAAAGGAGACTGATTAAGAAGCGAAGCAATCAAGGCTATAACTCTACAATTTCATTATGATCGTAACTCTACATTCCACTCTCGGTCCATAATAGTATTATCAAGGACATTCTGTCATTTTTATCATTTTATAATCTTACAGATGGAGGGTAATTAGTTTATTGTGAACTTTTTCATTTCAAATAAATAATAAAACCTCGCTGGCTACTCCAAAAATAAATTACGCGCTCTGTCTAAGGCCCGTATTAATAAACTGATCTCAAGACAGAGAGTGATCTTGAGTACGCTTTTGACATGTTCTTTTGTACCAGAATGACATAATGGCATTTCCAAGATCGCTCTCAGACTTGAGGTCCGTTTATTAAATACGGGTCTTATATTATCAAGGCAGGTACAAAAATGCATGTCAAGATCGCACTCAAGACCGCTTTCAGCCTTGAGATTGATTGATTAACACGGGCCTAAGTAATTATTTTCGTCTGAAATTTATGGGAGGATCATGGATTTGTCCTTATTGCTGGTTCACTTACACCTGGTTCTCAGTGGCTGGCGCGGAGTATTTGCTATGCGGCCCCATTGCCCTGGTTTGAGCCACATTGATGTGGTAGTGTTCCACCTTGCGCAACTGCTCTTCAGACTCTGTCTTCACCTGGTCGTGCGCCGCGTAAAACTTACCCGTCACCGGTATTGCTGTTAAGAAATAATTAATGTGGTATACGGGATTAGTGTTGCCAAACTATCCATGGTTGACCTCGATAGCTAGTCATAATATCGATACCGCTATTTCTATGTGACAATACTATCGATGGTATCGATAATATCTATCTATATACAAGTTGAAACATAAAGGGTATACTTTTGTTTCAAAACTTAACGTTGTATTTCTAAAACTATCAGCTTTGGAGGAACTTGAAAAACAAAAGGTGTTATAGGGATTCAGCTGTTGACAGATTTCATAAGTGTACAAAACCTTTAGTACTTCAACTGTCCCACAAAGCCGATAGTTTTAGATTTACAAAGTTAAGTTGCAAATTAATAGTATAATACCCCTTCTGTTTCACCTAGTATATAAAAAATGAATCTCTATTTCCTTGGTCATCGCATCACGCGTGAACGGATGGAACGATTTCGCTAATTCTTTTTTTGTTGTGTTATTGTTGTCAGGAGAAGGTTCTTGTGAAAGTAAAAATTAAGATAGTTGAGCGGAATAATTCGAATTCAATATTCAAAGTTTAGACAGGACAACGTCTGTCGGGTCAGTTAGTAGAAAATAATAATCAATACCTACTATTGGTGGCGAGCAATAGTATTGATAGTATTGAAGCTATTGTGTACTGGTTCTATCGATACCTACCTACTATCGATAGATTTGAAAGCTATGCATAGTAATAATACTATCTATAGGATTGTCACATTATTATGTCATGTTAATATCGATATCATGGCTAGTTTTCGAGGTCACGATAGAATTGCAAGCAAGCAAGTAACTATTGATAGCAATCGATAGTAAGTCAACAATATACTAATATGTTTCAAAAGTCCGAAATAATACTAATGGATATCGATCAGAGATACAAATTTGTCAAAACTAGAACACTTAAAAAAATCCGCCTATTTTAAAAACTTGACATGTACCAAGTACCATGCAAACATTTTTCAAACCATTTGTTCTCACGGGACGAGCTCCCGGAGGCCCACTTACGTGAAGAAAGCGGCCACCGGGGATGTTTTAGTGGGCACGAGTCCATCATACCGCAGACCTCTCCCACAAGAGGTCGGGGCGTCCTTCAAAGATTTCCTCCCCGTAAAAAAAGTACTAACATCCGAAATTGGGTCTGTATATCTTGTAGTTCCGGAAGTTCTTCACCTCGCGGTAGATGATCTCGTTCAACATGTGGATGTCGATCGGCATTCGGGTGCCGAACGTGCACTTGGCGTCGGCGGCCATCCTGTGGACACACATACAGGGTGTCTCAATAGTCCGAAATAATACTTGAGTTTTGGATGAGTATTGGGCATGGATTTAAATAGTATAAATGATTGGATCCAAATTCGATTTTTTTTTCTTTAAATACATACCGTCTGTTTCTTATGTGGGAAACTTTACACTGTTACCTAGGCCATTGGATATGTTCTAAGGGTATATAATGGAAGATAGAACAGACATAGGCCCGTGTTAATAAATATATTTCAAGTTCCTAAGTCCGCTTTTGACATATCATTTTGTACTGACATTTCCAAGATTAGTCTCAGACTTGAGATCGATGTATTAATATGGGCAAGATATAATAAGAAATAGCAAAATTAGACACTTTGATCCGTCCTACAATTATCTCTGCGCTTGAGGGTATCTCGTACCAATATTTTTGCGGACGAAGTAGATATTATATAAAAGATTCATACCTGATTTATTTATGTATGTACCTACTAAAGTAAAATTATATATTTAAAATATTTATATTGTTTATTTGTATAAGGGTGTTGATTTGAAATATTATGACATAAAAATGACACCTAAGATAAACAATAATGATTCAAAGGAGGCTGATTTTTTTCTTGTCCATGCTCCGCTGTGGTGCCCCGTCTCTCCGATTTAGAAACTTTTTGAATGGAATGGAACATGACCATTTTGGTATTTTGCAAATTTAAATATAATCCTGTGATTTAATCACTTTTTAACCCCCGACGAAAAACGACGGGTGTTATAAGTTTAACATGTGTATCTGTGTATCTGTGTATCTGTGTATCTGTGTATCTGTGTATCTGTGTATCTGTGTATCTGTGTGTCTGTCTGTGGCAACGTAGCGCCCAAGCTGATGAACCGATTTCAATTTTGTTTCTTTTGTTAGATAGGTATTCTGATCGAGAGTGTTCTTAGCTATGTTTCATGAAAATCGGTTCAGCCGTTTGAAGATCATCAGCTCTTTTGTAGGTTGAAAAAGCCACATTCACGGCCAAAACCAACTTCCACGGCTCGAATCCGATCGAAATTTGGGCTCATTGGAATAATATCTTTGCATCACTTGAGAACGGCTGAAACGATTTCGCTTTATTATATTTTTAAATGATCGTAATAGTCTGAACTGGCTTTTTACAATATTATAAATTTGAAAAGTTTCCCGGATTCTGGAAAAAAAATGATATTTTATCAATTTTTATATGAGATTTGTGTATGAACTAAAGACGTTCCATAAGTCACGTGTCAAATGATGGATACGCGCACGCGTTAAATTTTGTTAATGGTCATGGAATATTACGCAATAATAATTCTAGAGGGCGCTGCTCCGCCATTGAGAAAAAATACAGAAAAGAAACAAATTTAATATAATTTTAGCGTTATTTGGACGAACTAGGTAAAGTATACATTTGATAAAAAGGTCGTCGCATCGGGGGTTTTTAAATTTTCAATTTAGAGTTATTTCCTTAGACCTTTTAACTATTAATCTAAGCCTTTTTCCGATTAGGATATCTTTTTGCAAAACGGAATCATCCCACAAGCACTGCTATAGACCAAAAACACCTTGTGTTAGTATTTCTAGGTTGGTTTTAGTTTGCAGAAGTGTGTATGGGTTGGTTCATCCATTTCATGTGCGAATCTCCTACCCAAATAAGCAGAACTAGACGCAATTACAAAATACAGAAGTAATTTGCAGAACCGAAAATTGTCAAGTCTCTGTGCATAACGGTGAACGGTCCTCATAGGTTATGAGGAATTGTAAATCATAATAAATAATATATCGTGAGGAAACCTATGCGTGATTTGCCACGGGCTAAAATACCATCAGCGAAATGCGTTCATTACACCTCTGCCAACACCTTCAAACAATACAGGTGTAATGATGCACTTATTTATTTTGCTTTACCAGAGTATTTTTTTAAGATGTCTGTTTGTTCGTCCGATCTCCAAAACGGCTGGATCAATTGTGACGGGGCTTTCACTGGCAGAGAGCTGATGTTATAAGGAGTAATTTAAGCTTCTTTTATTTTATCGTAGTACCACGCGGGGGAGCCGCAGGCAACAACTAGTAAGAAATATGAGAGGCACTATAGTGTAAAGGCTAAAGCTATACCTTTTACCTAAGTCTGTTGGAGACGCAATCAACAGGTGGGCACTGTGATGGGATGGTAACTGCGTTAGTCGGCTCACCGGCGGGTTAGTCTTAGATGGCGGGCAGATTACTCTCCGTATTACGACCTACCTACCTTATAGATCTATCTAGGGATCTACCGGGTATTGTCTAATGACTATACCAAGTAGGGGTTTATATTAGGCATGGAAATGATTGCTACTTTAAATTAAGTTTCGTTACCTACGTGAAATTATATTTTTCTTTCACTGTTATTTCACTTGTGATTTTTAAGTCACTGATTTTATTCATAATGAATTTTCACTATTACACGTAATTTTATGTAGTCAATGATTTATCATAATCACCGTGACAGTACTGAAAGCTTTGCGATTTAATTGCAATGATTTTTAACAGTTTCTACCTATGTCGGTAGCTGGTGCTATTTATAATATGATTTTTCCCACGCTACCTGTGAAATGTTCCATTGCTAGTTTATATGGAAGCAGTGAGTAGAAGAGGGAAGAAGTGATAGGGGGGAAGAGATAGGCGGGAGATAGAGTAATTACATACATTTTAAAAATCAATATTCTTTCATTTCTTGACTGACGAGAGGTATCTACCTCATAATACCTAGCTAATAACCTAATAGGTACCTAGTAGGTACCTACTTAGTAAATACGTATTGCGTTCTCTTTAAAATACACCAACATGTAGGTACTACAGTTAGGTACTTTTCCAGTGCCTGACAAAGGCATTCAAAAATATCTTAGAATAAGTGAAAATGATTTTCAATGAATACCCACCAATAATTTATGAAAAATTCTAATAACTGAGTCCTTCCGATCCATGGACTGAATTTAAAAACCTTGATGGTGCCGCTATATCTCTCATTCTTCGAGGTATGAAGAGCGTGAGGTGCCTTAGGTTGGGAGTATGTCCATAAGCGGAGCGGGAGCGGGTCATAAGACGTTAACATTTTTATCTGAACATTCTATGGATAATATTAATTATTCTATCTGAAGGTGACATAAATAAATAAAATTAATATCCCCAGACTGGTATACCAACTGTATGGTCCCAAACTAAGAAACACTTGTACTATGGGTACCATACAATGGTCTGGGGGCGACCCCAGTGACACCCTGACATGGGCAAATTACGAAAAGGTAATTTCCAAAATTTGTCCCGGCGGGAATCGAACCCGCAACCACCATGTGCAGTGAGCCGAGCGGTCGTCCATAATTCATACATAAATTGATCTATAACCAGCGTAATATCCAGAAGGTTAGTCCATTACTAAAAGAATACTAATTGCAGTCCCATATTTAAACCCCTAAACTCGAGACGATTACTCAAGATCATTTCTCAAATCGACTCATTATCATTCAATTTGAGTTATATAAAATACCATAATATAAATATTCATTCAAAAAATAAACTTTTTGTACATATTATTACTAAGGAATACTAATTTATAGTCCCGCTGCCCGCTCCGCTACCCACAAAGTGGTAGTCATAACAAAAATTCCAATCGCCCATCGCGTCTCGATATTGCGAGCATCTGTGAAATCGAGCGCCGAGCCACAACTATTTCATAAGACGTATAATTGGAATAGCCGCAAAATACGGGGGGTGGGGCAACCCCCACCAGTGACACCCCTTCCCAACCCCGCGAGTGGAGGTTTAGAAGCTTTAATTTACCTGAAGAGGAGCTTCATTAGATGTTTAGTGTTTGAGTTGGGGGTAAAGACCTGACTATTGATGTCTTTAGGCATAGTCTGGTAATGATCCACAGAATAAAAATGAATCACTACCTCCAACTCAGAGGCCCGTATTAATAAATCGATCTCAAATCTGAGAGCGATCTTGGAAATGTCTGACATGTCTGATATGTCATGTAGTATTGAAAAATTATATCATAAACTTGAGATTACACACAGAAGATGGCGGGGCGTTGGTTTATCGGAGAGAGAGAGGGAGAGAGAACCAAAGACAAAAAGACCATTGACACATGTAAAGGGTTGCCACACTTTAACAATTCTTATGTCATACCGGTACAAAAATACATGTCAAAAGCGTACTTGAGACCACTCTCAGACTTGAGATCAATTTATTAATACGGCCCAGAGGGACGTTATAAGATATATGATATAAGATACAGTTAGCTGTCAGTGTCGTTTATTATTTTGTTCAAATAACTCAGACAAAAAGAATGACGTAGACGGAACGCATAGTGAGTGAAGTCAGACAGCAAAAATAATACCACATAGCATTAATCCAGATTCAAACTTCGCCATTTAAAAAATGAAGCCCTCAGGAAACAATGCAACTAATCTAAAATTCGTTTTGTCCTAACGCGACGCCATTAAGCGTTAAATGAACGCAGCTATTGATAAATTGTTGTTAATTAATGGCGAACAAAAATGGTTCAAAGTTCCATGCATTTTTATGAAATAACTAGATAAATTATAGATATTAAAGCGAAATAAATTAAGAGAGAACAATGAAATACGTTATAAGTGGTATTACAAAATAATAATTATACATAGAGATAATTAAACAAGGTAAACTTGGACATAAGTTTTACCAGATTTAATATAATATATTGCATAATAAGTCGGCAGATTTCTAAGTGTTAATAGGGTAAGAGGAGCCGCCCTCGTCTGAGAGGTCCCGGGTTCAATCCCTATCCTAGCCATTAAACTATTGATTTGTAAATCCGTTATAGAACAAGCATTTAGCTTGAGTAGTAGCGGCTAACGGGGCTATTACTTACACTGAGAAAAAAACGAAAACTAATGATTTTTGTAGCTCAATATTATTTTTTACTAAACGGTTTACAATTACAATAAGTAAAATATGAATACGAGGCATTATATTAATATTTCCTGCACTTAAGTACAAAATGATTAGTATGAAATACTAAAATATTAGTAACTAATAAGATCAGTTTCTATTGTTTTTTTTTCTTAGCGTGCAAAATATGAACCCTACATAATTTCAAGTTACGCAATGACTAACTATATTAGACTCTACTTACCTCGCAATAGAGACACGGAGAAGGTATATAAATTCCTTCAGTGTTGAGGTGCAGGGTAAGCGCTATTGCCTTCAGGATCGGATTCCTGAAATGTGCGAGTGCGTGCGGTGCGTGACGCAACCCAACGTACGATGGAGACTGCGCAATCATAAGGTTCCAAATTATTTATGAAATAGTAGAACTATAATAGCTGCGATTCGTACGATGATTGAGAGAGTCGGAAGTCCAATCTCGCCTCCCTACCTCTAACTCTGTTCCAGTCTCCTTCTGGTCGGTAACGAGCAAGCAATTCCTATGGTTTTGCAAGCATCTATAAGCTACGGTTACTGCTTAATACCATGCGGATGGTATACTTGCTTATCGACTTTGTTATATATTAAAAGGAACATTGAAGCAGGACTAATTACTTCTTTAAAATAAATAAATAAATAATCATCACAATGTATGGCTCGAAACTAAAGTACTTGTACTATATGGGTACCGTACAATGGTCTGGTCCCCGTGACACTCAAGTCAGGTCAAATTACGAAAAGGCCAGTTCCGAAATTTTCTCCAACAGGAATAGCACCCGCAACCACCCGGTGCAAAACTGAGCGGCTAGGCTACGTTCGAACCACTAAAGTGTTTGCCAAAAGGTATTATATTTTTTCTTTATAAAGTTTATTTCAAATTATCCTAATTTATTTCCGTTCATTTACCTACTCTATTTATTAGATACTTGGGAGAACGCCTCAAAAAGGATCCATTGAGGAGATTGCCAATAAAATCATCTTATAAATATTATCAGTTGGTTGGTCGCGAGACTAATGAATAAGCTGTAAGAAATAAACCCATCAGATATTTTTTGGTTAGGCATATCATCTACAGCATTCACTAAGGTGCCACGCAAAATATTCATAAAATACCACCTTATACTATGAGATAAGGAGTAGAGAAAGATCTTAAGTAAACAAAGCTATTCAGCCGCTATTTCTCTCAAGGCCGATGCGAAGTCAGGGGCGAGTGCACTGAGCTGTGTTTAATCAGTATAATGAAGGGCCAGGTGTCTCCGGCGCAATCTCACTCGCAGTAATGCAGTTCCGATTAGAGGGCCCTCGTAAATTGGAACCCGAAACAGATTCAATACAAATGCAGGAATTAAGAAGACTATGGTTTACAATGGCCTGTGGAAGATAGCGCGGTGACGATAAATGAATCTTGGAGATGGGGTTCTTTAATAGAGTTGATGTATTTCTATCGGTGAAATGCAAAAATTGTATTTTTAAATATGTACTTACTTATGTTTAGCAATAAAATACAGTTAAAAAGTAAAGATAAGATTGATATTTTAAAATTAGGTAGTTGAATTGTTTTTTATATATGTTTTTTTTATGGCATTGTAGGCACCTACATATAATACCTACATATAATTATGTGCTCCTGCATACCTAAAAAAAAAAAAAAAAACGATATAACAGCTGTGGTATAAACCTGGTTATTATTTATAATTATAAGGCAGCATATAAAATTGGATCACTTAATCCAACCGATATTAATCTCAAAAACATGGTGGTAATTAAACCAGCGATTTAGTCAGAAACGCTTTCGACTCAGGACTCCGCGATTCATCTCTCTATTTCACATAAATCTCTGGAATCGCCATTGTGTCTCTAATCGCCAGCATCGCTGGAAAATCGTCGCGATTCCTGCAAACGAGAACGTCTGCGAGGACCTTTATCATTCTCTTCATGGCTGTAAATCATTGAAAAGGAGAAACCAAATTGGTTTCTCCTTGGTTGGTTTAACCAATGGCAAACTAGGTACCATAGCGTAAGAAAAAAAAATGGTCCATATAGAGTCGCTGTTAACATTTTGACAGCTGCGGAAACGAGATACTCGCAATAGTACATTGTTTTCCTAGGGGTGAAGGTAACTTATTTAGTCCCGAGGCGGGGATAGTTCGAGGGACAAAATAAGTCTTTCACTCGAGGTAAACACTGCGCTTTTCATTACGAATACAAGGAAAGTAAAAATAAAAACAGGAATTAGCTAAAGAAAAAAATGAGTGAACAAGGAAGTATGAACAATACGCTACAACTCGATAAACCAAATGAAGATCGGATTGCCGCCTATTTTGTTTTTTTTTCGTTGGCCGACCAGCTTCATTATTCAGCCATTATATTTCATTTTCATCATTGAAAAAATTGTATATATTTTGCCCAAATCTATGTTATTTTAAAGAAATAGTTGAAAATAAAGTAATTTAAAAATATATATTCTTTAATTAATATTTAAATTTATGTTTTTTCAATTTTACATCGCGCTGTAATTGAGTGACTGTAGAGAAAGTTGGAACATGGTTCAATGGAAATGTGAAATTATAACTAGATTTTTTTTATAATTTATATAATTTGACAGCTGTCAGTTGAAAGCGATTCTCACTAGGGCTGAAAAGTATTACTTTCAACCCGCTCCTCGGGCAACTTCTGACCTACTTTCCGAGTATGAGTAATGAAAATACATTTGCATTAGAGTGAGTGGGATGCATAAAACATAATTTAGTCTTGCTTAGCTTTGGTGCCAATCAAAATTAGTTTAAGTAAATTATTTGCATAATAATAGGTAACCAGTGTGAGGTGTGTCTAACGTCTATATTTGATTATGTGCTGTAAAAGTAATTGAAAAATGGTTGGCTTTGCTTCATTGTTATTTCTATGTACTCATGCTATCCCTTACAGGTGTACGCAAAACTACACTTCTATGGTATTCTTTGTCTAAGGGCTATCTATCCCCTTGTTGAGGGAATGGCGAATAACCAATATAACTTTGATATTATTGGATATATAATTGTATTGTAGATAGGTATAATTAGCCTATAAGCAGTAAGCACTTTATTTAATAACCCTTTAATATTCGTGAACTCAACAAATTCAGTGAACCGTGCAAAGGGTTATCACGCGCGTATTATATTTTAATTTCACGTGAAGCTTACGCGGCAGAAAGAACGGGCGGCGGTGGGAAAATTAATTTCATATTTTCGAGATTAATGGCAACCCTGAGATGCGCCTACGTAAATTATATAAGGTAAATAAACAAGATTAAAAAATAATATTAATCTTCTTTCTTTAAGGCTAAAGCGCCCATCTAGCCCGAGAAGTTCAAATTTTTTGAGTTCTTTTAGAAATTTTTCAAAATCTGACAATAATAAAAGACAAGTTTTGTAATTCGCGAAAAAGACCGTGTGCAGTGCATTTATTAATATATCCAACCTACTCTAAAACATTTCAAGAACGACAGCTATCCAGATAATCTGGCAATTTTTGTATATTTAGTGATTTACTAGTATCATATCCACCGTGATAATATTTAGAGTAAAATAAATGTATTAATAAATGCACTGCACACGGTCTTTTTCGCGAATTACAAAATTTGTCTTTTATTACTGTCAGATTTTGAAAAATTTCTAAAAGAACTCAAAAAATTTGAACTTCGCGGGCTAGACAGGCGCCTTCACCTTATATATAAGTATTATTAGCAACTGGCGATTAAAAAAAAACAAAACCTTTCCGGTATGTGTGTGTTCGTATTTCTTCTCCTCCTAAACCGCTTGATTTATTCTGAAGTTTGTATTCGACCTATGGGTCACCTGGATGATTCTTAGCTCTAGTTAAGGCGTCAATAGCCCAGTGGTTAGAGGGTCCGTCCTCTTAGCTGAGAGGTTTCGGGTTCGATCCCCATACTAAACTATTGACGTGGGCCCACACCTAACATAAGCATTAGCTTAGCTGGAGGGGCTAACGGTAATACTGGTGATGTTATAAACTCGCATTGCTAGATTTATTAATACGAGCCTATGTTTCAAGGCTCGTGTTGGTTTTCTACGTGATCTATCGCCGATCTCTCGTCACGTGGCCGGCTTCATGTTATTTGTCGAGTATTTTGTCCGTTCAAAACCTAACTTTGTAATTCTCAAACTATCAGCTTTGGAAGATACTTGAAAAATAAAAAGTGTTACAGGGATACGGCTATTGACAGATTTCATAAGTCTACAAAACCTTTAGTACTTCAGCTGTCCCACAAAGCCGATAGTTTAGATTTACACAGTAAAGTTGCAAAAAAAATAGTATACCCTTTCTGTTTCACCTAGTATATACATACATGTATACTATACCCAATAGAAATCTATACAAATAATGTATGTAATATCAAAATAGTATAGCTTGTTTTAATCGCATAAGAAAGTGTATACGGCATTTAAACCAAAAAAAATATAATTTTAACACTGTCTTTTCCGGCTAATCTACGAAACGGCTGGAACTACTTTGACTTACACTTGCAGATATCTGATTTAATATCTGAACAGGTACATCACTTTTGACAATTTTCCTATAGAAAAACTGTAAAATCTGACGTACACATTCACCCGCTACGTTAGTTTTAACGTATTGTGATTTGAATAGAGCGCCGTTCGTTAGCAGATGTGGGCACCTGTATTAAATAACTTCAATATCTAAATAATTTTCATACCTGTAGATTACTTTTTGAATTATTTAAATCGGACATTCCAATCAAAAGATATTACGTATTTAAAAATGTCAATCTAAACAAATACTAAGTAATAGAAAAATAAACGCTGCCGCGACGTGACCGGGCACCGAATTACGGGAGAGGGGTTTGCACATCTATGGAATAGGTTAAGTTAGGCAGTTTTTTCAGAACTACTTAGATATTTACTCTGAATGTCCACCCGTGCAAGGCCGGGATGGGCCGCTGTAACGTGTTTTCCTACCTTCACACAGTTACACACCAGCAGCTCAGTCAGCAGTTTGCATGTGTTCAGGGAATATACTTGAGGTACTACAAAAGAAACATCAGGGTTCCCGAGTCCAAGTATTTATTATATTTGCTTCCGTTAATGCGGCCACATCATCATGATTACACTTAGGTACAATCTTCAAAAACCTTCAGGGTCACTTCGTACGCATCAGCGCCAGCTGCACATATTGGCTATCATAAACGCTGTGGTATGTCTTGTTAGGTTAAGTACCTGTCTGATATTCGTCACATGGTAGCCTGATGAACTCGGGATTTTTTATATCATGTTTATTTATGTAACATTAATATTATAAGTTTTTAAGACGATTATACGTGTATCAAACGATTATAGTTGTATCAAACGATTATAGGTTTTCAAACGACCCCTGTTAACAAAGAAATAATTTTCATTAGAGACCGCGTGGATGTTTTATTTGACAATACTAAAACTTGATTATTTTAATTTAAACCATAGTACTCACATTTTAGATGGGTCGGGAGGTCGTAATATGTCCATATTACTATGATTTAACTAGTTTATTTAGCTAGATATAATTGTGCACGTCCTTCCTCCACGTCGCACAATCCAAAAGAAAGAAAGCTCATTAGATGTCACAGTCTAACTATGAAAATTACGTTAAGAAACTGCCATCTAGTTATCCATACTTGAACTCTTTACGAAATCCAATTAGTAGTTTTACGTCTCTGAGTACTAGTGAATGAGGTATTAGTTCCTAAAATATACTCCAGAGTGAGCTTTTATCAATGAATTTATACACATATTTATTTATTACTAACTTGTCAAATTTATTTGTTACACCGCTAGTCTTTAATAACTTCAGCAAATCTTAGGCAGGTACTTAGGAACAGCTAAGTGCATCTTTGGCCCCAAGTTCGCGCCAAGGGGCATTCAGCTGCCGATACCACGCACAGTGGTGGACTAATTATTGAGCTAACTAGTTCGGTAAGAGATCGGATCTGGGTAGTACCACAGTGTAGCGCAATACAGTAGGTTAAGTAAATCTAAGACTAAAACCGTTGCACTGAGATCCAATTCCCTCTAATGTATATTATGCTTATTTTTTGTTGTCTCTGTCCTTTTGCACAATTATAAAATGTCCAGTGAGGCATATAGGTACTCGGAATGCACTGGAGAGTTTGGCCAGTGCGAAGCGAAATACAAAGTAAAATGTAGAATAGTTTAAGAATTAAATCACAACACACACCAAACCAATATTACACCATTGAAGATTTTATGAATGAAAAATTTACCTGAATATTTGACATTATTGCCTATTATCATAATTTATCTCCTTGTCATAACTGAATTTTGACTTATATAATTAATCTCGTTGACTATAAGAATATAATGTTCAATTTATTGATATTACTTGTAATTGTAATTATAATGATAAATAACTTATTTTTTATGTAATAATGACCCATAATTTTAATAACCATATTTGTACGCCGGAAACGGCAGAATATTATGATCGTAATATATAATTCACAAAACAACTTTGTACAATATTCACACAAATAAATGATTCTATTCTATTCTGTAACACAGACAGGCCATATGTGCAGGACGAATTTGTATTATCTGTTTGTATTTACGTTACTAGATACAGGCTTATGCTTGTATCTCGTTTCTGCACCTATCAAAATATTAACAGTGACTATAACATGAGACAACAAATTATTTTATCCTCTATTCAATATTGATAGATATTGATTTTTCTTCCGTTTTGGATTTTTCACTTCAACGAGTTCAGAGTAAAATCATATTTTCAAGTTTTATTTATGCATCAAGCATTGGAGCGATGTTCCTTAATAAAGGGATGTACGTTATTATACTACTGTACTATAATTACTATGCCCTTTCGCGGACTTCAAGTGAAATCGAATACTTATTCTTTGAAGAGATAATTTCTTTAAATCATTGTGTTATTGGTTATTCAAATAATAACTGATTGCTCGGAGTATTCGAGTATCATCGTTGGCATTACGTATTCGCTAATTGGCTTATGGGTTTATTAATTAACCACAAAGGTATCATTGTAACGAATGTTCGTCTCATTTGTACTATTCATTGTAAAGGGAATTTAAACTTTAGTTATTGGTATATACAGTTGGAAATAGAAAGTGACGGCGGCTTAATAATCATGGATGAGTTTATGTTACTATAGTTATATTATTATACTTTGTATTAACACAATATTATGTTGTTTTGTATCATTTCTGGTCAATATTTCTGGTAAAATAAAAAATAATCGGTGCAGGGTTAACCGTGTGAATGACCGCTTTCCCAATAATCTGCGTAGCTCCTGTTCACACCATCAACACTCACCAAAGTTAATAGCATACTGTAACATGTTTTACAACGTAATAAGCCATGATTGTCAATAAAATCATGCGTTAACACATAAAGCATTCTTCATATTCATTAGGTCATTGAATTTTTACTACGAGCTATCGTAGCGAATGTCGCCGGCGTAGCGGCTACGACGTAGCAATGTAGCTACTCGTAGTGGTTTCGTAGTAAATTTATTATTTGCTATGTTAAATAAAAACAGTTAAATTATTTTTAATTTTTAAGTTTGCAACAATATCGCATTGGGTCTAGCCTGTAAAGATATTTGTATGTATTAAGAAAATAAATAAATATTATTTTGTATTGTTTGCGGTATAAGCAAGACAGCGATGTTTATAATATTGTTGAATTTACTTTGGTCGACAAAATAATACTTACTAATGTCTATGAGACTTTAGTAAATTGTATCTATGAAAAAATCACGAAATTATCAATGCTTTTACTTTACTTGACAGTACTATTGGCTCACACCAATTGTACATTATAAGTTATTTTTTTATTTCGAAGCGACAAATACCCTAATCCATTTCACTCAATTCAGCGTTCTTTATTTTAAAATGCAACCATATACTAATTTTAATTGTTTTTAATACCATTCCATCGTATCCTTGCCCCGATCACTGGTGCCGAAGGCAGCTTAGTCTCTTACCTAGTATTGTGTTCTCTTTGGTTCAGTCGCGCACGAGCTGTGGTCGCGAGCGGACGCCTACGCGTTCCCTCCTGTGAACTTCGCACTAACTTTATTTATTCAACCTTACGTGTGCTTTAATACTATCTATTGAGTGGTTACTGAACTTAACTTCAAGATATTAATTACGAGTACGTCAGGATTTGTGGCAGGTGAGTTTTATTAAATGTTGGCTAAGTAACGATATGTTTTAATGGATTTAGAACTCTTCAGGAGACTTGCTGTGTTTGTAAAAAAATTTGATCAATTAAATAAAGCTCTGCTTTACTTACTGTAAAATGTATACAAATATTAAACGATTACGTGTAAATAATTGAATAATTTATCAACTTTCCCGTTCTCAACCAATGCCTAGTTGATTGACGATTATGGATGAAAGATTATATATTTATTTGCGAATGAGTTGGAAGAACTAGACATATTGTATTATTGCCATGAAGCATGCCAAGAAGCATTTTTTTGGAACTATAATAAATATTTTTTGCCTCAGTGTACTTAGTAAATTTTTTTGCATGTAACCAATACTAACTATTTTCAAAACATAATTATCTCGAATTATTTTCCAAAAACTAACTGATTGATTTATACTAAAATACCAGCCTGAATATGATATTGACTATCTACCTAGTAACAATTTAAACACATCTCGAGTTGTGGAAACTGGATGTATTAAACTTATAATCTTCTTCCAAAACTTTTCACTTATAACTTCCAAATTGAAGAAGATTATTAAGATCATTAATTTATTGGCTCAGCAATATATTTTCAATCTTATTAGCCCGGACGCGAGCAGATCGTATAAGATAAGAGAAATTTAAAAAAGTTTTCGTCTATAGGTCATTGGGATATCTTTTAAAGGTATTGGCAAATCTTATTTAACTTTTCCCCGGGACTCAACCGGGGTCTAACCGCGGGATTTCGATGGACTTCACTATCCTTCCTGGCTATTAAATCATCCACTCATGAAAAAAATAATCAACGGGCCTCCTCTCAATGCATGGGGGATTGTTACATATCAATAGAAATTGAACAGTGGATTAGATATAATACAAAAAATATACTAAATGTATAATGTTCATTTACGAAACAGCTGAACTGATTTTCATTAAATAATAGGAACCTAACAGGTAAGCAGTGATAGCCGACTGGTAAAGCACGCGTATAGCGGGCGTAAGACCTTGGGTTCAAAGCCCGGTTAACACCTCTGGGATCTCGAAAGCTCTGTGCGAATAATTTCTATAATTATTACAACTTTCTTACGGTGAATGAAAACAACGTGAGGAAACCTGCATGTCTTTGAAAATCTAACCAATTTTAGAAAGTCATGTGAAATCTGCCAACTCTCTCTGGGCCAGCGTAGTGGATTATGGCCTGAATCCCCCTCATAATGAGGGGAGGCCCGTGCCCAGGAGTGAGACGTTAAAAAGGGCTAAATTATTATTATTATAATAGGTACCTACTACCACTGAATACATCCTACTAATATTATAAATGCGAAAGTTTGTGAGTGTGGATGTATGTATGTATGTATGTATGTACTAGCTGTGCCCCGCGACTTCATCCGCGTAGTATTGGATTATTGGATTAAAAAGTATCCTATATGTTAATCCCGGTTATAATCTATCTGTGTTCCAAATTTCATCCAAATCCGTTCAGTAGTTTTTGCGTGAAGGAGTAACAAACATACATACATACATACATACATACATACATACATACATACATACATACATACATACATACATACATACATCCACACTCACAAACTTTCGCATTTATAATATTAGTAGGATGTATGTATGTATGTTTGTTACTCCTTCACGCAAAAACTACTGAACGGATTTGGATGAAATTTGGAACACAGATAGATTATAACCGGGATTAACATATAGGATACTTTTTAATCCAATACTACGCGGATGAAGTCGCGGGGCACAGCTAGTGTTTAATAAACTTCTATCGTGAAATACTTACCTGAAATAGTATTTCCGAATTGAATGTCGGTGTAACTAATGATTGTTAGTGACAAGCGCACGGAGGACAAGTAATGGTATTGAATAATGCATTGTCTTTAGAAACGGCTGGTGACAAATGATCTGTCAATATAAGTAGGTACTTGATATTCGGAGTGCAGGTCCTCTAATGTTGAAACACCCACAATATTAATTTGAACTTTTTCTCAGTTTGCAAGTGATTGAGAAGATACAGTGACCAAGCAATCTCTGAATTATGTATTAAGAGTACAATTTTCAGCAAATTAATTCTGAAAAAAGTTGCGGGGTGGGAGCAGAGGCTCGCCATTGTGATTGGTCTTTCGAAAATAATTATGGATTGTGATTGGTCGGTGGTAAATCATATAAAGTGTATGTGATTCGGAAACATTTGTCCTAGAGTGCGGAATCCAAAAGGTAGGGGTCCGTGAGTTGATATTTCACAATTCAGTAATTTGAGTATTACTTCGAAATCGACATAGATTGCATGATGGGTCTCGCAGGTTTTGGTTATGGCCTTCTCGCAATATTGCCACTTGGATCGCTTCCAGTCAATTGTACGGTAAACATAGTATTATATACAGTCATGTCGGTCCGGTGATATTTACACGAAAACACCTATAATAAACATATACATGTTTAGTAAAGGTGTTTTTACTAAACATATTAATGTTTAGTAGTATAGATGTTTTCATGCAAATATCTAGGGACTGACATTACAATTAAAAATTAAATTCCTAAAATTAATTAAACTAAATTATGTACTGACTAAATTATTAAATTTATGGACTGATTTTAAATTTACAAGTTGAATATAAATTTAACTAAGAGAACGAATGTTAATAAAATAATAAAATCAGTACTTCTATATTACGACTCATTTAAAACAAAGGTTTTCATTATTACTACTAATATTTACATCGATTGTTCTCACCACGTACAAAATAAACTTGAAATAATCCTTGAAACATGTTCTACAAATAAACAACCCCATTTTAATCCTTGAAAGCACCACCAAGATGCAATAAACAGTGAAATAACTGAGCTGAGTAAATAAACAGTTGCACTCGGGTCGCATTACCGACGACAAATTCAATATCCGACGGAACAGCACAGCGGCGCTTATGGAATCATACTCGTACCATAAGGACTTAGCTTTATTCTATTTGCATACTCACTTGGAAAACAGTTTAAGTAGTTTTAACCACGACTCCCACGCTCGTAGATAACCGTAAATTGTCCATATACCAAACTACTGAACTGATTTTTATGAAATTTCTATGGAACCACCTAGGGCGTAGTATACCACAACTGACGGAGAAATGGGTGAAAATACATTTTAAAAACCATACAGACGAACATAGCACATCCATTTTTTTGAAGTCTGTTACAAACTTGGACCTATGTATTTTTCGGCATCAGTGTAGACAAAAGAGTTTGTAATAAAATAAGAGGTAGAAACTAAATTATGTATAACTGTGCCGGCGACTTCATCCGCGTAATATTGGATTATTGGGTTAAAAAGTATCCTATATGTTAATCCCGGTTATAATCTATCTGTGTTCCAAATTTCATCCAAATCCGTTCAGTAGTTTTTGCGTGAAGGAGTAACAAACATACATATAAACATCCACACTCACAAACTTTCGCATTTATAATATTAGTAGGATTTTTTAGGAAACCAGTATCGCCGCTTCGCACCGTTTTTTACAATTTATTTTGTGTAGACCTTATTACAACTACACATAATCGCCTAAGTGCCTTTGGAACTAGGTAGACAATATTGGTTAGGTATTAAGATTATTGATATAGCTACTCAGTGTGAGATCATTAGTGGAAGTAATGCTTATCGGGGCCAGATACCGGACGCTGCAGCTTCCTGTCTCGAGCCCAGCGGCGTACACATATGAAAACAACTTTGTAAGTAACTAGGTCTATTCAAAATTCTGTTATAGGTTCAAAGGTTAAATATTTACAGTCGTTATATACATATAGAACGTGTAGTGTTTGTAATTCGTCTGCTTCTGCATTAATTTTTTTACTAGCTGACTTCGTCCGCGTGGAATTTAATTGACAAAGTTTCATACAAACTTTCATCCCCTATTTTATCCCCTTGGGGGTAGAATTAATCAAAATCCTTTCTTAGCGGATGCCTACGTCATAACATCTACCTGCATGCCAAATTTGTGGTGCATGTCCAGTGGTTTGGGCTATGCGTTGATAGAGCACTATGTCAGTTTATCAGTCAGTCAGTCACCTTTGAGTTATATATATTTAGATGGACCATCCTGGTTGGTTCTTGGTTATAGTTGGTCACGGTTAGTGGCGCCGTCGACTTCCAGAATATAAAGTCTTTGCTAGCGAGGCTGGGGGTTAAACCTAGTATGGCAATTTAAAAAAAAAAACAAAAGTTCGGTGTTTTATAATTATGCACTGCGTACCGTATAATGGACTGGGGGCGATCCCAGTGACACTCAGACCAGGGCAAATTACGAAAAGGCCATTTCCGAAACTGACCCTGACGGGAATCGAACCCGCAACCAACCGGTGTAGTGAGCCGAGCGGCCTACGCTCGAACCACTGCGCCAAGCGGTCGTCATAGCAAAAAGGTTAGCAGCGTCCGCACTGCATAATAGTAGTATTTTTAAGTCTGTGGCATAATACTTAGTAGTTTACAACCTCAAAACAAAAGTTAAGTAGATTGCGGGGACACAGACGACAGAGGTCGTTGTTTAATGAGCTCCTCACATTTTGTGGCACTTTTAACGCGACTCTTGTGCCTCCGCAAAACGCTGACTTCGGAGCCTTGTAACGGTCAATATTTCTGCGTCAATTCTTTTACTGGACAATTCAATCACGAGGTTCAGTGGTGTTCGTCGCGTTCACCGATCGTATTTCTTGGAAATTCACTTTTAATATAGTTTTAATATAGCTTTAAAAGTGCAGATGTAAATGACACTTTGGTGTAAGTACCTACTTAGAAAGTAGAAATAATTTTGTGTTTGCGGTCATTCACACGGTTAATAGGGCACTGAACATTTTAATAGATATTTCTGTATCCAGATCTATGTCAATATACCTACATCCATTATTTGTCAAAATTGACCACTTAGACTTTATACACTAAATCTGAGCTTTTTTTTATGCAACTAAGTCGGCATATTATAAGCGTACGCCCGGACGGATGTTAAGCAGTTTCCGTAGATTGAAATAAAACTATTTTTCGGATTTTATCGCGTTTATTAACTTTATGTTCGCTTTATGTTTTATCGCGTTTATTAAAATAGTTTTATTTCAATGTGTAGCATTCGCGTAAATATAAGAAAACAATAAGTTTCCGTAGATGTTTGCGGCTCACACATTGCCAAACTGAAGGGGAGTGGGATATATGGGGGGTTTCCTACTCTCTCCCTCATCGTCCGAAACGCTGCTACAATAGCTACTTTACATCGATCTTCTGTGAGACAGTGGTACTACCCCGAGCCGTATATGCGCTGTAGTGAATTGGCCAAAACTTGACTCTACCATCATAAAGTATGGACCGTTACCGTACGGAAAGTTATTGCAAACTAAACAACAGGTAAATTCCTATCTCGAGCTTCCTCCGCATCCTTGATGTGGTCCTTTCACATCTTCAAATCGTTCAATCGGACCTTTTTACCGGCGACTCTTTTATGATCCCTAAAAGCGAAAGATTGATGAAATAGATAACAAAATTGCCTTGATTTTTTTCTTTGAGATGAGATCTTAAAAGATCTAAACGATCTAATAGCAATTTGAGAAGCTCGTTATTGTTGGGCATGCATGACAGACACCGAATGTCCCGCGTTGAGGCTTCACGTTAAATTGTAGAGAGATTTTAATATCTTAATACGAGGAAATATGAGAGGGCTCTCGCGTGCGGTTAGCTGTTAAGTAGTGGGGCACTTTTGCTTATGATGTTTATGGTGGAAATATTTTAAAATTTCATTCGTCTTTTAATGCGCTAGATAATATAAAAAAATAAAAAAACAATATTCAAATTTAATTTATAGTGTTATTAAAAAAAGTGTTTATTTATTTAAAGTTTTTTAGAACGATCAAGCGCCAATTACACTGATTAACTAAATACTAAGTAACTACTTAAGTATAACTAGTTAGATAAAAAAAACAATCATAGATTATATAATATCCTACTAATATTATAAATGCGAAAGTTTGTGAGTGTGAATGTATGTATGTTTGTTACTCCTTCGCGCAAAAACTACTGAACGGATTTGGATGGAATTTGGAACACAGATAGATTATAACCGGGATTAACATATAGGATACTTTTTAACCCAATAATCCAATACTACGCGGATGAAGTCGCGGGGCACAGCTAGTGTTACATAAAGATAAATTAAATAAATATTACTTTTTATCGCTGTTTTTCAAAGAAATGTAGACCTAATGTCTAAGCATATTCTATGTTGGCATTTAGTAAGGACCTACAGGTGTTACTTAGACCCTTAATAATAAATCGATCTCAGTCTCAGAGCGATCTTGAGTACGCGTTTGACATGACATTTTGTACTGATATGACATAAGAATGACATTTCCAAGATCGCTCTCAGACTTGAGATTGATTTATGAACACGTGCCTTAGTTTGGGACCATACATTCGGTGTGTTAGTCTGGCGTATATACTTAAAACTTCCTTAGTCTGGCGATATTTATTGCTATGGTTGGCATATGATGGGTAACCAGGGCATGTGTCACCTCACCTTACTTCACACACAATTAAGCATCACGCTGGCGCATGGCGGCGTCACAAAAGACTCCTTATCGAGTAGGCGCCGCGTACCGCTAGCTTCTGCAGAGGCCGCTAAACAAGCGTCTCAACGAGATAACTTAACTATATCAACCATAGAGAACATACATAAATGGAGATGGTGCATCTTGTGCTGATTGTTACGTGACTCTGATGACCTTTCATATTATATAATTATATTAGCTATCCAACTGGTCCTAAGTTTAACATCTGTCATATAATAATAATAAGATATTTATGACACACACCAACTCTATGGTCCCAAACTAAGCAACGTTTGGTCTATGGGTACCGTACAATGGATAGGGGCGATCCCAGTGACACCCAGACCAAGGCAAATTACGAAAAAGCCATTTCCGAACTTTACCCCAGCGGGTACCGAACCCGCAACCGCCATGTGTTGTGAGCTGAGCGGCCTACGCTCGAACCACTGCGCCAAGCGGTCGTCAATTAAACTATCTATCTAAGTCTATCGCAAACTCTGTTGACTATTTATATTATAAGCATTATATTAGCTCTCCAACTGTTCCAAAGTTCAACATCCATCAAATAAGTATATAGTTACTTTTTACAAACCAACTTTCTCGCTATTCCCGTGGCCACAAAAGATGTACGGCTTTATCCGAGACATATGAACGTGTAAATTGTAGCTATGGTACATTAACCACGACGAACACAGCTGACCTATCAGTGTGCACGCAAAAAATATCTATATTTCGTTCAATTTAGGGTCTAAACTTCCCAATCCATGTCATACATGCACGTACGGATATTACGGATATTTTCCGGTCATAATTAACTTAAATACATCTCGCATTAAGTGGTGTTCGAGTAAAGCCTATTATTGTGATAATTTAAGAATGTTATAAGTGGATAATGGACTCGCCGAGGTCCCAGGATACGCAAGATCTTCAAACACCCGGAATTCCGTCAAATATTCCATTGCGATGGTGACTTAGAAATACGTATTTTTATACTGTAGTAAGAACTTTTCTTTAACTTCTCTCCTGGGGATAACTCAGTGCCTATTCACACGGTTCACCCGGCACCGAAAATTTCTAAACATTTTATCGTAGACTTATCAAATACGGCCATTATAATGTGTGAAAAATGTATAGACAAAATGGTGTCCGCTTCTTGGTGTGAATTACCGCGGAGGCTTCATTCATACGGAAAAGTTAACAACGATTATATAGCAAGACAGGTTTTACTCTGTTAATTGATTTAATAATAACAATAATAATTTAGCCCTTTTGACGTCCCACTCCTGGGCACGAGCCTCCCCTCAACACGAGGGGGTTGGCGGTTGGCTGGCCCAGTGCGGGTTGGCGGATTTCACATGTCTTTCGAAAATTGGTTAGATCATGTAAAACATGCAGGTTTCCTCACGATGTTTTCCTTCACCGTAAGCAAGTGGTAATCACATAGAAATTATGATTCGCACATAGATTTCGAAACATCCAGAGGTGGGGGCCGGGGTTTGAACCCATGACCTTCGGCTATCACTGCTTTTGATTTACCTATCAATATAAATTCTGGCAGAGTCTTGCACAGTAATGATTGTAATGAAACACGAACTCAGCGCTTCCGTCGTCAAAACATTGGCTTAACTGTAAACGAACAAGTTAATTTCCTCCTACCGACATTTTTATATTTAAACCAAATTGCTTGCTGTCGTTGTAAAACATTTATTTACCACGGAATGACCTATTACAACGACTTTTTATACAGCCTGGCGCTACCATTGCGACTTTAAATTAACACACGTATTAGGCTTCGCATTTTCAGATTTTCGAGATATTTAAATTTTATTAAACACTAGCTGTGCCCCGCGACTCCGTCCGCGTTCTGTTGAAATTTTTCCTGAATTTTCTTTGCTATAAACCTCACGGAGCCCAAGACCTTTCCAACGAATGCAAAACCGTGGAAATCGGTTCGTGCGTTCTGGAGTTATATCGTCAGGAAGGAAAACCCGACTTATTTTTATATAGTAGATTATTGTTTATTGAATTATTCAACATTTTCTGAAATACCATTTTGGAGCAGCCTGTACGTAGAGAGGTCATCTGCCGAGGTCACGGATAATAACATTTCTTCAATGAAATTAAAACGAAAAAGAAATAAAGAAATACTATTAGAAATAATAATAATACTATTAGCTCGCCCCGCTCCGAGTTGTAGGTAAGAGCGTAAGATTAGCTAACTGAATCGGATTTCAAGGATGATGCCAATTTGATTACTTTATTTATCTATTTTGTTCAAAAAATGTTTTTTTCCTATTTATGGATTTTTCTTTTTTTTATTACTATTATGATTATTGACCACTAGCCCTACCTGTGTGTTAAATTAAAGTCGCCATGGTAGCGCCAGGCTGTATAATGACCCGCCTGATGTTAAGCAGTTACTATAGCCTGTAGATAGATGCTTGCAATACAGAAGTCGATAAATAACCGTAATGACTGGCCTAATGTTAAGCAGTTAGCCTATAGATGTTGCCGTCCTCAAGGGGAGTGGAACAGAGGAAGTGAAGGGTGGTTTTGGTTCCGGCTTTTTCACTCATCGTGCGAAACTGTGCTATAATAGGTAGTTTACGCTGATCTTCTGTGAGAGGCTGGTACTACCCCGAGCCAGCCCGTATATCATGATATGTAGTCCATTAGCTACAGCTTGGCTCTACATAGTCAATCATGTCCTACCAACTAGCTGTGCCCGCGACTTCGTCCGCGTGGAATTTAATTGACAAAGTTTCATACAAACTTTCATCCCCTATTTTATCCCCTTGGGGGTAGAATAAATCAAAATCCTTTCTTAGCGGATGCCTACGTCATAACATCTACCTGCATGCCAAATTTCAGCCCGATCCGTCCAGTGGTTTGGGCTGTGCGTTGATAGATCACTATGTCAGTCAGTCACCTATATATCGATCAGTGAACAGTGTATAGGAAGCGTCCATTAATTACTTACGTGAGGCATTTTTGAGAATTTTTCGATCCCACCTCCCCCTTGGTGAGATATCGTAAGATTTTCTTCAACTCCCTCCCCCGCCCCTAATCTCACGCGAGATTGTTCAAAATGTATGTTTTGGCTGTAAACGTGTTGGATTATTGAGAAAAAAATTAGGAAAACGGTTGAACCTAAAGGCCATCCTTGCAACTTCCTGCTGATTCCATACTAAAGCGCTCAAAATTGCACTTGGCCATATTTTATTCTAGAAATAATATTTCACGCAATTTTACACCGTATTCTGCTAGAAAAATAATTGCGTGATATTTGCCAAGACCCCCCCTCCCCCCTAATGAGATTTGGAAAGATTTAGCATCATCCCCTCCCCCTTAGAACACACTTATGCCCCCATACTAGTTAGCACATTATTATGTCTGAAGATAGTACCTACTGTCCTGGTTTGGTACTGTCCAAAGGGTATTCATTAGCACGAGTAACGCTGTTACTGATATCTGTCTGATGCAGTCGTAACAGTGTGGTCCATATGCCTGTTAGTGGTCATATTATTTACATTTTAATGTGGGGCATTCCCATTACAAAATTATTTTCGTGTATCTGACTATCTCAAAGCTAGAACCTTATATATATAGTAGATTATTATATTATTATATATAGTATTATTATATTATTTATAGTAGATTTTTTGATATGGCTCTGTCTTTTTGAACAATTCTGCCAATGTTAAATAGGTACTTAGGCGTTTGACAAAAGAATCAAAGTATTCATCAAAGTATTCAAGCCCGGATTCATAAATCGATCTCAAATCGGATAGCGATCTTGGAAATGTTATCTTATGTCATACAAGTACAAAATGAAATGTCTAAAACGTTCTTAAGATCGCTTTGAGACTTAAGATCGATTTATTAATATTGGCTCACACCGCTGGACATCGGCCTTACAGAATCTTTAAAGCCAGCCGGACACAATAAATCGTGGCATTCATTTATATGTAGTTTTTATTCCCCATCAAATGACAGCTGGTATAGTTATAAAACCATCGGACAGTAGTCGTAAAGCAACCCTGATTTTACGGAGCTAACGATATTTGGCGTACTCACCCTAGGCCACGTGATTTCATATCGCAGTATGTTTAAAGGTACCTATATATAGATGCCATTTGATGACGTCGTAACTAATCCTGGTCATTGCGTTCAAGACGTTGGGTACATGGATTTATGGTAGATTTTTAGACCACACAAACGATACTACCTATGTGTATTTACTTATTCGAAATTGCGGAAAATGGAACCTTATTTTTTTAATGACTGTGCTACATATTACGTCACTGAAAATGTGGGTTGACCAAATATACGTAATACTTTATTTATTCTCATTCAAACTTGTCGTAACTAAACATCATAATAAGAATATTATACAAGACTAGCGACCCGACCCGCTTCGCACGGGTGCAATGCTGATACTAAAGTGTTTGTCTACTATATTATGCATGTATTTTACATATACTCGTATATACGCCTTCCTCTTGAATCACTCTATCTATTAAAAAAACCGCATCAAAATCCGTTGCGTAGTTTTAAAGATCTAAGCATACATAGAGACAGACTGACAGCGGCAAGCGACTTTGTTTTATACTATGTAGTATGTAGTGATATATTATTATATTTTTTTTAATAAAATCCTGTACGTTTCTTGACAACCCTACCCATCACTAAGGGTGTGAACATAATTAATAATTCGTCGTAAGTGAGGGGCCATGTAAGGGCTTCATTTACCTGTAGGGCTGCGCGAAGGGCGAGCCCCGACCCGCCCTGATTTCCATCGCATCGTGACCTTCAAACCCTTTAAACTTTTAAGATTATTACGCGTATCTTAACGTTTATTGAGTAGTTAGTAGGTACTTTGTGTGTAATATCCTGATGTGGGACGAACACTGAGACTTAATGAAAATATTTTAACTAGAATTGTGTAACGATAACGTAATATGATTTCAATAGTTATAATAGTTTCATATTATTGGATGTATTTTTGTAGTAGGTACCTAAGTACTTCAGAGTTTTGTAATAACAGAAAAGACGTATGTAATCCCTCACAGCAGTGATAGCCGATTGGTTAAGCACGCATCTTGCGGGCACCAGGTCCTGGGTTCAAACCCCGGCTCGCACCTCTAGGTTTTTCGAAATCTATGTGCGAATCATAGCTTATATGATTACCACTTGCCTACGGTGAAGGAGAACATCGTGAGGAAACTTGCATGTCTCAGACAATGTAACCAATTTTCGAAGACATGTGAAATCCACTGTGACGACCTCACATTCACGTCGCCGACAGAAACGGACAGATGGCGCTAAATGCAGCGCCTCAATACAATGTACGGATTCTTCATAGAAAAACTGAATCACGATAGTAAGACTTGCAAGCATCGTGACTATATATACAAGACCCCGAGCATAACCAGTGGGGCATAGCGGCCGCCCCGTCAGGCATAACACCCGCCTGGCTGGAAGATCTTCCCTTTTCCGCTAAACCACCAATCCGCACTGTGCCAGGGTGGTGATTACGCCCAGGAGTAAATCCCTCATAAATCAAAACTTATATTTTACGGTTATCATACACTCCTATTAATAAATTTGGATTGACGGGACAATAGTGACATACCGAACTATCTCTTTCTGTTATCAGTAATTTGACATTCGAAAGAAGAAGACTAAGCATGGAGTAACTATACAACCGCTAATCCACCTTTATTAATAAGGCGGAAAGTGTTTTGTTAAAACTTAAAAATACTAAGTAAAAGTGATACTAGGAATTAAAGAATCATTTGTTGTCGTTATTTTTGAATTCTATATTAGGTTGGTATTGCAAATAAGTACTTTGTTCCCCGATTGTATTATGGTCCCAGTATAATAGTGGGCGAGCGGGCCTATTGCCACTGTACCGCGCATATATCCCCCTCAATGCTAGGGGGATTTGTCCTTATTGCAAGTTGACAAACTTCAAACGTTTCCAAAAATATGGTCTGGTTTCCTCACAAAAGTTATTAAAGAACCTGCTTCACTTTTCAAATCGCCGCCTAAAATGTTATTCTAAGCTGTGATTGCTTTTCCAGGAGTGTCGCAATGAAGGGGGTGCGGGTGTAGCCGGCGGCATGGCGGGGATGCCAGGGCTCGGGAACAGCGTGGGCGCCGGGGAGCTGCGCGACGCCAGCCGGGGTGAGGACCATTCATTGACCTCATGATTTCTAGTACTTCTAGTACCGTTTCTAGATTTTTTTACCGTATTAATAAATCGATCTCAAGTCTGATCTTGAATACGCCTTTGACATGTCATTTTGTACTGATCTGGCTATAAGAGTGACATGAATGACGCTCAATTCATAAAATTATATTTACCTACAATTATGTCTCTCTTATTAGACTGGGCGCTATGGCGCTCATTAGGGGAGGCCTATGTCCAGCAGTGGACAAATATAGGCTGATGATTGATTGATTGATTGATTGATGTCTCTCTTCAGTATATCGCGTAACGCACTGAGTGGGTCCATCAGGTTGAAGCCGCCGATGTACTTGTAACACTGTACCTAAAGTTTGCCCGTCTTTGGATTAGACAGCAAAATGTTTCTTCTTATACATTAGTCCAAACGTGATCTGTTGTTGCACCTGGTTTATAAAAAATGGTACACTTTTTAACCACTGCCAAAAAAGGAGGATACAACCGTCTGTTCGTCTGTATGATTTTTTTTTACTGCAAATGAAATAAATTACAAGATCCCTAGTTATTTGTAGCGTTTAAGTGCACCTAGGTTTTTCTGATGTCGGTTTAGTTTTATTAGAAAATATTTTTACTGTTAAAAGTTAGTGGCATTCGGCTTGGGTGTTTTCGGTAGTGCTTCGGAGAACAAGTTAAACTGTATCTGTGTGTTATCAGACTAGTGTTCCGCCCCCGGACTAAATTCTGGCCTTACATCAGAAGGGTCTAATGGTTGGAGTCTGGAATCGAACCCGGCACACCGCGTTCGTCAGATGACTCTTCTGGACGTTAGGCTATTAGCACATATCCACAGAGTTATTGAAGCACTTAATTATTTGAAGCCCTTGTGTAAGTCGAAATCAATTTATCTGTGTTTACTTGTTGGTCTCACTCAACAGGTTAATTTCAATGCGAATGATTGGATTTTGGATAGGGTTGTCAATGCATGGAAAAAAGGAAGATCTCAATTTGTCTGGCTGCTTTATGAGCTCTAGACTATTATTCAAGAAGTAGCCAAATGATCTAGAAGCTTTGAGTCTGCCTACATTTTTTGTTACATGAGTGGGTTATTTTTTTAAATTATTATCGGGGCTATGTGCTTGTTATGTCAAATATCACTTCTCACAATGTAAGAATTCACCTGAAAGTAGATAAGTAAAATACAGACTTATCGTTGTAAAAGATCTCAACGCGTGATAACCCTAATTAAAAAATCAGACGTTATTTATTTTCGCCGCTCGTTTTCACATACTTTAATAAATCATGAGGCATCGATATATTTACGTATGAGGTGCCTATTATTTATTTGCGTGTAGGTGTATTTGTTCAGAGGGCAGGCAGTACAAATATTTGAAGAATAGGCACAGTACATTGACCTCCATTTGGATTCCAAAGTGTTGACAAGTCAAGACAGTATGTCACTTTGCCTAGCTTGCCCATATGGGCAAGCTCTATGGGCTTAGCGTCTTAAACGCTGTTCGCTGAATGGCTCTAAATGAAATAAATTATATGGTCATTAATTATTTCTAGGTTCTAAGGCCCGTACTAATAATTCAATCTCAAGTCTGAGAGCTGTCATGAGTAAGCTTTTGACGTATAATTTTGTACTGGTATGACATTTCCAAGATCGCTCTCATACTTGAGATTGGTTTATTATTAAGGGTCTTAGTGCGCCCACGTTCTTTGAAGTCAGTTTAAATTTTTTATTCAATTATTTTTTATTACAAGTCCCTTACTAAATCTTTTGGTGTTATATAGAAGCAAGCAACAGGTCGTCGAGCAGTGGCTCCCGGCGCGGCTCCTCCCCCCACCGAAGCCAGGTATGTCCACTTAATTTGATACGAGCTCTGGAAAACTATACTAATTGCAATTATGAATAGTTTTGTTCCGGGCTTTCAAGCGCTTTTGCCATACCTAATATTGCAATAAAGTATTAGGTCCAATTCGTTTAATAACGATCTGTGGTGCCTTACGGCTGTTCTTCAATCAGCTATAATAATTCTGCTTTTGTGGGCACCAGCCTATACAGTCATTTTTGTCTCCTGATAATCTTCTTCAAACTCCTCCTATTATTTTTTATCTTGCGATTAAATTCGAGTATGTTCCAAGACAATTTAGCCTTTCCCCAGGACTCATTGAGGGCCAAACGTCAGTTCCATCGTCGGACACCAACCGATATTGGCTTATAGGAGTAACAGTAGAGGGAGCATGTGGCGAGCCTAGTCCCATAAAAAATCAAATTTGAATCTTTGGAAAGGTTGTCAGTCATACAGTTCGTTGCATTTGTCATAGGAGCAGGAGATATGTGACGCGACGGTACATAAGCCGGACTTGACGAGCGCTGTGCCAACCACCAGACCACGCCCCACCAGCTATGACCGAGAATACCATGAGAAGGTCGCCACCATGGTCAGTACTCGATAACACTACCAGAATACCTAAGACGATTTGACCACTGGACGCGAGGGGAAGCCTATATGTTGTCTCCTCTTTTGTTTTAGATATCGGTCAATTAGATCAAAGGTTCCTCAATCACTTCTCTAGTCACATTCTTAGCCATATTTTATCTGCACCCAAGTTTATGACACTAGCATCACGGACACTGGCAGAATTGTGGCAAATAGCTACAAACGCCACTAACAAAGAAGAAGAAGAAGACTATTGTAATATATAAAGCGCTGTCACTGTCTAATACTCGTTAGAAATTGTCAGCGCTTGATGCTAGAGTAGACAGCGTTACAACGACCAAGGCTTATGTTTCTCGGTGCGCGGGTAACGGGGTAGACGTGAAAAAGGCAAGATCGCGCGTTCAGTGGTTAAATAGTCCTAGTAGAATACCAATTCATATTTTCGATAACTTAGAGCCGTATTAAGAAATTGATCTCAAGTCTGAGAGCTTTGATGACATCAGAATGGCATTGCCAATATCGCTCTCAGACTTGAGATTAATTTATTAATACGGGCCGTAATTCCGTTTTAAAAAAATATACAAAGACCAGTATTAATAAATCGATCTCAAGTTTGAGATCGGTCTTGAGTACATACCATTTTGACATGTTATTTTGTACTGTTATGTCATAATAATGATATTTACAAGATCGCTCTCAGACTTGAGATCGATTTATTAATAAAGGATTATATACAGGCGAGTCTCAGTGGGGCGGGCGTGGTGACCCACACGGCGCCGTCCTACGAGGAGCAGCGCGCCAGCCCCGCGCTGCTCAGCCGCGGCGCCGGCGGCACACCCGGCGGCCGCAGCGCCCGTGACGACGGTTACTGCTCCGCCAGCAGTACTCCCCGGGCTTTTGGTATGATACTGCATAGGTACAACACAGAGAAGATACGGCTTTTGATGATTATCGAAGGGATATCAAACAGTCAGGCCATCCTGGGGCCCAACTCGTTTAACAACTGGCATCTCGATCGATCCGCAAGTCGTCAAAACTCACGTATCGCGTATCTGAATACGTC
The DNA here is from genome assembly GCA_905147325.1 of Notodonta dromedarius. NCBI lineage: Eukaryota > Metazoa > Arthropoda > Insecta > Lepidoptera > Notodontidae > Notodonta > Notodonta dromedarius. Next base: position 4,348,043 of record LR990183.1, on the reverse strand, counting down.
AGGTTCGTCAGCTTCAGTGGTTAAAGAGTTCCGCTCTAGGATTTTTGCCACTAAGGTGCCACCACTATTGGAGTTTGTGACTGTCAATGGTTATATTCTCTTTGGTGACCGTAGACACTAAAGTATTTACAGAACTACGTCAGTGTGTATGCTGTCGGAAGTGAAGTGACAATGTCACTCAGTTTCAACTAGTGACATCTGGTGATCTGATTTATTTTAGCCCTCAACGATTGGAGAATAATTTTAACCATGCTTGCAAAAGGAACCAACCCACCATACCCAACTCGTAGAGGGCTATAATACCGTCCACCTTCACAATTGCATCTGAAACAGTCTAGAACAAATTATAACCTAAATACAAAAAGCCTTTTTAAAAACGACATGAAATATATTCTGTGGTTTAAAAAAATAATAAAAAAAGCCGACAAATAACCTCATGAAATCATGAACTCAATTATTATTTATTTATTTATTTGGACATCCAACAGCTTATTAATTACAAGGACATAGAGTGTGCACATACAATATTACGTCGCCAATTAAAGGATATCATTAAATTTATAATGTATAGCCATCACATTTATAATGATTATTACTTACAATAAAATTAAACGATTGTCTACCAAAAGGTGGCCTAATAAACAAAGTTTCCCGACGACTCAACCACGAGGCGCGGCCTGATCGACTGGAGAGGCAATAAGTCCTGGAGAGCACACCTACCGTCAGTGCCGGATTAACCATAGTAGTAAGAGTAGCAATTGCTACGGGCCCCGCGCGAAAGGGGGCCCCGCATATTTAAACCCACTCATCTCTGCCTGAGCGTAATTTTTGGAGTGAAGCTTATTAAGATGTGGTATATTGAATTTACTTGATGTCACAAAAACGTGAAACGTTACAACTTTTCCTACTAAGACAATCCATGGCAGGCAGTCGGTAACCGACTACGGGCCCCGCGCTTTGCTACGGGCCCCGCTCTTGCTTAATCCGGCACTGCCTACCGGTACCGACCACAGATTTCAATATAGTTGTGGCATCTTGAGGCATTCTTGAAACTTTAATAGCGGGCGGTACAAATATTTGTATACAACACTACATAGGTACTTAGTCTCGATGAGTAAAAACTTTGTAAGTCTATGGTTTATATTTGTTCAATCTATACTATAAGTAAAAAAAAAATTGTATGATTCATAGATTCATATTTGCAAACTTAACTTTATCTGCATTCAGATCAGTGTTGCCAGAAGGTACGATGATTATGGCAACACTGCTTTAGATATAATATAACCTTACTCTTTAGAGAACTTTACAAGTTACATCAATCTTAAATACTATATCAAAGGCGATGTATGATACCATCAAAACATTATTTTCTTATAAAAAAGAAAATTATACTTGTTTTTTATTTTTTATTTGACGTTGTTGATTTGTTTATAGTAAGCAGTTTAAGATTCTGTAAACGTGGTTGTATAATTTTGGATTAAGATGCAATAAATCTTTTATACATTCTTTAAAAAAATATTGTGATTGTTAATTTACAACTAAAAACTTAATACGCAAAAAGTCAGCATAATATTTTCAGGGTTTAAAGACCTGCTTTACAAAATGAGACGCGCTCAGAGCGTAATCAAATGAAAACTCCTTTGTAACCCGTCTGCATCCTCTTTAACATTTTTCATATACCTACATTACCTGCATTTTAGTACCTAAGTATTTCATTAAAAGTTTACAAGCATTCTCTCAGCGTTTCTAATGAAATCTTCTATACAAATAAATAAAATTGGAGTGTCTGTTTGTAATATCAAAATAACACCTTTGCACTAAATGCATATGAAAGTACATAAGACACCTATAACAAAAACGCGATTTAATTTTTTTTTGTCTGTCTGTCTGTCTGTCTGTGCGATTGTTCCGGGTAATCTCCGAAACGGCTGGACCGATTTTGACAGGACTTTCACTGGCAGATAGCTGATGTTTTAAGGAGTAACTTAGGCTACTTTAATTTTAGAAAAACAATTAGGGTTCCGCATAAAAAAATAAAAACACTTTAAATCAAAGAGTATCTCCGAAACGGCTAGACCGATTTTGACGGGACTTTCACTGGTAGATAGCTGATGTTATAAGCAGTAACTTAGGCTACTTTTATTTTGGATAACAAAAAAAATGGGTCCTGTCGCGCGGGCTCAGAACGCGGGAGTGGGCTTTTGTTAAGTTAAATTCCACGCGGACGAAGTCGCGGGCTCAGCTAGTCTGAAATAAAAATTGATTTTGATAGCAGGTAAAACAGAAGGTAACTGGTTATATGTTTATGGCAGAGTTATTCCAAATTCAAGGGGGCAACTCTGTTAACGTCTGTGACCAAGAACTTTATACATAAGCTTCTTGTCTGTGACGTATCGCATATCTGTCAAAACTGTCGTATTCAGATACGCGATACGTCAAAAATTACGTATTGCGTATCTGCGCAGGTCGATCTTGATGCCAGCGGTTAATAGAGTCGGGCCCCAGGTTCAATTGTATGTGGACGGAATGTGCTGAAAACATACATATATTTTTTCGACATCGATTACCGGCTGGAAACTCATCAAAGCCGGCATTAATTGGCTTTTGATGAGTTTCATATGTATCGATTAACAAAATAATATGCGTGGTAGGTTTGATTTTTAAAATTACAGATGTTAATGAGGATATAGCAGCGGTCTAAATTATATTATTACTAGCTTATGCCCGCGACTCGTCCGCGTAGATTGAATAAAGCATCCTATGTGTTAATGCATGTTATAAAGTATATATATGTGTGCCAAAGTTCATCCTACTCTGTACAGATGTTTTTGCGTGATTGAGTAAGAAACATCCAATCATATAAACTTTCACTTTTATAATATTAGTAGGATTACATTAACTTTTAAATTATTTGCAAAGAAAAACTGAATATTACTACAAACATACAGATACTATTATAATATCATAGTTATCTCGTAGTAAAGTTACGATTCACCACGGGCGGCGGCGTGGCTACGGAAATCCGTAGACATCGCGCTGCTACGTCGTCATAATTTCGTAGTCATTCGTAGCAAATCAGTGCGCTACGAAATATACATTTTCACATGTTATAAAGATTTGAAGTAACAAAAGACTAGTTTGTATATTTAACTATCGGAATACCGACCCGTCGCAGTACATTAGCGGGCTCCATTTTTGAATTCCAATAGAGTTGGCACCTTTGGTGGAATTATTGAGGGAATTTTTCCACATCGGCATCCCATTATGCGTTGAGGAGAGGTCGGATGCCGGCGATATTAAGACGGCGGGTGTGCAGGAATGAGAGGTATTTCGTGGGCCGGACAGGTATTAGAACTCATTGATATGCAATCATTATGCAGTACTTTAGGAGTTGGAGCTTTTCCTACTAGACTAATGAATGTAAAAAAAAATATGTAGGTAAATTTGAATGATTATTATCTGGTTTAACTATATTTATAGTTGGTATTTCAGCAAATTATAAATTTGATAAAAAAAAATGCTTTGTTACTTATCAAATTACGCAAAAAAGGCCGCATGGATTTGAATGAAATTTGTCACACAGCTAGTTTATAACCTGGATTAAGGACCTTAACATAGGATACATAAATCCATGCAGACGTGTCGCGGGTAGAGGCTGGTTGAGAATAAATAAAGCGAGTAGATGTGACACTTTCTTTTTGCGTGCTAGGTATTCTATATTTCAAACGTACAAGAGGTTTACAAATGTAATGGTAAGTTAGAATATTCAGCGCTTATGCACAATCTTCTGCCGTAATCATGTAGCCATCGAGAAATCTTATTGATGTTATTTATGATGTGAGTAGGACGGAATACCTTTTTATTTAACGATGTAAAAATATTAATTTGTAATACCCACAGTCGATATTGCGTGACCTTTCTAACTAGAGCTACACTTTTTTACCTTCTTCTAAATCATTTTGTCGGGTAACTTATATATTTTAGTAGGTAGTAAGATGATGTCATTGCTCATGTTACTAATGAATAGGATGGTAGATTATTTAGTGTTTAATAAAACATATTTTTCTTTTCTAGATCATAAATCAACGAAAGGCTCTGTCGTAACTCTCTCCTGTTATAAAAGTAAGTATTAAGTAGTTTGGATTTCCTATTTTTTTACTTGATATTCAAGGATCAAATCGTAAAACGTTGTCCTCAGAGGAACCAAAAATTCAAATTGAGGAGGAATGTTTCTACAACGAAGCGTCTAAACGACTCAGAACGAACAGTATCAAAACAGGTAAAATTAAATATACTTATAATTATATAATAATAATAATAATTTAGCCCTTTAGACGTCCCACTGCTGGGCACGGGCCTCCCCTCAACATGAGGGGGATTCAGGCCATTATCCACCACGCTGGCCCCGTGCGGGTTGGCGGATTTCACATGTCTTTCGAAAATTGCTTAGATCTTCTAAGACATGCAGGTTTCCTCACGATGTTTTCCTTCACCGTAAGCAAGTGATAATCATATAGAAATTATGATTCGCACATAGATTTCGAAAAATCCAGAGGTGCGAGCCGGGATTTGAACCCAAGACCTGGTGCCCGCAAGACGCGTGCTTTAACCAATCGGCTAATTTTTAGATAATTTAACTTGTAACGAGGGGGAAGTAATTCACCACACTGGCCCAGTGCGGGTGGGCGGAACGCACATAAATGAATAAATATAATTAATTTAGCCCTTTTGACGTTCCACTCCTGGGCACGGGCCTCCCCTCAACACGAGGGGGATTCAATATGTTTTTTGTTGGTGTTAGAAGCGAGTGATGGCCGCGAAACTTGGGGCACGGGAGCGGACTTCCTTCTGTCCATCATTGGCTTCGCCGTCGATCTGGCCAACGTGTGGCGCTTCCCCTACCTCTGCTACAGGAACGGAGGCGGTGACTACTTATTCATACTCTATTCTATCCCTTTTCGTAGTTTAGCGGTTGTATAGTTACACAATGCTTTGTCTTCTTCTTTCAAATGTCAATTTACTGATGACAGAAAGAGGGAGTTCGGTGCAAGTAGCGGTTAGTGTATAGCTTTGTGTTTTATCTATGGCTTTCCGTGTCAATTGCTTTACGATTTCCGTCCTACTTTATATCGCTTTGACTTTGTTGACGTTGACTAAAGAAAATAACCGTTGTTGCTTTAAACATGGTGCTAAGGGTTTTTTTATACTATGTGAAACAGAAAGGGTACAAATGTGCGCGAGCCCTTATGAAAATAGAGTTCTTGCTTGCCGCGTTTAAGGCCTCCTGAAGGGTGCCCGTCCACTTAAACTGGGCGGGCTGGCTGGGTTAGTCTTCGACCAATATGATTGCTTCATTTTCCTCTGAAAATTGCCATTAAAATGAAGCGTTTCTATTGGTCGAAAGAAAGCCCAGCCAGCCCGGTGGACGGGCATCAATAGTTTTTTTTTCTGAAAATAGGAGCGTTCCTGATTCCGTACACCCTGATGCTGGTGTTCGGAGCTGTTCCGCTGTTCTATATGGAGCTGATACTGGGCCAGTACAACAGACAAGGACCCATCACGCTGTGGAAGATATGCCCACTATTTAAGGGTAGGTACTGTATTTATGAGCGCAAAAGACAAACGAGTGGCTATGATAAGCTCTCAGTCGATTTTCACTCAGAGGAAGAGATAAATATATATTTATATCTCTCTCTCTCACCGCGCTCTTTTAGGCTTCTAGCCCGCTCTGAGTAAAATAATAACAACGTTGAAGAAATGTCATGTAGGTACTTATTCTACTAATGATTTATATTTAAACAAATGAATAAAATTGAATAGTCTGTTTGTAATGTCAGAATAACAGATTTTTACTAAATACATTCTATGTAAGTATAATATTAAGTATATGGTGTTTACTTATAACATAAAAACAATTTTGATTTGAGAACAATTTTGATCTATCTGTCAGTTGGTCCGGCTAATCTCCGAAACGGCTGGATCGATTTGAACGGGAGTTTCACTGGGAGATAGCTGATATTATAAGGAGTAACTTAAATTACTTTTATTTTCTCGAAGTACATACCACGAGGGCAGAGCCGCACGCAACACCTAGTATAAAATATGTACATTGGCTCTATATTTATTCTATCTGGGAATACCCAGTCAGTAGACTAGTAGAGTAATAACTGAAATTCAATAAATTTAGCCGAAATAGCACATATTACCACGGTCTATGTCCCCATTCAAAACCATTGAGTTATAAAAACAAATTCACCTCGTAATAAATGTTCATTAGACATGAATACTTTCAAATGTCAGGGGTGTTGTCATTAAGGTCTGTTCAGACAGCAGCAGGAAAAGATACCCACGTTGGACGAAGATACCTTGCATTTTGAACCGCGATGGAGACGGACCGGATAAGGCAGTCAAACTAGGATTAAAATTATTTTTTTTTGGCTAGACGCAAGCCAGACAAAATTTAATTAATATGTCGCACTGTGTCGTTCTTTAACTTTCTTAATTCATTTTAATAGTAGAAAGTCGATAAGAATATATTTTATCGTATCACATAAACGTTCTGTGAAACTGTCACTATCTTTCTTATCAACTTGGTCAGTTACCGTTTGGCGCAGTGGTACGAGCGTTGGCCGCTCGGCTCACTGCACATGGTGGTCGCGGGTTCGATCCCTGCGGGGACAATATTTCGGAAATGGCCTATTCGTAATTTGCCCTGGTCTGGGTGTCACTGAGATCGACCCCAGTCTATTATACAGTACCCATAGTACAAGCATTGCTTAGTTTGTGACCATACAGTTGGTGTGTCAGTCTGGCGTTATTTATATTTAATTATTTATATTTTACACTATGAAGCAGACACCATCTTTTTAACGCAACCACAACCACCATGTGCAGTGAGCCGAGCGGCCTACGCTCGAACCACTGCGCCAAACGGACGTCAAAATGAAGTTACCGCTTATAATACCTACAGCGTCTAAACAGGGCTGTTGAAGGTATGTTTAAATTCGATTCATGTTCACAGGTGTGGGGTTCTGTGCCGTCATGGTGGCTTTTTACGTGTCATTCTACTACAACGTCATCATTGGTAATTATCTGCCGCACAATGTGTTGACGTATCTATGTTTAATTTATGAGGTACCTGCTCTTTTGTGGTCTCCTTGGCTTTAGTATTGTAAAGTATTGAACGATATTTACGGAGATTCGAAAGATGAGGTGGGTCTGCGCCCGCTTTAATGATAAATCTATCTCAAGTCTGAGGGCGATCTTGGAAATGGCGTTATAACGTGATACCCGTACAGAACGACACGTCATAAGCGTGCTCAAGATTACTCTCAGACTTTGGAACAGTTCCAAGGCCCGGATTAATAAATCAAGCTCAAGATTGAGAGCGATCTTGGAAGTGTCACACTCATGTTATTCCAGTACAAAATTACATGTCAAAAGCATACTCAAGACCGGTCTCAGACTTAAGATCTAATTATTGATATGGGCCTAAACTGTTGCACATCAATTTAATCACTAATGCAATAAGGCATTGCATTTCATTAAGATACATTTTTAAAGTAACAAAGTCGGCATACAGGTGTACGACCTGCCAGATATTAAGCAGTTACCGTAGCCTATTAATATGGTATTGCTCGCACGTTGCCGACCTGAAGGGGGTGGGATAGAGGGAAGGGTAAGGGGGGTTCCTGTTTTGACTCATGAGACTCATGAGGTTCTTCGATCTTCTGAGACTTTTGACTCATGACACTCATGAGGCTCTTCGATCTTCTGAGACTTTTGACTCATGACACTCATGAGGCTCTTCGATCTTCTGAGACTTTTGACTCATGACACTCATGAGGCTCTTCGATCTTCTGAGACTTTTGACTCATGACACTCATGAGGCTCTTCGATCTTCTGAGACTTTTGACTCATGACACTCATGAGGCTCTTCGATCTTCTGAGACTTTTGACTCATGACACTCATGAGGCTCTTCGATCTTCTGAGACTTTTGACTCATGACACTCATGAGGCTCTTCGATCTTCTGAGACTTTTGACTCATGACACTCATGAGGCTCTTCGATCTTCTGAGACTTTTGACTCATGACACTCATGAGGCTCTTCGATCTTCTGAGACTTTTGACTCATGACACTCATGAGGCTCTTCGATCTTCTGAGACTTTTGACTCATGATACTCATGAGGCTCTTCGATCTTCTGAGACTTTTGACTCATGACACTCATGAGGCCCTTCGATCTTCTGAGACTTTTATTATATTGACTCTCTTTTACTCTATACATTGAGCTGATCATTCCAGGTTGGGCGTTCTACTTCCTGGTGTCGTCAGCTCGCTCGGAGCTGCCGTGGCTGCACTGCGACAACTCGTGGAACACAGACCAGTGCTGGGACGCCTCCAGGGTTAACACCACCAATCGTACTGATGTCCGGTACCAAGGTCCGCTTTCGCATTTCACACCGGCGTCGGAGTTCTTCCAGTAAGTCTAAGCTTTCAAGATTTTTTTCTAAAATGCATTTAAGTAGAGGATTTGATCCCGGGATACCGAATCTCGGGAACCCGGGATTCCGGCCGTATTTATACTTATGTGTGTTTGTCTTCCAGCCGTGCAGTTCTCGAGATGCAACATTCTGAAGGATTGAACGATTTGGGATTCCCCAAATGGCAGTTGGCCATATGTTTGGGGCTGGTGTACGTCACGCTGTACCTGTCTCTCTTCAAAGGCGTTAAGAGTTCGGGTTAGTAGTTTGTCTCCTTGCAATATATTCTGTACATTCTGAGAGCGATCTTGGAAATGTCATCTTAAAGTCATCGTAGTACAAAATGACATTTCAAAAGCGTACTCAAGTTCGCCCTCAGACTTGAGATGGATTTATGAATACGGGCCTTAGCGAGAATTTCTTCCCTCATCCCAGTCATACACATGACATTTAAGCCATCAGTCTCATAAAAATCTGTTGTTGGCAAAATCATCGACTACGTAACGATGAAAGACATATTTTTTAAAAAAGAAGAAGACGACATTGAAGCAGTCATTCGCTAAACTAAGAAATATTTGAAATGGAATCATAAACAATTGGATATAGGATGTTATGTAGCATTGATTCAACCATCCAAATTTCTGCAAACTGTAACCAAACTACAACAGTTAGTACAAGAGTTGGTTTAGGTCTTCAGAGGTACCTATGTGTGGATGGATCCTTTCTGCATAACATATATCCTGTTGTAGTTTGTGTTGAACCTAGACAACGCTCATCACCCGCACACAGTTTAGCTAAGTGCACCTACTTCACGTGTTGGCTAAAATTTTAAAAATTAACTAAAAAAAAAGGCACGCTGCGTGCTGACTACTCATAGGCCCGTATTAATAAATCCATCTCAAGTTTGAGAATGGTCTTGAGTACGCGTTTGACATGTCATTTTGTACTGGTATAATATAACCGTGAGTTCGCACTGGACGAAACATGTACACGGAACATGTTGTTGCACCTGTTTTTTGTCTTAAAATATAGACAACAATATGTTTCGTGAACATATTTGGTTCAGTGCGAACTCACGGTAAGAATGACATTTCCAAGATCGCTCTCCGACTTGAGTTCTTTCTCAAAATCTAATAAATCTATGAGGTTTTATTGTGTGAAACCGGGAAGAATACCATCGTTTAAAAATGATATACTTAAGTAATCTACTGAATTACCTTTTTTTTTTCGTTGGAAAACCCTTTATGGGTCCCCTTCCGCCTCGGAGGAGACAAGAGGGGTATCTGGGAGTCACTGCGCCTTAAGGGCGCAGTATACCCACTAAAAACCAACGGTGTACCACCCTCCGCCATGCAGTGGGGCGCCCCGGGTCCACTAAAATGCTCCGAGCCGCCCCGGCGGAATCTGCTGTAGTACCTATCTTGATGTTGAATATATTACACACAGGCAAAGTTGTGTGGATGACAGCGACAATGCCATACGTGGTGCTCTCCATACTCCTGGCTCGAGGACTGCTACTGCCCGGCGCCACCAGAGGCATCGCTTACTACCTGCAGCCTGAGCTGACCAGGCTAAAGGACACTCAAGTAAGCCAATCAGGACCTAATCATAACATAATAGAACTTAATATCATTTCGCAAGAAATCACTGTCTCTCCCCACTTGCGTGGATTGTCTTCGCTGCTATGGGCGTGAGGTTCTCGGGACTTATCCGTCTTCCAAAACATTCATAACCTTTTTGCTAAACAGTTAGCAGTTAGTTCTGCAAGTAAAGCTACTCTACTATATTACTTTTAAAGTGAACCTTCTTTACGGACGTTCGAGGCGCTCGCCGCGCGGCCACTCTGACCGTGCTAAGCGCCAGTAGCGTTACACGATGACGTCAGTAGCGTTACACTATTAACGCTACACGATATATAGGTATATAGAGTGACGCGCGTCGCAGCTGTTTTTAACGCTTAGTTCCTACACTTCATACTACAAAGCTTCGCTTTTTTTTTTTTTTTTTGATTTGACTATATGTTGTTGGCCAGAGTGGCCATAACAACTTCACCCGGACAGAGAGCGAGCGCAAGTGCGCTCCAGCCAGAGGGGCAGGGGGGCAGCTACCTCAAGGGCGCCACAAGGGACACGACCTCGGCTTGGGCCGCTGCCAGGAGAGGTGGCGAAGGTAAATCTACCACCGGATCGGAACGCGACCTCGACTGAGAAGATCACTTCGCTTCTTTCGGGCTTTTATAGACAGCACTGTTATGTTCTTCATTTCTCATTTTCTTATTCAGACTCTACTTGACGGTAGAGCCGAGCTGTACCAAATTGACTACAGTTCGTATACTTACGGGCTGGCTCTACCGTGATACTAACTTTTTTTTTTTTTTTCGTGGGGAAATCCTCATGGATACCCGCACGCCCGGGGGAGACGTGCGGGTTATGCCGGACTCCTACCGGCTAAAACCCCACGTGGACTTACTCCCGCCTTGCGATAGGGCCGCAGGCAAGCTTTCGCACACATCTGTGACCCTATCAGCGGTTGCCCGCGCGAACGGACACCTCCTCCTCACGGTGGCGTGGGCCACACCACGCCGCCGTCCTCCTCGGGGTTGCTTGACTGACACGCAGGGCCCCCGCTCTTTGTGTCCACAACTACCGTGATACTACCTACCTCTATCGTACTTCTCAAAGAATATCGGTGTAATGTAGCCATAAGTGCGAGAGCCGGAAGCCCGAACCCCCTGTCCCTTCCCCTTCCTCTGTCCTCCTCCCCTTGAGGTCGGCAAAGTATGAGAGATGCTTTTGGTATTGCAAACATCTATAGGCTACAATAACTGCTTAACATCAGGCGCGCACGCTTGTTCGACGACCGCTTGGCGCAGTGGTTCGAGCGTAGGCCGCTCGGCTCACTGCATCGGGTAGTTGCGGGTTCAATTCCCGTCAGGGTATATTTCGGAAAAACCTTTTCGTAATTTGCCCTGGTCTGGGTGTCACTGAGATCACTCCCAGTCCATTGTCCGCTGCCTATAGTACAACCGGGGCTCAGTTTGGGACAATATAATTGGTGTGTTCGTCTGGCGATATTTATTTATTTATTTACTTGGTTATAAAAGGAAAACCTTAATCTAAGTTTTTCTTTGGTTGACAAGTAGGAAATGGTACAGGCGATCCATTGCACGAAGACGCGTCAATTATTGCAAATTTACCCTTATGCTAGTGTCATAAGAATCACAGCACGGGTCCTCGTGAAATGGACGAACGAATGGGTCTCTTCTTATTGTGATCTTCTTGCAGGTGTGGGTGGACGCAGCCGTCCAGATATTCTACTCAGTCGGCGCTGGCTTCGGAGTGCATCTTTCGTACGCGAGTTATAATACTTTTCACAATAACTGCTACAGGTAAAACTGTCTACATATAATACGTATATATATACTAGGTGAAACAAAAAGGGTATACTTTTTTTTTGCAACATAACTTTGTAAATCTCAAACTATCGGCTTTGTGGGACAGTTGAAGTACTAAAGGTTTTGTAGACTTGTGAAATCGGTCAACAGCTGTATTCCTATAACACCTTTTGTTTTTCAAGTTCCCTCCAAAGCTGATGGTTTAAGAATTACAAAGTTAAGTTTTGAAAAAAAAAGTATACCCATTATGTTTCACCTTGTATATATATAAATCTATTGCCGTGCCGTTAGTTAATCGTTAATCGGTCCCTTGATGGATTACATTTGGATATCGATTTGCAGAACGGAATCTTACCACATACACTGCTGTAGACCAAAACCAACCTTGTGTTAGTGGTTTTAGGTTGGTTTCAGTTTGCAAAAGTGTGTGTGGGTGGGTTCCATTTTGCAAAAGTACGTCCATTTATAATTGGAGCTAGTAGATGACGCTGCAATTGAGTTGAAGGTAGGACAGGACAAGTTCTATCGGGACCACTATTACTAGTTATGAATGAAGAACCGAAATTACATAATAAATTGAAGTCTGCTATTGTTTTTGGCAAATCTTTAATGTATTAATAAAAATAATAATAATAATAATATTTCTCGGCCTCAGTAAGGTCTGAACATCACGATCTTCAAATGGTAATAATTTCCCACAGAGTCAGTTCTATAAATTACATCGTTTTTATTGTCAAACAAGGGTGTTTCAAACAAACCCGTTTGATATATTGAATCGTTGATGACACCGGACTCTACTAGTGCACCATCTGTTGCTGTATATACAGCATGTGTCTGTTGATCAATGAACACGGCTTTACCGTCCTTGTCTCCTGTTATCAAGTAACTATCGTCCCAATATACAGTCCGGTCGACCACCCCCCCACTCAGCTTTGATATAACAAATTCACCATTCACGTTGTGTTTGAAATATATATCGTCATTGTTATCAACATAGAATTTATACACAGAATATTTCTCCGTACCAGCAACCACTTGCGACTCGCCATCCTCGAACACATAGATACCGCTGTCATAGGTCGAATAGTACAGTTTGTCTTTAAACGTTATATAGTACACACCGCCTTGGACAAGCAATTCTATGTCGTTGTTAACAAGGTCCAATTTGTACAGACTCAAACCACGGTCATCGTTAATTTTGGCGTACGTATCACCTGTGCGCTGGTCCACAGTCAGCCAGCGTATTCTCCATGTATTGTTCACGTCGACGCACCGACCAGTGTCCATATCACACTGTCTGAGTTGATCGCCGCCTCTTAAGTATATTATATTCCTGTCCCTGTCGATGTCCATCAGTCTCCACTCGCCCCCGGAGATGGGTAAGTCATGCTTCTGATAACAATAGTTGCCGAAGCGTGCGACGGTGCATTCCATGGCGCGGGCGGCGCCGACGAACGCGGCCACGACACACAGCGCGAGATAGGCCCTCATCTTGCGTCTGTAACAACGACATCAAGCTGTAACTGATTAAGCTGTTCTCCAGAACTCATCAAGGGTCAAACCTCGGCGTCATTGTTGCACGCCATTACTGATTCTGGCTTATAGATAAGGGCTGGTTGGCCTAGCTGGCCCGCTCGCTTCGACCAATAGGATCGCTTAATTTTAATGAGTTGGTTTGGACACGTGAAGAGAAGGGATGAGTAGCATGTGACTAAAAGAGTGATGAATTTGAATGTGGATGGATACAGTGCAAGAGGAAGGCCCAACAAAAGATGAATGGATTGTATCAAGAGTGATATGGACGAGGTTGGAGTGGATGCGAGTATGACAGAAAAGCGCGATGAATGGAAGGAAAAGACATACTGCGCCGACCCCAGATAATGGGAATAGGTAAGGCAGATGAAGCGAGCGGGCTGGCTAGCCCGGCCAGACCACCCGGCTTAAGTCGACGGTCACCCAACAGTTGGGAGTATGTGGCGGGCGAAGTTCTATAAAAAGCTGTAGCAGAGCTGTTTCTGTGCCATGAACATTTTTTTTTAAATATGTTCTACGCTATTTGACAATTCTAAATTAAACGCAATCATTTATTTATGGTCTGGGTAGGAAACTACTGGTCCAATATCGTTAAAGTTTTCACTATTGAATAACAAACAAATCAAACATAAAAAGTACACAAGTCATCACGCGTAGTTTATTAGTGGACGAGACGAGATGCCATACAGACCGCACTATATCCACTGTATTGAATGGACTAATTTTCACACGATTGATAGCTTATTTGGGGTTGATTTTTTTAATCCTCACGTAAAGTTTATTTTTTATATAAATTTAGCCTCTTTTGGCAGTTTTTCAATATTATAATTATCTGTCAAAAGTCTAATTTCTTTGGGGAATAAACGTAGTTATAAACATAGGTAAAGTGCGTTACTATTTACTACTTATGTAAGTAAAATATGACGTATTTAGTGATGATCATGAGGAGCAAATCGGTTATATAACTTATTAAATCACTCACCTGTTGCTGAAGCACTAAACTACTGATGTGGCGGAAACTGGCCGTGGCTTATATACTTCATTATATTTTGGCTATGATCAGTTATCGCCGTCTCTCTTGGACTTTTTTCTAATTAAACATGTTATCATTAAAAACATTGCGTAGTGTTATACGTGTGTGACCCCACAGGTTATCGCCTAAACTACAACAATACGATAATACTTTATGTGTGAATTTAGGTCATTATGGAATAGTTTATTACATGTCACATCATAAACGGTGAAGGAAAACATCGTGAGGAGACCTGTGTGTCTTAGAAAATCTCACCATTTTTCAAAAGACATCTGAAATCCGCCAACCCGCCCTAGGCCAGCGTGGTGGATTGTGGCCTGTGAATCCCATAATCCTACTTATATTATAAATGCGAAAGTTTGTGAGCGTGGATGTATGTATGTATGTTTGTTACTCCTTCACGCAAAAACTACTGAACGGATTTGGATGAAATTTGGAACACAGATAGATTATAACCGGGATTAACATATAGGACTTTTTAACCCAATAATCCAATACTACGCGGATGAAGTCGCGGGGCACAGCTAGTCTCATAATATTTCTGCATGAAATAAGAGGGGGACAGAGGTTGCTGTTCCGACTCCCTTACTTATCATACAAAACGCAGGTATAATAGTGTGTGGAAAACTGGTATTCAATCAGCCGTAACAGTCATGCTTCTATGGCAACCAGCCCATACCAGCTATTTTTGTTTCACGCTTTGCACCGGAGGGAAGTGGAAATGTTTTCTTCCAACTCCTATTATTTCTCTCGATGGAATTCGTGCGGGTTCCAAGACAATTTAACTTTTCCCCGGGACTCGTCGAGGGTCAAACCTCCACGTCATTATTGGTTACCATTGTCGATCCTGGTTTAAAGGAGTAACAGTGGTGGGAGTTAGTGGCGGGACAGGTTCCATTTAAAAAAAAAAGGTATAACATCGCATCGGTCGAGCCAGCCTGGATAATAATATGATGTAGTGAACAGGCTACATCATGGCTCTACCACCGTATAAGTACAAGATATACGTACGTAGCTTTTAATAATTAATTATTTTCCAGGGACTGTCTGGTTACAACCTTAGTGAACTGCTTTACATCATTCTTCTCCGGTTTCGTCATTTTCACATACCTCGGCTTCATGTCCTACAAGCAAGGCGTGCCGATCTCGTCCGTCGCTACTGAAGGTACCTAAGTAACATGGTCCTCATTTCATTCTCTTCCTAATTCTGTGCGAGGTACAGTCTAATTTCTCTTGCCAGGGCCCGGATTGGTGTTTCAAGTGTATCCGGAAGCAGTTGCCACATTGCCCGGGGCGAGTCTGTGGGCGATGTTATTCTTCTTCATGCTTATTATGCTGGGTTTGGATTCTGGGGTAAGTTATAAAAATTTATTGCACTGAGTATTTTTTTAGGATTACTTATACTCAAGGTATTACTTAAGGTATATTTTATGTCAATAGCGTGGATCGCCAATTGGTCGAGCTTATGGTCTATCTCACATAGAAAGTCTAGCGGAAAAATACATGAAGCGGAAAAATACGGAATTAAATTGTACACAGTGTAAATTGTATTGGCGACGCGACACCCGACTTTGTATGTGAAACAGAATATAGGTAAGACGAGCATAAATAAATCGATCTCAAGTCTGAGTCTGAGTACGCGTTGGACGTGTCATTTTGTACTGGGATGACATAAGAATGACATTTTCCAATGGAAGCCCAGCGCTGGATCATGTCAACCAGCACAATTTGCTGAATTGGGTCCGTTTGCGGCGAGCAGAATTTTTAATTATTTTTTAGTTCCATTTATCTTTATCTTATATTCTTTTATTTAATTTTTCTGCTAGTCGCAATAAAGTTTTCCTTTCTTTTCTTTCTTCTTTATTTTCAAGGCCGCTCTCAGACTTAGACCGATTAATAAATACGGGCCTAAAAGGTGTGATTTGGTCTCCAGATGGGTGGTCTGGAGTGCGTGATCACGGGGCTGCTGGACCAGGCGCGCGCCTGCGGCGCCACCCGGCTGCGGCGGGAACATTTCACCTTGGTTGTCGTCTGCGTGTCCTTCTGCATAGCCTGCATCAATATTACACCGGTAATACTAGGACTACCACGCGTAGATACAGGATTTTTTTAAGAAAAGGGGGTTTGGGTTCAGTATGTTTTGTTCTGTAAATCTGGTCCGCCTTATTGGGATCAACCCTACAATTTAATACTGTTGCTTAGCTTGGGTCTATAAAGTTGGTGAGTAACTGTTTATGAAGTGACAGCCAAATCACACAAAATGTATTATATATTATAGATATAAATAAATTGATATAAATATCGCTTGACACACGAACTGTATGGTCCCAAACTAAGCAACGCTTGTACTATGGGTACCGTACAATGGACTGGGCGTTCCCAGTGCCACCCAGACCCAGGTCTGGCCATTTCTTCTAGTAAATCAACTGTTTAAAACAAAAGGATAAATGGTTAAGAGGCAGCGATGTTTTAGTGACAATAAAAGTGTGGTTCAAAATAGTAGTCGTTAGGTCGTGAGCACGGGCGGAGCGAGGGAGGGGGATGCACCCATTCCCCCTCTTGTGTCCGTGCCTGATCACCACCAAGTATTAGAAGATAGTTTTATATACTACCTGTATCTCCGTAGAGATAGCTGTACTGCAGTTGACTTTCGTTTCGTGACGACCGCTTGGCGCAGTGGTTCGAGCGTAGGCCGCTCGGCTCACTGCATCGGGTGGTTGCGGGTTCGATTCCCGTCAGGGTAAATTTCGGAAATGGCCTTTCCGTAATTTTCCCAGGTCTGGGTGTCACTGGGATCGCCCCCAGTCCATTGTACGGTACCCATAGTACAAGCGTTGCTTACTTTGGGACCATACAGTTGGTGTGTTCGTCTGGCGATGTTTATTTATTATTTTAGTTTGCTGACCGCGCTGTCATTGATGGTGTCTTTCTTTCAGGGAGGCATATACATGTTTCACTTATTGGACACGTACGCCGCTGGTATATCTCTGCTGTGCTCGGCCCTTTTCGAAGCCGTCGCCGTCTCCTGGTTTTATGGTAACGCCTTCCTTCAATTGATTATAAGGTTGGATTTCCATCTACCTCATTTGAATTTCACTTGCAGGTTTGGAGAGATTTTCCGATGACGTTGAAGAAATGCTTGGATTCAGACCTGGACTTTATTGGAGGATATGTTGGAAGTTTGTCAGTCCGACTTTTATTATAGTAAGTAACTCATCTATTTCTAACTCCTCTCCCGAATGTTCCCTGCAGGTACCTCCGGCCCAATCAAGTTCTAACCTAAATACGAAGCAGAAAAGGGTAATTTTGAAGAAGCGATTACAATTATTCGTTCCCATCCAGCAGTCAGAACATTTCCACTAGTCATAGGCCTCTCTCGAACACTTCTTCTTCCACCACTCGCTCTATATGAGTTGAAGTCAATAGGAGGACACAGCTTGGCTTTACCACCGTGAAAGAAAGTGTACAGAATTTCGTGACATGAAGTTATTAACCGACTTCAAAAAGGAGGAGGTTCTCAATTCGGTTGTATTTTTGTTTTTTTTTGATGTTCAAGCGCCTAATCTTCGACGCTGTCGATGCTTTCGTCGGCGATGCGAGACTGAGCTCAGGTGGACCAAGCAGCCCGGTTTTAATGTTTCACTCACGGAGCCTATATGACCTATCAACCTATATTTTTATTCAAAACTAGCTGAGCCCGCGACTTCGTCCGCGTGGAATTTAACTTAACAAAAAAGCCCGCTCCCGCGTTCTGAGACCGCGCGAAAGGATCCATTTTTTTTAATAATGTTTTTCTAAAATAAAAGTAGCCTAAGTTACTCCTTAAAACATCAGCTATCTACCAGTGAAAGTCCCGTCAAAATCGGTCCACCCGTTTCGGAGATTACCCGGAACAAACACACAGACAGACAGACAAAATATTTTTTAATCGCGTTTTTGCTATAGGTGTCGTATGTACTTTCATATGCATTTAGTGTAAAGGTGTTATTTTGATATTACAAACAGACACTCCAATTTTATTTATTTGTATAGATCAAACTCAAAATTGTTTTTATTCATGTAAGCCAACAAAGCATTTGTGAATAGTCAGAATCTACCACCGGTTCGAAATGCTGCTTCCACTGAGAAGATCCGGCAAGAAACTCAATGGTTACTCTTTTAAATGAATAAAAGATGGTGGCTGGATGGAAGAAGTGGTGGATGGAAGCTCAGGAACAGCAACAGAATATGAGCAGGCAACACCATTGTCGCTAAATACGTAAATAGTAATCAAATCCCACTCATCTATTTTCTTAATAAATCTAAGATTCATCGCTCTCCGTTCAGGGTGTGGTGGTGTTTGGTCTGCTGTACCAGCAGCCGCTGCAGTACCAGCACTACACGTACCCCCCGTGGGCCGTGGTGCTGGGCTGGGGGCTCGCCTGCTCCTCCATCCTCATGATACCCATCGTCGCGGTCTACAAGCTCATATCCACTCCGGGGACTTTTAGACAGGTATATACATCTGCTTTTCAGAAGACTGAGCCTTACCACAGAATATATATAAATACTAGCTGTGCCTGCGACTTCGTCCGCATGGAATTTAACTTAACAAAAATTTATTTTTGCAAAAAATGTTCGTTTAGTTCGCAGGTTTACGAAAAGTGAATAATTCTGTTAATAAATAATATTTTACGTGGATCCCGTTTTTTTTTTGTTTTACGAAAATAAAAGTTACTGCTTACAACGTCAGCTATCTGCTAGTGGAAAATCCCGTCAAAATCGGTCCAGCTGTTTCAAAGATTACCCGGAACAAACATACAGACAGACAGATAGATAGACAGACGATTTTTTTTACATCGCGTTTTTGTTATTATGAGTATTATACCGTATGTACTTTCATATGCATTTAGTGAAAAGGTGTTTTTCCTATGCAGTTAGTGAAAACTTTCCGTTGACAGTGATTACCCCCACCTCCCCTTCTGCCTTGAACTAGGAAGGTATACCTCATGCATTCATAGTATCTTTGCTTTTTCTCATGTTCCCAGCGCATCGCCTGCTGCATTTCGCCAGAATCTGAACACGAGGCCATCCGCGGCGGCGCTCCGGTCAGCCGCTTCACCTGGAGACACTGGCTTTATGTTTAAATGAGAATGAACGAAACTTGATGACTTTATGACACTAGTCTCTTCTCTCACGAGGTTAGGGACACTCTTATGAGGATACAAGAGGTCATCTCTCTATGATGATGGAAAATTGAAAAGGACATTTATACGTCGACTCTGCCTAATTGCCTCACATACGGGCTGGAGCGATCGGGGTAGTACCAACCTCTCACAGAAGATAGGCTTACAGTAGCTATTATATTATAGAGTCGTATGCTTATTTGTCTTATTATGTTTTAAATAAATTTATTCGCGGTGCGATGAACTTGTCAACTAAGAATACGAAATTCTATTCTTTGAGGTAGGTATCCTTGAGGCCTCCTCGGTTGAGTTTGAGTCGAGGATATTTCAAGGTACCGTCTTGGAATTTGAAGTTACTCTCAGTCAATCCAATGCCAGAATAGCTTTATAATCATTTTAAAGCGTTTCAGCGGATTTTATGCTCTTATGTCTTCAAGATAACTATAAAATCTGTAAATTTGAAAGATACAAAGTGGATAATACATATTTTTTAATCCTAAAATTTTACCTATTGGTAGGTATAATACATTATCCACACGCTCGTATATATAGGAGTTATCTGAAAGAACTCTGACGGACGAACTGAAAGTTCTGAAAATCATGAAAAACGTACTTATGTAAAATAATATTTATCGTAGAGAATATAAAGTAGTAAATGTTGATAACAATTAGGCACTTACTATGTTGTCCTGCCAAAGTATTTATTAGAATAATTAAATTAATGTTAATTAATATAATTATTTAGGTAGGTGCTTAAACCCAAATAGAGTAATTATTATTGTTAAAAGTATTTATATACTATTATAGTAGGTACATTTATTTATATACCTGCCTACTGATAATATAGAGGAATGCATTAAATAGGTAGATGTTATGTCTATGTGTAGTAAACATTTTTCGTACGTAGGTTTTATATACTTACTTACAGGCCTACTTAAGTTTCAAAAGTCCGAAATAATACTTGGTAATTTGGATGAGTACCGAATATTAGAGACCGACCGAAACAGGATTTTCAGCCGACACCGAAACCGAAAACGAACCTTCGGCCTGGGTCTCAGTTCGGCCGAAACCGAAACCGAAAATTATGTTAACACACAACACATAAAAATTGCTGTACTGTCACTGTAAAAATTCTACACATATAGAATTTAATTTAAAATCAAATAATTGGTGGCACTGTTTAATCATAACAGTTAGTAGTTTGGGTGGTTAAATAGGGTTAGATACAAAGCATAATTGTCACAAAAAAAACCAAATCAATTACTTAATTAAATACCTACCAAATCATTTATGTACGAAAATAACAATATGTAGGTACATTAAAAAAAAACCCACGATACGACAACACTTTGGTCAAAATATGACTACATAAACTTAAAGATAAGCTATCAAATATTAAACTGTTTTACATTTTAGAGGATAGGTAGTAGTTATATCGGGGTTTTTTAAAGTTTAATTTCTTGCTTTTTATACTTTATACCTCTTACCTCTAGACACGCTACGATCGACAGTCTTTTATCGCCATCTATCTATAATCTAACTAATATACCTACATTCATTAAGACCATTCCAATGAGCCCAAACACGATTTCTCTGCAGTAAGTTGGTGTCGAGTAGGCTATCTTACAGATTTCAGGTGATGCTGCAGCATCAGGTCAAGTTTACCAACAATAATTACTACATCATATCTCCAAATTTCATATCGATCGAACGAGTGAAATTAACTTCGAATCCCTCACCAATTTTTTATTACCCTATTTATCTTTCCTGCTAAATCCATCACACCCTAAACACAACTTCTATAACCTATTACATATTCCAAAGATCAGAAACACAATATCACTGCTGTAACTTGGTGACGATTGGGGTATTCTGCAGATTCCAGTTGACACTTCAGTATCAGGTCAACGTTACCATGTCCTTGTCATATAATTGAAGTAACAGGATCCCAAAGTTCGAATCGATTAGACCGATGATTTCTTGAATCATAGTTCAGAAGACTTTACCGAGAAAGACGAGAGAAGACTTTACCGTTTTTTTCAAGAAACATTTTATACAAAAAAAACTAAATTAAAATCCGTTCATCCGCTTGAGCACACATATTAAACTCATAACACCCCTCGTTTTCCGTTGGGGGTTAAAACACAACACAACGACGCGACGTGTGATAAAACGAACACTGCTGAGTTTCGGCGCAGCCGAAGGGTTCGGCCGATTTTTGGCCGAAACCGAAACTGAAGCCGAAACTAGATATTTTGGCCGAGACAAGCGGAAACCGAAACCGAACCTTCGGTCAGTCTCTACCGAATATAGAATTAAATTGTAAAAAAGCTTTATACAAAAATAAAATGCCAGTGTTAAAAAATGCCCAAAATAATTATATGTACTCGTATTTTGTTATAATCATACTTGTATGTATGCGAATTGCGAAACTATCAAATGTTACTTGTAAAGAATAAGTAGGTATTGTTGTACAAGTACGGACGGACGGACGGACTGGATGATCTTATAAGGGTTCCTCGGACTACGGAACCCTAAAAACAGCTAAGACAACGACATAACTAGTGGTGTTATTACAAAGGTTAAATACGCGGTAACGGCGCCAGTAAAATTAGAGATAAGGTTAATAAACTGTTTTAATTATTCGTGATCACTTTTGGTTTGTCAGCGACGATATTTTTGTGTAGATTGTACAATATCATATAGCGTAGAGCAACTAAATATCAGCTTATGTACTTACTTAAGCCATATTGCATTGAAAACTGTTGTCCTACACTGACTGGACCAAACTGGCAAAGATCTGTGACAAGCACAATAATTTTGTATATAGGTAACTATTATATATTTGTACCTACTTAGGTATATATACTTGAAAAATGTAGTAGGTACATTTGTATGCACATATCTTCTAGAACATATTGATATTTTTATATTAATTATTATCCTCATTTTTTTATATTCTACCTACTTAAACAGTTGCAACTAAACTACTTAGACGCCATAAGGTGACATGACATGTAAGTACCTACCTTAAAATTAATAAATAACATTTATTTATTGACATAATACCTACCGACGTAAAAACTACTAGGATTTATTTCAATTAACTTATTATACCTACCTACCTACTCGTGTATGGGTACTTATTGCGAATGTTGTAAAAATCGCTCCAAATACTAGTTTGTAAGTAGATACATAGTTAGTACTTATCTAAGTAGTTTGTGAACCTAAAGGCATGCTCCAGGAGAGTTAAAATATATTAGATACCTATGTATTTTGTGTTGTTAACAAATTCATAATAAATTGATTTATTTGTATTACAATGTAGCTGTCGCAGCCAACTAGCTTAATTCGCCGTTCAATTAACAGCCTAGCCAATTTACTAAACAGCGCCGTTCAACTAGCGGCCTAAATGATATTCAGCCGTATCGTATATTACAACATTTAATAAACTGGCTGGTTAATGCTTAGGCAACTGGTTGACATTTAAGTACTTACTACAAAACTTTCTCAAAATTCTACCCAAGCAGAGTGACCCGGATGGGTATAGGTTAGGGTAATTTTTTTATGTCCCCACAGAAATCCCACTCGGCAAGTAAGTTTGATGGATCTAAATAATTTCGTAAAATACCTAATTTCGTAAGTACGTAATAAAATTATTCCATCAAAGTTGTTTTTTGCCGACGCCATATTGACAGTTTGGTGAGTTTCGGCGCTAGGTAGCTGAAAGTGGAACTAAATTGAAATGAACAGGCTAGGCAAGTAATTAAACGTCATCGATCCAAGTCATTTGCCTAGCTGTTTGATCAAATGGCTGAATATCATTTAGGCCATTAGTTGAACGGCGCTGTTTAGTAAAGTGGCTAGGCTGTTGATTGTACGGCGAATTAAGCTAGTTGGCTGCGACATAGCGATGATGTAAATAAGTAGGTACCTATGTAATTATCATTGAATCCTGTAGACAATATTGTTACTGTAAACTGTGTTCATTTATAAATAAATGTGTTAGATAAACTATCCGTTGTTTAGACTTTTATTACGTACAACCTCTAAAATACCTCTGAAGGTTTCAAGGCCGTTTACTTTTAAATGATTCTTTGTTGTTAGGACCCTGAAGTAACCCTAAATTTGTGATTTTCGGAATCCATATGCGTATTTAACTTTTAAATAAAAAATATTACCTAAGTACCTAAGTACTTAATTCTGCCTGGTTACTTAGGTAAACGTCATAAGAATGAAAATGCTAGGCCCAACAGCTAGCAAGCGTAGTGGACTATGGCCGGAAGCTCCCCCACGGTAGATTACTATACTCTCTGAGCCCCTCTCGAATTGAAGGGAAGTATGTGTACCTCACATAGTTATAAGTTAGTACCTACATAGTCTGCCTAAGAACTTGGTGTGGTGTGTCGTGTTTCCATCGAACCGTATAATTATTACAGAATAATTCTACTTCATACAATTGCTTTGTAACTACTCATACCACAGGTAAATTTGGGTATACTGGAATGCACTTCTGTTCACCCCTTCGAGGAATACGGGTGCAATTTATAGAGTAGTATTTTATTTATTACATTGGCTTTATTAGATAAAATGCCCGAAATGATAAAAAAAATATAGCATTTCACTATGCTCAACATTTCACTCCATTGTACGCAAAATGGAAATGTTGGATGTTGGTATTGGTCATTTGGAAAATGTAATTATTCAATATCAAACGATATGCATAATATAAAGTTTTATATGTTTAAAATGTAATCTGTTTGATCCATGTAAGTCTTTTTGTCGTCGTCTGTATAACTTTTAGCCTACAAAATATTTATGGTAAACTGCTTTGCGTAGGAAAGGAACGTTTT
Organism: Notodonta dromedarius; assembly: GCA_905147325.1. Classification (NCBI taxonomy): domain Eukaryota; kingdom Metazoa; phylum Arthropoda; class Insecta; order Lepidoptera; family Notodontidae; genus Notodonta; species Notodonta dromedarius. The sequence goes on along the minus strand of LR990183.1, from coordinate 4,323,582 downwards.
TGTAATGGAAGATAGCAGGCCTGTCATGTTAATTTCGATATTCCGTAATTTATTGGCTTGAATAAATGACTTTTATAATTTATTCAATAAAAGAGAAGAAAAGGAATTATTCTTATTACTTCAAAGGATTGAAAATAAGTAGTGAAATGTAATTATAGTGAACCATTACAATAAAACTCATCAAATAAATATCAAGTTGTCGTTATAATATCTTTGAATCGATTTATCTACGAAAATATTCTGGAGTTTGCCGTGAATAGATTATCGTTAAGTCAACAAAGTGATGAGCTAACGTGAGAGGGATTTGTAACAGGTATTTGCAGAAATTTAATTACATTTTAACGGTTAATAGGAAAGTGAAAATGGACCTGTTGTTTATATTTTTTATGGCCTAAGTATCGTTCTTGATTGGACTGGAGCGTTGTCAAGTGATAATTTTGAAATATGCAGCTATAAAATCTGTTTTTAAGTGTCTTTTAGTGTTATTTTTGTCTGCAGTTGATATAATGTCTTTGGAACGCGAAAGTGTGGGCGGTATGCCCAGTGCCGGGAGGTCGGGGGGCGTAGGCGTCGCTAGTGTCGGGAGCTCGTCCGTAGACCCTCGCTCACAACTCCTTCAGGAGATGAGGGAACAAAATTTCGACCTGATTAGATTTGCATCATACAGAACTGCCTGCAAGTTGAGATATGTACAGAAGAAGTGTAATTGTGAGTCTTGTGTAGTTCTATTTATGTCTAGCTTATATTTTAAGTATTTATTATTTAGTTCAGATTGTAACCTACCTGTTTACCAAATTTTATTAAAATCAATTCACTCATTCTTGCTGTTCAGTCAAAACACTTCCATTTACAACATTAATAAAGATTTATAATAAGTAATAAGAAATTCTATGATAAACCTACATCAATTAAAATCTAAAGTTGATTTATATCTATAGCCTATCTGCAGTATGTTTTGTCCAGCAAATATTGAACCAAACTCCTCTGGTACAAGCTACTCTGAGGGCTTACTTCACAATTATTTTTTTATTATGTACCAGACAAGTGCCTCATTTGAATTCATTTTATCCCCAATTAACACTCTTTAGGGATGAATTTCCAAAAATCCTTTTTATAATGCTGTGTTAAATATGCAACTCTTGTGCGAAATTTCATGCTTCAAGAACCACCAATTTTGACAGAGCATAGTCTGTCAGTCAGTCACTACTAGAGTTTTAGATTTTTGTCCGTCTCATATAACTTATCTACGTCACTATAATAATAATATTTTGTTAAGAAAATTATAGCGTGACACAAATAATATAGCACATAGCACTAATAATAAGTAATATAATACTCTTCAATAATAAACCCAGATAATAATTGTAATAATTACATTTCAGTACACGTAATAGACATTTGGAATGTAATAGAGGCGTTTCGTGAGAATGCTCTCAACACATTAGAGCCGACAGCGTGTGTGAATGTCACAAGACTAGAGACACTAGTGTCGTCGCTCTATCACAACCTTAACAAGAGATTGCCGCCCGCACACCAAGTGTCTGTGGAGGCTTGTTCAGCATTGCTGTTGAATTGGTTGCTATCTGCTTACAGCACTGGGTAAGATTTTTTTATAAAGACTATAAACAATGTGAGCTTTATAACCATCCATCGCATGGTAATAAGCAGTGATAGCCGATTGGTTAAGCACACGTCTTGCAGGCACCAAGTTCTGGGTTCAAACCCCAGATTGCACCTCTGTATTTTTCCAAATCTATGTTCGAATCATTATTATAATATGATTATCCCTTGCTTACAGTGAAGGAAAACTGCATGTCTTAGAAAATCTAAACAATTTTCAAAAGACATGTCAAATCTGCCAAGTCACACTGGGCCAGTGTGGTGAATTATGGCCTAAATCCCTCTTTTACTGGGGGAAGGCCATGCCCAAGAGTGGGACATCAACAGGGCAAAACTTTTAATTTTTTATTTATCTGTGGTGCCTTACAACTGTTCTTCTACGGTAATCAGCCCATACTAGATACTTTTGTCTTCCGCTTTGCAACGGAGGAACCTGGATAATATTCTTCCAACCCCTTCTATTCTTTCTTTCAATTAAAGTTGTGCAGGTTCCAAGACAAATTAACTTTTCCCCTGGACTCGACGAGGGTCACACCTTGCCATCATCATTGGTCACCGTTGTCGATCCTGGCTTACAGGAATAACAGTGCTGGTCAGAAGACACTTTACCGGATTCAATTTTGTTACAGTGAGAATGTGGGTAAGATCAGAGTGTTTTCAATCAAAGTGGCGCTTGCTACGATGTGTGCCGGCAAACTGATGGACAAACTGAGATGTAAGTGTTGTAAAGGACATTACACATTACACTTCTAGATTTCAGATTACACTCCTAGATCCACAAAATACACTAAGCTCCGTTAATGTCGTCGTATTCATAGACAATACTTGCTTGGTAATGAACCTACAATATAGAAAGTTTTACATTTCTTCATGCGCTGTGCGTTCTCGCACACTGTGCGAGCTCTGAGTAATCTTGAGAATGCCTTAATTACTTTAGTTCTAAGATTCTAAGATCGATCTATTATGTTAATTAAATCTATAAATACATAAACGTAGGCCTATCGCCCACGCGATAGGATGCTGTTATTGTTATTCTTATTCATGAAATCAGTCATGTGAGCGGGATGAAATATGCTTTACGCTTATGCAAAGAGCCAAATTAATATTTAATTTTAAATACGTAGCTGACTAAGACTCGTTTTAATAAAAATGAAACGATCTCAAGTCTGAGAGCGTCCTTAAGTGCGATTTGGACAAGATATTTTGTAAGCCATGTATAGTTGTATAATAAAATGTTTGTTTTATAGATATATTCTCGCAATTATCCGACGGGAATGGCCATTTGCTCATGAAGCGGCTTTCTGACTATCTTCGGGAGGTGCTGGCGCTACCAGCCGCTGTGTACGAATCGCCTTCCTTCAACTACAATGACTCATTGGCACTTACTATATTTAATCAAGTAAGTTATGTAGTCATTTAGAATTTATAATTTTAAAATTTGATTGATGGACTGCATCTGACAGTTTCATTGGTCCATTCACGGCTCGACTTTGAGTGGACCTATCAAAATTCGCGTGATCCTAGGGTTTGTCTACCGGCTTCTTTAGCTCATATGTCCCACTGCTGGGCAAAGGCCTCCCCTTTTTCGTCTCCGCAGGTCCCTATTATGGGCATATTGTGGCCATGTTTAACCCGCAAAAGTTATCAAATCGTCGCACCATCTTCGCCTTGGCCAGCAAATTATAATAAAGTGTAAACAAAAATCTTATGATCCATGGAGGTAGTGATCAATAGAGTTTCAGTAATAGAGCTGTTAATTTTTTTTTCAAACACTTTGCATATAGAACGGAAAGATCACTGTGAACGACTTCCTGGACACGCTAATGTCGGACCCCGGCCCGCCGTGTCTCGTGTGGCTGCCGCTGCTGCACCGCCTCGCCAGCGTCGAGAATGGTACGTATTTATTGTATTCCACAATATTTCCCGATAGTAAGCACAAAGGGATGATTCCGATCGCTCAAAAGTATGGTAAACTTCGGTGGAATGTGGTTTTACAATACCTCTATCCCACTTCTTCAACAGCGCCTGTTCTTTATTGCAATACTGAATATTTTGTAAAGCAGAATTGTGATTTTGGAAAAGGGTGCTATGATCACGATCATGAAATGTGGGACAACTCGCAAACAACCAATGACGTCACACGCGTCCCAATAAATTATCTTGATGTGGTATTATAACTGTCTGGCTTTACTTGCAACTTAAACCTATAGTAATATCGAGGAAAATATACTGATACAGATGTCTTCCGGCTCATTTTTTTTTAAATATAAAACCGTCAGCAAACAAGCGTATGACCCGCCTATTGTTAAGGAGTTACCGTAGCCTATATATGCTTGCAATACCAATGGCATAGCTCGCACGTTGCCAACGAAGGGGAATTGGAATTTAATTTTGGGCTTCTCACTATCCCACTCATCGTACGAAACGCGGCTATTAGAGCTTCTTTATGCCGATCTCCTGTGAAAGCGTGGTACTATTCTGGTCGAGCCTGCCCGTATATTGCTTGGCTTGGATGGATGGAATCCAGCTTCTGTCAAAGTGGTCCCCTTGGTGTTAGTGGTCCACCCGCTGGCGTGCAGCGCGTGCCGGCGCGGCTCGCTGACGGGCTTCCGGTACCGCTGCACGCGCTGCGCCAACTACACGCTGTGCCAGGACTGCTTCTGGCGCGGCCGCGTGTCCGCCACGCACACCAACGAGCACGAGGTCAAGGAGTACGCCGCTTATGTGAGTATACTCTTTCACTGAGTCTGCCAGTACATATCATTTACAGCTACATCGGGTTAAATTATTATAATATGTATCGATAATTTGACCTTTGAAATTGAATTTTGATTTGACCCTTGTTTCTTTATGACCCTGACCAACATGTGTAAATCATTATCCTTATTTGGATCTTGAAATGCACGAACTTTGAACCAAATTAAGCGAGTGCCTTAGTTGTAACATGGCTAAAGTTGAAATCCATATGAAATGTGTATCAACAAATGTTTTTTGTTCGGTTTTTTTCGTTGTTTTGATTTGATATAAATAGTAAATAGGTGCTTATTACAATATCCTACTGATATTATAAATGCGAAAGTTTGTGAGTGTGGATGTTTGTTTGTTACTCTTTCAGGCAAAAACTACTGAACGGATTGGATGAAATTTGGAACACGTATAGTTTATAACTGGGATTAACACATAGGATACTTTTTATCCCGATAATACCGAAATTGTTGTTAAGTTAAATACTACGCAGACGAAGTCGCGGGCACAGCTAGTTTAAAATATATCTAAAAGATGGATAACTTCTTCCTATCATCAGTTACTTGGCAACGGTTTGTTATTAAGAATTCCATATCGAGTTTGGCATTGGCACAGTCTGTTCATTTCACGCAGACCCGTGAATTATTGCAAATTCGCCCATATATCAGTATCATAAGAGTCACCGCACGCGTGTTCGTGAAATAAACGTACTATATACAGGTGGAAACAGAAAAGGTATAGTTTTTTTCAAAACTTAACTTTGTAAGTCTAAAACTATCAGCTTTGGAGGAAACTTGAAAAACAAAAGGTGTTACCGGGATACAGGTGTTGACAGATTTTACTTCAACTGTCCCACAAAGCCGATAGTATACGATTTCTGTTTCACCTAGTATATACTCGTAGTTTGAGTGTGTGTGTGTGTGTGGATAGAAGTCGCCGTCGAAGCAGATCGGCGCGTCTCTGCGCAAGTCGTTCCGCTGCGTGCCGGAGCGGGCGCGCGCGCCGCTGCCGCGCTACCCCGACCAGCCCGAGCGCACGCTCAACCTCAGCCACATAGTGTGAGTACACATACCTATTATTTCTTACACTATATTTTTTATACCTTGTACCTAAATTAGGAGTTGCTAAGCAAAGGTCTCTCCATAATTTGTATGTTTTAGCCAACTAATTACCAACGGTAGTGAAAACTTTTCCCAATTTTTGTTACCAGTTATATTTATTTACTCATTAGTGAATAATCTCGGTCCAACCAGTAACTTTTTAATTCAAATATCTATCCTACGAGGGATGCCTTTTAAGTTTTGTCGTTTGAAGAAAAAAACACAACTAGAACCTTATAGTACTTTTTATTGTTTTTCAAAGTATTCACCACGTAGCTTAATACACTTTTCCATTCGCTCAAACCAGTTATTATAACATTTATTCCACTCTAAAGTGGGGGTGTTCAAAATGGCTGACTTGAAAGCGTCGACTGCTTCTTCACTGGACTGGAACCTTTGACCACGAAGACTTTTCTTAATTTTAGGAAATGTAAAAAAATCGTTAGGGCTTAGGTCAGGACTGTATGGAGGATGGTCAAGAATTTCTACTTTTTCCTGCTTCAAATACTCAATCGTTTGACGAGCGCTGTGTGAACTTGCATTGTCGTGGTGCAGGATGATGCGTCGCTTTGAGTTAGATTTTCGAAGTTCGGCGATGACTTGTGGTAAACAAACTGTGGTATACCACTCTGCGTTAACCGTTCTACGATCATCAAGTGCAATAGTCGCAACATGGCCGGTTTTTCTAACGAACGTGGCCACCATCTTCTTTGAAGTGCTTCGAGAACGAACAACTTTAGTCGGCTTTGGCTCGTCTTGAAAGACCCAGATTGTAGATTGTTGTTTGGAATCAGGATCGTAGGCATAGATCCAAGATTCGTCACAACTGATGATGTCGTAGACGTGATTTGACTCTCCTCGGTTGAACCTTTGCAGAGTTTTCTTACACCATCTGACGCGGGCCGCCTTGTGATCGTCGGAAAGCAGATGCGTTATCCAACGGCAAACTAGCTTTCTTACACCAAGCGCTTCATGCAAGATCTTCTGAATGGTTGTCCCTGAGATGCCTAATAGAGCCTCTATCTCTCGATACGTCACATGACGATCTTCGAGAATTAGTTGTCTCACTCCAATGATGTTATCTTCAGTGAATGCAGATTTTGGGCGACCTTCGCGAGATTTGTCACTAACACTAGTATGTCCACGCTGGAATTCTAAATACCAGCGTTCGACAGTCCGCAGACATGGGGCTTCATCCCTGAACACAGATATTAGCTCTTCAAAACACTGAAGCCGTGTCAGGCCTCTTCTAAAGTTGTAGAAAATTATTGCACGAACATTTTCCTTAGAAAGATTCATTTTCGTACGTAACCTGACAGATTCTAATCGACGCTGTGACTAAACAATAACATTAATCCTAATACATTCAACTGTTTTGAGATTCGAAATTTAAACACATTCGAATATAGAACAGTTCCAAATTCATAATTGCCGGGAATTATGGAAACTACAGAATTTAAAAGGCATGCCTCGTACTAATATTATAAATGCGAAAGTTTGTGAGTGTGGATGTATGTTTGTTACTCGTTCACGAAACTACTAACGAACTACTGAACGGATTCGGATGAAATTTGGAACACAGATAGTTTATAACCTGGATTAACACATAGAATACTTTACTTAAGTCTACGCGGACGAAGTCGTGGGCATATACTAGTATATTGATAACCGCATGTAAGTGGCAGAAGAGAAACGCGAAAGGCGACAGAACGATTTTTATGAATCACATTAGAATAATTAATTAATTCACTTGAAAAAGTTTGTACCTAAATGCAAATATTGATATTATACCTACTTATTTATATTTATTAAAAATAAAGTTGGCAAATGAACATACGATGTGACCAGGTGGGCCTGATATTAAGCAGTTACCGTAGCCTAGACTGTATACTGTGTGTACTGTGTGTGACATGGTGTGCGGGTGCAGGCCGCCGTCGCCGGTGCCGGCGCACAACGGGTTCCCGGAGTACCCGGCCGGGTACGTCAACACCGGCTCGCTCGACTCGCGCTCCTCCCGCTCCACGCATCGCAGTACGTACTGGTTTTTTACATAATGCTAATTTTTTTTTTTACTATACAAGTCCCCTTACAGTTTTGTACAATATACTACACTTACACTTTTTTACTATACACTCCACTTACACTTATGTACCAAACACTCAACGTACACTTAAAAATTACTAACAATGTGAGTTGATTGACATCACTAGTATTCCCGTTAGCCACCGCAGCTAAGCTAATGCTTGTGTTAGGACTGCGCTCACGTCAAAAGTTTAAATGGCAATTAATGGGAATTGAACCCGAGAGTAACGAGAGTGGCCCCTCTAACCACTTTTGACGCACATTTATTATAAATAAACCTTCCTTACACTGCACTTACACTTTGTTATGGTGGCACTTCACGTGGCGTATTCGCACGAATATTTGCGTAATTTGGTCAAAATAAAACAAAGCTTATGTCATGCGTAGTAAAGGGTTAATTGATTTGTCATGATAACACAAATATTTGTGCAAATATGTGAAGTGCCACCATCACACTGTATACTTTATTTAGTGAAGAAACATCTGTTCAATTCAAACATGTGACGCAGTTTTCCTAAACAGCAGTTCTTCTTCAAACATATCTTTGTGGCAGGTATAGCGGAACACTTATCGCGTGGGGTGGACGACGAGCATCGCCTGATCGCGCGGTACGCGGCGCGATTGGCACACGAAAACAGAACTATGGTGAGAGCATATGCTTGATGATACCACTATCAATGACTAAGGCCCGTATTCATAAATCAATCTCAAGTCTGAGAGCGGTCTTGAGTAAGCTTTTGACGCGTCATTTTGTACTGGTATGACATAAGAATGACATTTCCAAGATCGATCTCAAGTCAGAGTGAACTTGGAAATGTCATCCTAACGTCATCCCAGTACAGAAAGACATGTCAATTCGTACTCGAGACCACTCACATACTTGAGATTGATTTATTAATATGGACAGAAGGACTCTATTTTTCTTTATATGAAACTAGCGGGCCCGGCAATCGTTGTCCGGCCCTATCTCGAACCCAATTGTGAATATACTAAACCACCGAGGAATCCACTCAAACACCCAAAAAGTCATCAAAATCGGTTCAGCCGTTTAGAAGGAGTCTAGTGGCAAACTCGCGTACAGAAGAATTATATACATATGTATAATATAAAGATTCCGGTGTGCGTGTGTTAGCACCGTATTAATAACTCAAACTCAAGTCTGAAAGTGATGTCGGAAATGTCATACTTATGTCATACCAGTACAAAATGAGTTGTAAAATGCGTACTCAAGACCGATCTCAGACTTGAGATTGATATATTAATACGGGCCTTAGTAATCTTCGCCTGAACGGCTTGACCGATTCTGATGAATATTTCTTGTAGTTATGGCATCATAGGGTGTTGGTTGGCTTAGCTATAGTTCGACCAGGTAAGTGGCGTCGTTGTGGATATCCGAAAAACAAGCTAGCCAAACAGAACAAAAGCTAAAACAAAAGCTAAAAAAAATAATTATAATAATCACTCTACCTATTAAAAAAAAACCTCATCAAAATCCGTTGCGTAGTTTTAAAGATCCAAGCATACATAAGGACAGACAGCGGGAAGCGACTTTGTTTTATGCTCTAGTATAGGGAAGCGACTTTGTTTTATACTATAGTATACTTTGTTTTATATAATCACTATAATTCCACATTGAAAATTGCCCCCGATGCGACTACTTTTTAAACTGCAAAAGTGCTGATAATTTTCTATTATAATTATTTTTTGCAGCCACGAGCCGGCAGATCAGCGTCCCTTACACCGGAATTGGTGAGTTTGAATCATTAAAAAGTAAATAAATATCGCCCGACTGACACACTAACAGTGTGGTCCCAAACTAAGCAACGCCTGTACTATGGGTACCGTACAATGATCCCATGCCTGTACCCAACGCGATGTTACACGAAAACGAATAGATTATTTTATTATTAACTAGCTGTGCCCGCGACTTTGTCCGCGTGGAATTTAATTGACAAAGTTTCATACAAACTTTCATCCCCTATTTTATCCCCTTGGGGGTAGAATTAATCAAAATCCTTTCTTAGCGGATGCCTACGTCATAACATCTACCTGCATGCCAAATTTCAGCCCGATCCGTCCAGTGGTTTGGGCTGTGCGTTGATAGATCACTATGTCAGTCAGTCAGTCATTCAGTCACCTTTGAGTTATATATATATAGATTATTGTTGTGGAAACTATGGGGTGGGGGCTATGTTCAGCAGTGGACGTCTTTCGGCTGAAATGATGATGGAGAATTGTTTTTAACATATCGCCTTCGTTTATTTTTAACTAGCTGTGCCCCCCGACTTCGTCCGCGTATTATTTAACGTAACACAAATTTCGGGATTATCGGGATAAAAAGTATCCTATATGTTAATCCCGGTTATAAACTATCTGTGTTCCAAATTTCATCCAAATCCGTTCCTTAGTTTTTGCGTGAAGGAGTAACAAACATACATACATCCACACTCACAAACTTTCACATTTATAATATTAGTAGGATTAATATTACGGATTTCGACACGGAATGAATTTCATAATTTATAAGCCGGGGTACGAAGCGAAGGCATGAACTCCAGTATTTGGTAATTTTTAACCGACCTCCAAAAAAGTTGGAGGTTCTATGTTCTTCTGCATGTTTTTTTTTCTTGCCACTGTCTTTACACTACATTAGGACTACTTCTTAGGTCGGTACCTACCTACCTCCAATTACTTGAATTGGCACGGACTCAAAATTTCAGAAATGACATGGTCTCCATAAGTATAGTTATTTCTAGCTTTAAGAAGTCGGTTTAATATTTTTTTCTCGTTATTTGTGGTATATTTGGGCGTAGATTTGCAAACTAAAACCAATCTAGAATCACTAACACAAGGTTGGTTTTAGTCTACATCAGTGCATGTGACTTGATTCGATGTTAAACGATATCCATGTGTTGTTGGCTTCTGGTCCAGGGCCGGTCGTCGTCGGAGGGCTCGGAGGTGGACGCGGCGCGGCAGCAGCGCGAGCTCATCACGCAGCTGGAGGCCAAGAACCGGGAGATCATGCGGGAGATCGCCAGGCTCCGGTCAGTTCGGTTTAAAGAATATATTTCTCATAAAAGCACATGTAAAGTTCACTTAAATATGAGAAACTTAAGTTGGCAAATAACATCTGTCGGAAGTACAATACCAGTACCTATCAATAAGTTTAAAACCTTAATTAAAACTAAACTCTGTGCAAACTGAAACCAACTTAGATCCACTAACACAAGGTTGGTTTTGGTCTGCAGCAGTGCATGTGGGTTGATTCCGTTCTGCCAAACGATATCCAATTATTTCATTTAATTTATGCGTCTATAGCCTAGTGGTTAGAAGGGCCGCTCTCGTAACTGAGAGGTCCCAGGTTCGATCCCCATCCTGGCCATTAAACTATTGACGTGAGCTCACTCCTAACACAAGCATTAGCTTAGTTGGAGGGGCTAAAGAGAATACTAGTAATGTGATAGATTCATATTGGCCATTCACACTAATTTATCGTATGAAACGCCACTGTAATAGCAACTTTACACTGATCTTTTGTGAGAGGATGGTACTACCCGGATCGAGTCTGAAGTCAATTGGGTACAGCTTGTCTCTACCATCTTTAAGAGGTTGTCTTAAGTGTAATTGGTGCATGTGTAGCCGGCAGCAGGAGGCGGAGGCGGCCCCCCCCGGCGGGGGAGGGGGCGGGGGCGCGGGCTCGGCGCCGCTGGTGTCGGAGCTGCGGCTGCTGCGCCAGCGCAAGGACGAGCTGGAGGGCCACCTCTCCTCGCTGCAGGACTCGCGCAAGCATCTCATGCACCAGCTCGAGGGGCTCATGCGGATGCTCAAGGTACACCATGCTATCGGTCAATATTGTAGGATGTTATAAGCTGATCATATGTACCTGTGTATCTGTCTGTGGCATCGTAGCGCACAAGGGGATGGACCGATTTTATTTTTGTTTTGTTTTTTGTTAGAAAGTTATTTCGCTCGACAGTGTTCTAAGCTATGTTTCATGAAAATCGGTTCAGCCGTTTAAAAATTATCAGCACTTTTGCAGTTTAAAAAGTAGTCGCATCGGGGGCAATTTTCAATGTGGAATTATAGTGATTATATAAAACAAAGTATACTATAGTATAAAACAAAGTCGCTTCCCTATACTAGAGTATAAAACAAAGTCGCTTCCCGCTGTCTGTCCCTATGTATGCTTAGATCTTTAAAACTACGCAACGGATTTTGATGCGGTATTTTTAATAGGTAGAGTGATTCAAGAGGAAGGTTTACATGCATCATATAGAAACACTTTAGTATCAGCATTTCGCCCGTGCGAAGCCGGGGTGGGTCGCTAGTTATAAATATAATGCTCAAGAAACTGTTTGTAGTATTTATGCTCACAGCCAGACCGATCATCGCGTTCCGATCCGGTGGTAGATTTACCCTCGCCACCTCTCCTGGCAGCGGCCCAAGCCGAGGTCGTGTCCCTTGTGGCGCCCTTGAGCTAGCTGCCCCCCTGCCCCTCTGGCTGGAGCGCACTTGCGCTCGCCCTCTGTCCGGGTGAAGTTGTTATGGCCACTCTGGCCAACAACATATAGTCATATCAAAAAAAAAAAACAAAAAAAAAAAACCAGACCGATCAAAATAATGCGTATGTGTTGTGTTGCGCGGCAGACGCAGCAGTCGTCGCCGCGGTCGACGCCCAACTCGTCGCCGCGCTCCGCCAAGAGCCCGCCGCTGCCCGGCGCCGCGCCGCACCAGCCCCCGCACCAGCCCGACAGGTACCCGCCACATACTAATATTATAAATGCGAAAGCTTGTGAGTGTGGATGTTTGTTACTCTTTCACGCAAAAACTACTGAACGGATTTGGATGTAATTTCAATCAATCATAATTTGTTCGGTTCCTGATCCTGCTCCCAATTGTTTATTGATGAAATAAAAATCCTCCAAAATATGTGCTGAAATATCTATATTATCGTTGCTAGGCTACAAACACAATAAAGTCCGAAAGACCAACAGAAAAACAAAAAGTTTTGCAAGCCTGAACATACCGGCCACCATGATGGACAGAATGTTCATCTACTAAACATAAAACTAAGGTTTACAAGTCACAGCCTTTGATAAATTCAAGTGCTCTGTAATTAATAACGTGTGAATTTCACATCACTAGAATTCCCAAAATTGACAGAAACAAAACTCAACATTGAATTGGTTAAATAAATTGAATAATAATAATAAATGACGCCAGACTGACACACCAACTATGTATGGTGCTAAACTAAGCAATGCTTGTACTATGGGTACCGTACAATGGACTGGGGGCGATCCCAGTGACACCCAGACTAGAGCAATTTGCGAAAAGGCCATTTCCCGAATTTGCCCCGGTGGGTATCGACCCCGCAATCACCAGGTGCAGTGAGCCGAGCGTCAAACGGTCGTCGACTACTAACTACCTATACTAACTAAACTAAACTATATTGCCGTCTTTCTCGTGGTCCCAATGTATGATATTAAATTTCGGAAATGACCTTTTCGTAATTTGCCCAGGTCTGGGTGTCACTGGGATCGCCCCCAGCCCATTGTACGATACCCCTAGTACAAGCGTTGCTTAGTTTGGGACCATACGCGATTTAATTTTTTTTTGTCTGTCTGTCTGTCTGTCTGTGTTTGTTCCGGGTAATCTCCGAAACGGCTGGACCGATTTTGACGGGACTTTCACTGGCAGATAGCTGATGATAAAAGGAGTAACATAGGCTACTTTCATTTTGGAAAAACAAAATTAAAAAAATGAGTCCTGTCGCGCGGGCTCAGAACGCGAGAGCGGGCTTTTTTGTTAAGTTAAATTCCACGCGGACGAAGTCGCGGGCACAGCTAGTAATATAATTGTGGTCATTTGATAATATTTTGTTTAGGGAACCCCCGCCGCGCGGCACGGTCCGCAGCGCGCCGCAAACCCCCTCCCTAGGGGAGAGGGAGCGCATCGATATGACGCATAGTCTAGGTAAGTTGTTTAATTCACCAAAAATATGTTATATGTAGCAATTTTTGCGTGTGGTTTTTGATGCCCGTATTAATAAATCTATCTCGAGTCTGAGAGCGAACTTGAGTACGGTTTTAACGAGTAATTTTGCATTGAATGACATTTCCGAGATCGCTGTCAGACTTTGTGACTCTGTTTGTTGGGTAGATGTCAACTTGAAAGTCATACGTAAAGTGGTTCATTAATTGGCCACTATACAAGTAATCCATAGAGGATTCGCGTAAAAACACGGTCGCAGTAGAACGCGTAAAGTGTCACTAAGAAGCCTAAAGAACATAGATCGCTTTGCTATCAAGCCAAGAAGGCTTGCATGTCATATTATATATGTATATGAACATGTAAGAGGCATGTTTTATTTTAATCTATACAAATAAATAAAATTGGAGTGTCTGTTTGTAATATAAAAATAACACCTTTTCACTAAATGCATATGAAAATACATACGACACCTATAACAAAAACGCGATTGAAAAAATTTTTGTCGGTCTGTCTGTCTGTCTGTCTTTCATCTGTCTGTCTGTCTGTGTGTTTGTTCCGGGTAATCTCCGAAACGGCTGGACCGATTTTGACGGGACTTTCACTGGTAGATAGCTGTTGTTATTAGCAGTAACTTAGGCTAATTTTATTTTAGAAAAATAAATTTAAAAAAAAATGGGTCCTGTCGCGCGGGCTCAGAACGCGGGAGCGGGCTTTTTTGTTAAGTTCAATTCCACGCGGACGAAGGCGCGGGCTCAGCTAGTTTATAATAATATGAAATTGTTCCCCTCCTGAATGAGGAGGAGGAGGGGGGAGAATTAGAAAAAAAACGCCTTAGAAAAACTAACTAATTTTCGAAAAAATCTTAAAATATCGAAAAGCGCCAATCCGCACTGGGGCCAGTGTTGTAGATTAAAGCCTGAATCCTCCTCGTATTGAGGGGAGGCCCGTGCCCTGGAGTGGGTCGCAAAAAAGGTTTAAATGATAATAATTTAGGTACATTTGTGTTGTTTGCGCAGGCGCCATGGAGAGCATGAGCAATGAAGGCAGGAGCTTCCATCAGAACCAGAGGCCTACTACAAGTGAGTACTGTTACCCTGGTATACATAAAATGTTCTTAAATCTGAGAGCTATCTTGGAAAATTCCTGTGCGAATTAATATCTCAGAAGCTATCTCAAGATCGCTCTCGGACTTGAGAAAGATTTATGAATACCGGCGGTGTACCTTTACAAATTTCAAAAATCATAAACCATCAACAAACTATGAAAATCCCTTATTACAGTAGCTATTTATATACATACACCTATTTATAAAAAGATAGGTAAATATTTTATTTATTTTATTTGCCATTGACTGGTCACAAACTGGCTTAATGAGCAAAGACAATATTTCACGAATATAGTGAGCATAACTGTACACGACCGGTGTAGGTCCCAAGGTGTCCTACCTCTAGGCTTCACAATAAAACACTAGGGTGCTGGATATAGGTGTATATTGCTCCACACATACAACAAAAAGCTCACGGGGTATATGAAATGTCACCACAACCTTAACACCGCGCGCTATGTCGATATTAGCGACATCTATCGGTGGCCATGACAAAAGTAATTATACATATCGCCCACCAAGGACAAATTTAAACTATATTATTTGTCCTTAACAAAACAATTCAAACATAAACGTAACTTATGTCTAAAACAAATTAACAAAACATAACGAAACAATTTAACGTTAAAGTTCGTCTGTTGCGATCGGAAGTGAGCACAATTTCGAATTCAGACGTTAGATAGAATGTGCCGGAATAGTTATTTAAATAATCATTCTAATCCAATTTCCCGAGCCTGGATGAGTTACAAACACTCTGCCATATAACCAGTGACTTTATAGTAAACTATCCTTCTCCACGATCACAATTTCGCCCACCATGGCATGAGGTTGATTGGTTGAACACCAGTGCCTGTGCAGGAAACTTGTAAGGTACTCCTGCGACCACCTCCGCCAATGCGACCATCTTCTCAAAGAACCTCCACGAAGCGTCTGTTTGTGACCGCCTGCATAGAACAGATCGGTCAAATGACATTTCTTGGGTAGAAAAATGGGGTGCTTCTGACCACTACTAACGCCAGAATGACGTAACCTACCTCCAACTCTCAATATTTGGTTCTCACCAAGAAACGTGTTCAACGCATGAAGTCGACTGCTCTTTGGTAAGTATCTCTGTTCTTTTTTATTAAAATAACATTTTTGACAGTGCTTAATGTCCATATTTACTGCTAAGTCCTTACGTTTTCTCTCGTTGTCATTAGAAATAATTGATATTTTTATTACAGGTTGCTGCAGAGCTGGAACTTTCACCGTGTAGAGAAAGGAGTCATCGCCGCGAAGCCAGGTAAGTCCAACCATTTTTATTATTTCATCTGACTTCATTTTCAGCCTTTCTGGTTTCGTTACCTTTCCTCCTCCTTTTTCCATCTCCAGTTCCTGTTTAGGCTTGTTACTCGCCCATTTCTCTACTACAAATTCACTTTTCACCAACATTTCATTTACATATTTGTACACCTGCAATCCTTTCTCCTGTGTTTCACATTCGTCTAACAAATCTGTCAGATCTTTTTCAGCGAGCATAGGATTATTATCACCTTCATCCTGAGCCACTGCCTGAAATTCCTTGACTGCTAGGTAAGGCGCAGATGCAGCTGTGAGACAAACCTGTGAAACCCGCCAACGCTGTACCAGATGACGCAGTTCCGGTTGTAGGGTAAGTTTTGTAGGATTACCATTAAGCAACTGATTATTCCTTCCTTTGCAGGATGCATCGACTAGACCTTCAGTGTCTTCACGAGTCGTCTGAGCGAAGCCTTCTTCGCACCTTTCATTTTTCTTGGCTAGCAGTTTATCTGATGTTAACTCAAGAACTGCTTCCGGTTCCATGAACTTCTTAAGAAGTTCGGTGCCGTCTGTGCGACAATGTAACACATTTATACTCGTTGGTTTAACATTTAAGTTAATATCTCCGGAGAGAATCCACCCCAAGCGAGTAGCCTGCGCCAAAGGCGCTCCCGATGCACGTTTCATAATTCCTTCCAGAAGTATCTTGCTATAAATACCTACACCAAGTAATAACTCAATACGACTTGGAGTATGATACCCTGGATCAGCTAATACCAAGTCATGAAGTTCCATCCATTTTCTGTGATCGATCTTGCATGCTGGTAATGGAGCTGTGATAGATTTTAATACGTACGCATCAACCTGAACAACGAAATTAGGATCCACTCTTGATCGTATTTCAAAAGTGACCATAGCTTTCGACGTGGACGCTTGTTCCCCTAATCCACTGATTTGACCCAACACAGGAGTCTTCTTTAAACCTAGGTGCTGAACCGTCGACTCGGTAATAAACGAAGACTGTGAACCTTGGTCCAACACCGCCCGAACCGTGTAAGTGCCTGTTTTCGACGTGACTCCAACCAACGCAGTCGCTAGCAGAGCCTGATTGTAAACCCTTCCTGAAGAAAAGCAAGACACCGACGGTTGCCCAACCGAAGAATCAACCGGTTAAGCTGGTGAAGCAACTACCTCATCTGATGCCTCTTCGTCTACATTGGCATCAGCAGTCACAGAAGTAGGAGTACCCTTGGGATGCAAAAGCGAATGATGCTTCCTTTTGCACACACGGCACCTTACCTTGGTGCGGCAATATTTGGCAGAGTGATTGTTTCCCAAACAATTAAAACATAAACTATTATTCAAGACAAACTCGCGCCGCGCATCTACCGTTTGCTTTGCGAACGTCTTACAGATTGCAAGATTGTGCTCTTCCGAACAAATTGGACATTTGACGTAAGATACATGTAAGGCTTTTATTTTATTGATAGGAACGTTATTTTGAGTCTGACCTTTCTTTCCTAAATTAGATCCGGTATCCAAAAATTCAATAGCACGATAACGATTGGTAAGTAGTAACTCTTTGAATTGATGGTAAGTGGGTAACTCATCCGATGAGTTGCTGTTACTTATATTAAACTCCCACTGCCTTCGCGTTTCCGGGTCTAATTTAAGTGTTAGGATATGAATGACAATAACATCCCAACTTTCTACCTTAATACCAAGATTGCCTAGCGCAGCAAGACAATCGTTAGTAGTATCCATTAAATCCTTTAAATTACTGGCAGACTCATTTACAAGATTTCTTTGGCTGAACAATCTCTTAAGCGTATTATGACATATGTACTTTTTGTTATTGTACCGCTCTTCAAGCATTTTCCAACATCTGTCATAATTAACCTCTGCAATGGTTACATGCCTTAAAAATTGTTCCGCCTCTCCAACTAAATAGCTTTTCAAATAGTGCAGCTCTTGAACTTTACTCAAATCTATATTATCATGAACTAACGCTCTAAATAAATCATAGAATGTCGACCATTCAGAATATTGGCCAGAAAAATTTGAAATATTAATTTTAGGTAATTTAATTTGAGGCGATTTTCCATTAGTGGTTACATTTGAAGAATTCGAAGTGCATGCCTGATCAATATTTAACTTCTTTAAGACAGCTTTGAGTTCACACTTATAATCTACGTACCTGTCTTCAGTTTTATCGTAAACCTCCGTTTTAGCATAACTGGAACTCGCTACCTCCTTAGGGTTAACACTGCGCATTATGTCTTTATGTCCCGACAAAAACTCTGACCACATTAGATCTAATAATTCTAACCTTCCCTCGACATATTCAATTGTTATTCTATCTTTGGGACTCTTTTTAAAGTTAGTTTTTGCCTTACAAATGCGAGAATGCAAATCCATTTGATAATTCAAAAGCGACTCCATTTTAAAATAAAATTTTATGAACTAAATTTAAAATTGTACAAGTTCGTAAAAATATTTAAATTATTCTAAGTGTTTTGAATTTAAATTTAGAACAAAATTGGGCATAGGTTCCTCGTACCTTCGTTTTTAGGGAAACTATTCTAAGTCCTAAAACCTACTATTCAAAATTATTCTTAGTCACAAATTACGTTAAAATTCTTCTATGTTCAAGTTGTCTTGAGAATAAAGTTCAAAATTGATGCCAAAAAGTACTTACAGTTTCACTTCGGAACACAACACAATTAATCACCACTTTCCTTGCCTTGCCTGCACCACGGTATTACCGCTCCTGGTCAGCTACGCTCGCTCCGCTCACCGCAGCCCTGACCGCGCCTTATCCTGGCGTGGTCTGAAGTCCTCGACGTGGACTCCTGCTTTGCTACGTTTGCGTCACCCGTAGCAACCGCCAAGCACCTTTACTAGGTGGTAAAATTATCCGGCTCGAAGGACCATGTACACGACCGGTGTAGGTCCCAAGGTGTCCTACCTCTAGGCTTCACAATAAAACACTAGGGTGCTGGATATAGGTGTATATTGCTCCACACATACAACAAAAAGCTCACGGGGTATATGAAATGTCACCACAACCTTAACACCGCGCGCTATGTCGATATTAGCGACATCTATCGGTGGCCATGACAAAAGTAATTATACAATAACAAAAACAAATTTACGTGACTAATGTTTTAATGTAGCATGGACAATATTTTTTATTGTCAATCAGCTCCTGCTGCAAAGTGTTTTTTTGTCTTTTAGTGGGCATAGACAACCGCAGCCTCCGCAGCGACCTGTTGTACGCAGCTGACTCGGTCACCAACGCGATGTCGACTCTGGTGCGAGAGCTCAACTCCGGTGAGTCACTTAGATTCTAGGAAGGTTTAACCACTGGACGCGCCATCTTGCTTTTCTCACGTATACCCCACTAGCCGTGCACCCGAAAAACTTTAACCTTGGTCACTCTTAGGGCCTGTGCACACCACGTTTTTTAAACGCGCCGTCGCTGCGCGTTTATAGCCTTACGCACGCGAGCCAGACGCAGCCTGTAGACCTTTTTAGGATAAAAGAGCGCCTTCGACGCACGTTTCTAAAACGCGTGTCGACGGTCCGTTTAAAAAACGTGGTGTGCACAGGCCCTTATGCTGCTTACTCTAACATGAAGCGCTGTTACTGTCTAATAAATTGTAATTGTAATAAGTTCATAAAGGCAACACACTGGAGCTATTATATTTACATTAATTAATATCTACTATTCTTTGTAATTATTAATTACTAGCGACCCGCCCCGGCTTCGCACGGCTCTGAATTTATCAGTGTTTCTCTACTATATTATGCATGTATTATACATGTATACCTTCCTGAACCACTCTATCTATTAAAAAAAACCGCATCAAAATCCGTTGCATAGTTTTAAAGATCTAAGCACACATAGGGACACACAGACAGCTGGGAGCGACTTTCAGTTGAGGTCGCGTTCCGATCCGGTTGTAGATATAAGAAAAATAATGTAAATAATGACAATTTGGAAGGGCCCCCGGAGGCCTAAACAAAATAAACGCTTTGTCTTTGAATAAAAATCAAATTGTTTTGCAGAGGGCTCCGACGCTGAGGAGACTGTGAAGGGTGACCCCAGGAAGCGGAGAAGTAAGTGACAATCACAACTCTAGCGATAATGCGTGAAGAGCCCCACTATTTATATTTATAATTTGACCACCGCTTAGCGCCGTGGTTCGAGCGTAGGCCGCTCGGCTCACTGCACATGGTGGTTGCGAGTTCAATTCGATGGCCCTATGTTTCCTTGGTCATCGCATCACGCGTGAACGGATGGAACGATTTCGCGAATTCTTTTTTGTTGTGTTTATTATTGTCAGGAGAAGGTTCTAATGAAAGAAAAAAATAAGAAAGTTGAGCGGAACAATTCGGATTCAATATTCAAAGTTAAGACAGGACAACGTCTGTCGGGTCAGCTAGTATTATATAATTAACTAGCTGACCCGACAGACGTTGTCCTGTCTTTTAGGGGTATGAAAAATAGATAGTAGCCGATTCTCAGACATACTGAATATGCATATAAAATTTCTTAAAAACCGGTCAAGCCGTTTCGGAGGAGTATGGTAACTAACATTGTGACACGAGAATTTTATATATGTATAAGATATAGATACGGGTCTTGTAATGTTTACTACTGTGTCTCATTTTCTTGTACTCTAAACAAATTGTTTATTTATTTCTTATCAGATTTCGAAGAGGACGAGGACAGCGACGAGCCGATGCCGCGGCCGCAGCCGCCACGGCATTATCTTCACGACACCAACGTTCAGGTACCAACAACATAACAATATTGAAATACTTATAAAAGTTGCATTCAAAAAAGTTTTTATTTGACAGTTATTTTTGTATTTTTTTTATTTGCCACCTGTGGTTGTCCGTTTCATTTCAGAATATGACGCATAGCGTTGAAACGCAGTCTTAAGCTAGCATGAGGTTTGTAGTTATTATTTTATTTTTTTCTGTTATTATCTTTGCTACGGCTGCTTTTTTAGTTTAAGATGAAGGCGCCTGTCTAGCCCGCGAAGTTCAAATTTTTTGAGTTCTTTTAGAAATTTTTCAAAATCTGACAATAATAAAAGACAAATTTTATAATTCGCGAAAAAGACCGTGTGCAGTCCATTTATTAATACATTTATTTTACTCTAAATATTATCACTGTGGATATGATACTAGTAAATCACTAAATATACAAAAATTGCCAGATTATCTGGATAGCTGTCGTTCTTGAAATGTTTTAGAGTAAGTTGGATATATTAATAAATGCACTGCACACGGTCTTTTTCGCGAATTACAAAATTTGTCTTTTATTATTGTCAGATTTTGAAAAATTTCTAAAAGAACTCAAGAAATTTTAACATCGCGGGCTAGATGGGCGCTTTAGCCTTAATTATTATATATTACTATTATTTTTATTTATAAAAAAAAAACTTTAAGTAACGGCATGATTTAATGTCACTGGTGTCGCCTTAGTAAATTCTGAATTTTAAGTCTTCTTCTTCTTAGTCGGGCACTCTTGTCAGAGTGGTCGTGATTGCGCTGACGAGGTATATGGTGGGAGGTTTGGTGAATTTTAAGTACGATGCGACAATAGCACCGGTGTGTAAGAAAAGTATAGAGTATGTGACAGAAGGAGATACTGCCTTGTAGGTGGATATAATTGAAGGCACCGCAGCGCAGTGCGAACTGAATGACACTTTATTGCGTCGTAACAAAGTCGCTATTTATTTAATGTCTTTGTTGGGTGTATTGTTTGTTGTTATATGATCTGTGCCCGTAGTACAAAATATTGCTTAGTTTGGGATGACAGGTGGTATATTAGCAATGGTGGTGGTATTCTTGGTAATCTCAAGAGGCAACACACTGGAGCTATTATATTTATATTAATATCTACTGCCCATTGTAATTATTAACTAAATAAGCAACAGGCGATTTAAAAAAAAAAGAAATATAACAAAATGTAAAAAGACAAGCCCGCTGACTTTCTTGCCGGATCTTCTCAGTCGTGCTCGCGTTTCGAGCCGGTTGTAGATATAAGAAAAAAAATGTAAAATTGACAATTTGTAAGTGCCCCCGTAGGCCTAAACAAAATAAACGATTTGAATTTAATCTGGCGATATTTGTTTATATAAATATGTACTTATTTCATATTAAACTGTCTAATATGAAGTGGTTATTTCTCAGGACACCCCGCCCCCCCTGCCCGCCCGCACCGGCCACTACTACCCGCGCACATAGCCGCGTCGCACGCGCATATAAACGGACACTGTATGTACTATACATAATATATCGTACCTATTACATAACTTTAACATAGTTACCCTTATTCGTCAACTTTCGATTCTATTCCCCATGAATAAGATCGGAAATGTACTTATTTTTTTGGTTTAGTTAAAATCTAGGAAACTTATCATTAAGTAACAATTTTTGAAATTATTTATTTAATTGAAACTGCTCTTGATTATTTTTTATTATTATTTAAAGCTGATGAAAGGAGTATTATGGATAGATATAAAGTTGGCGTTATAACATATTATAAATTAAATTAAACTGTCAAATTACTTGTTTAAAAAATAAAATATAAATAACCCTCAGTGTGTACAAGCAATACTAATAACACCAAATTGTGTTGCTGTCTCTATTGTTTTGACAGCATTAAAGAGAGTCAACACCATTCGTCGGTGTAAACGTTGCCTCAGTGCAGAGGGTTAGATATTTGCTTTCAGCTTTCTGTGTCTAGTCTACGAGCTATTGATTTCGTTATGTAAGTAAAAAGTTACATGTTGTTTCTGGTTGGAATAAACAAATTGATTGATGAAATTGAGATTTGTGCATCTTTGCCTTGCATCAATATATTGCATTGAACACATTATTTTCGGAGTGACTCGTGTTATTTTTTCGTGTCGGCCAACAAGTGTATGATCCGCCTGATGTTAAGCTGGTACCGTAACCTATAGATGCGTGCATTAACAAAGGTATAGCTCGCATGTTACCGACCCCTAACGGCGAGTGGGACAGAGGGAGTTACTAAGTCCTGTTACTTAAGTATAGGTAGAGATTTACGACAATAAGTCACTCCGGAACGAATGTGCACCAACGTACAAGAAATTACAGAGTTAATAATCTATTTAAAAAAAATACTAGCAATGTGAGTTTATCACATTACTAAAGTGCGGTCGCAGAACACGAAGAATTTCGTACATTAACCTGTTATTACCTGTCTCTGTCACTCCCGCGTAAATCTAATACGTCTCGCTCACACAGTTGCGCGTGTCCGCCGTTCTCGGGGATTGTAAACCTTTTACCTGAGTGCGGAGTTTGTTCTGGTTTGCATGTGGTTTTATTTTCCATTTGAAATGTTTCATATAAACCGCACTTGATGCAAAAATGTTTGTGACCACTGTCAGTAGGCAAAGAGGTTGTACGAAATTCTTCCTGCTCCGCGACCGGACTTTAGTATTCGCGTTAGCCCCTCCAGCTAAACTATTGCTTGTGTTAGGAGTGGGCTCACGTCAATAGTTTCATGGCCAAGATGGGGATCGAACCCGGAACCTCTCAGCTATGAGGGTGGCCCATCTAACTACTGGGCTATTGATGCCTCAAATATTATATTACATGCCCCTACATCTATTATTTGCATACAAATTCCTTTCCTGTCTTCCATGAGTCAATTCCTTCCAAAATGTGTGTACAAAAATGTCAATTCATACTTCCTTTCTTACATATAAATATGTATTCTGTGTTTTAATGTACCTATAGTGGGTTCATTTCACAAAGACTCGTGAGTTATTGCAAAATGACCCATGTGCCATCGTCATTAGAGTGACAGCACGTGTCTTTGTGAAATGAACTAACTAAATAACTTGTACCGTGTCACATGATGCCGATTTTGTTGGTAGACAAAGTAAACTTGATCATGTATTGCCATCTCTCTCAAGGCCGTAACGTGTAAGCAGGACAGAAATATTTTTCCTTGTGTTAACTTTAGTTTGATGTCAGCAAGAATGGCATCTATATAACTATCTACTCTTTGATAGTCTTTGTCTATTACTTATCAGATTTAAAAAGTTATATAAAAAGTATCCTGCGTCTGCGCCGCTACTTAAAGACAATTTGTACTTAATATTATAATATTGTTTGCTCATTTAAATATACTTAAAGAAGAAGTCCAAAGATAATAGAAAAAAATAATTTAGTAAAAAGTCTAATTCGCCCTTATATTAATTTGTAGTGAAATAATTACAAAAAAAATGGACGTACTTTTGGAAAATGGAATCAACCCACATGCATTGCTGTAGACCAAAACCAACCTTGTGTTAGTGGTTCTAGGTTGTTTTCAGTTTGCAAAAGTGTGTGTGGGTTGGTTCAATTTTGCAAAACTACGTCCAAATGTAAACTAATAACACATCGCTGACAAGAAGACTGATGTGCCTGCGTAATGCATGGAACATGTCAACCACCGAATGTGTAAACCAAAATTCGCTAAAAACCAAAATTTGTAGAATATATTAACGTCCATTATCGTGTGGCAGCTATATCGCGAGTGAAATGTCGAAGTTGATGTTTAAAAATGTTTGACATTTAATCTATATTTTTTGCAGTATCTGTGGGAACGGAGGAAAGCGGATTTTTGTTTCCAACTCCTCCTATTATTTCTTTTTATTAAATTCATGCGGGTTCCACGTTAATTTAACGTTTCCCAGGGACTCTTCAGGGTCGAGCCTCGACGTCATTGTTCACCATTGTCGCTCCTGGATTACAGGAGTAACAGTGGTGTGTGGAGGGACTAGTCCAAAAAAAAAAACAGTAACTGTCAAAACATGAAATTGATTTGGAGCATAAACACTATTTTGGGGCTTGGGGAAACAGACCTTAGTTGCAGTAATAACAATCATGTACGTATATTAATAAGACTTAAATTGGCAGCTACCCTGGGATATATTCACGAATTATATTCAAAAAAATTATATCTTTAAGGCTAAAGCGCCGATCTTGCCCGCGAAGTTCAAATTTTTTGAGGTTTTTTAGACATTATTCAAAATCTGACAATAATAAAAGGCACATTTTGTAATTCGCGAAAAAGACCGTGTGCAGTGCATTTATTAATATATCCAACTTACTGTAAACCATTTCAAGAACGACAGCTATCCAGATAATCTGGCAATTTTTGTATATTTAGTGATTTACTAGTATCATATCCACGATGATAATATTTAGAGTAAAATAAATGTATTAATAAACGCACTGCATACTGTGTTTTTCGCAAATCACAAAATGTTGTCTTAAATGTTTTCAGATTTTGGATAAACTATAAAAATACTCGAAAATTTTGAATTTCGCGGGCGAGACAGGCGCCTTCACCTTAACTGACTTCAAAAAACAAGGAGATCCTCAATTCGGACCGTATGTTTTTGAGAGTATTTTTGGAGTCCGTGGTTTTGTTCTTGAATTCGACATTGCTAAGGGTGTTAATCGATCGATTGTAGTGTAATATCAGTCGACAACGATCGAAGGTATAAATAGGTAACTTCGTAACGTATACAAAATCTAATTATTATTTTTAAACATCAACTTTAGATGATAGGTTAGTATAACAATGATTGAAAATTTAAATTCCTAACATAGTTTATATTGGCATTGTCAACTACATTATAGTTCAATATTATTGTTTTAACGAGTTGCTCATTTAATACATTCTCATGAACCCGAAGATAAAGTTGTCATTTTTACAAGAGTTATATTTTTCGTAGTTATTTTAAAAATTAAGATAAGAATTTGCATATCATTTGTTTTTACAAAGAAAAATAATAATATGTTTTTGTTTATAAGTGTGGTGCAATATTGTTGAATTGCGGTTGGAATGGTAATCTTGCCGGTTTGTGATTGTCTTATTAAGTTTACGAAATCTGTTATGTTGGGACGAGATGCAGCATCAGCTACTTGTTTCGTTTCTATGTCTTAAATGTCGATCCAAAGCATATTATTAGATTTTATGAGTAGTTTATAAGTGATAGTGTTCTTACATATTATATGTATTTAAAATAGTGAGTAGATATTGTATGAGTTTTATGGTTCTGGAGAACATAAATATCAAACCAGCATTTTATTCGAAATTTCCTTAATTAATAACTTATTTCATCTTAATTCCTACCCTATTCTCCAATGTTTAAGACCAAAAATTGTTTGCATCTTCAAAACGATATACTTAGTGTCTAATATAAAATACTTAAGTAAAATGATTTAAATTATTTTTATTAGGTATATCGTGTAATAAACCTCCCCCACTGTCCCTCCCAAATATAAAGAAGTGATAATTATTAAAGATAACAGAAATATGAAATACTATTAATGGTTAAATGTCGGTTCCCATATATGGCCCGTATTAATAATTATGAATATGTGACACTATTTGGGTACCTTTCTTTTAGGTAAGTACCTAATTGTTTTTCTGATACATTAAGATTATTTGTTGATAATATTAAACAAATTTTCTTTTCTTCCAACTCCTCCTATTATTTCTTTCGATTAAATTCGTGCGGGTTCCAAAACAATTTATCTTTTCCCCGAGACTCGTCGAGGGTCAAACCTCGACGTTATTATCGGTCACCATTGTCGATCCTGGCTTACAGGAGTGACAATGGTGGGCGTGTGTGGCGGGATCAGTCCCATATAAAAACATATTGAATGGTATACATCATCAATTAGTAACGAAAATGTTTGCAATGAAGGGTTGAATAGATCTCGAATTATTTATACTATACGACTAAATAACAGGCGTATCGCCAGCGAGTCTTAAACTTGCAACCATTCACTTCGAGGGTACCGATCCCCACCCCCCACCAACCACTTTCTTGCCCTAACAGCGATACATCAGTTAAGTGTCCCCTGTGTCCTTACTAAAACCCTGGCGTCTACTACGTAGAACGTACTACGTAGAACTTATAGAAATGTACGTCGACGGCGCTCTTTTATCCTACAAAAGTCTACAGGCTGCGTCTGATTCGCGTGTGTATCGCGTCTGTATCGCTACAAACGCGCGTCGACGCTGCGGCGCGTTGTAAAACGTGGTGTGCACAGGCCCTGATGGCTATCAAAAGTTTGTTTGTGTATGTTCGCGCTATACAAATCACAAGCAAGGTAAAGCTACTAATCAATAATAAATTTGTTACAATATTTTTTTGTCTATTGATACTTAATCACCTACTTAATAATATTATATTTATTAAATACGGCCATATATGGTGACCCATGTCACAAATGTAAATGAAACATTCAAAATAAAGTTACTTAAGTACATAATAATATTTTATACTATACGTACTATAGATTTTGTAATAGTGTAGTTATGTAGTTGTATGTCTAATGTAACTACTAGGATAATCATATTATTTACTATTAATAATTATTAAAAATGTATGTAATAAATTCTTGTGCTGTCTGTGAACATATTGACAGATGTATAATTATAAAACAAGTACTTAGGTATATTTCATTATGAACAAACACTAATATACATACCTATATATTTTTTTTTCATAAAAATATCAAGGTTGTTTCCACAGACGACGTCGGTGATAGATCAACGTTCGATCAACTGCTGGCCGATCGTCGATCGATGGTCGTTCAATTGATGGTGTAACACCCTAAGCTGTTAATTTAGCTATGTTTATGGATTGCACAAGATTTTATTATATTATTTACTATCCATAATAATTGTGTACTATCGTATAAGGGAAAGCACAAATTTCTGAAAAAAAAACACTCGTTCTCTATATTTATCGTGATCGTCGGATTTTATATATTGTATTTATAAGACTTCAATTTTTTTATCAATGTCATATAAGTACCTACGTTAGGACATAAATTATGTATTTACTATCTATGTATGTAATGATATAATAACCATACAAGATTCGAGTGATTTTGTATTCCTTTAAAAAAATCTTCAGACTGATGATGAAAGGTGGTCTTGCTTTGTTTATGATCTCAGTGACTAGATGGCGGTAGTATAGCTGGGTCCCCAAAATATTTTTTTTTTCTTATCCTGAAAGTTTCTTGCCATGTGAAAGAGAATAAATACTTAATAAATATAAGTATATATATTTTATTTAAATTTTAAATTTATTGAACACAGCTGTCATAAGAACCACTATAACATAAATTAATTCGTATTTATTGGGGTTGGCTAACTAAGCTGGACTGATTAGCAGTAAGGGTTGTGAGATTAACAATCCACAACTTTACTAAATATTTATTTACACCCCTTATTTTAAATAAAAAAGCTATGATTAAAATTATGAAATTAAATGTTAATTTCAGGTATTGCGCTATTTTTTTAACACGTTGTATTATAATAGCTCTAACTTCCTACGGACAAAGTGAGACTGTCTTTCAAGTGAAGGCTTGTATGTACTTACTTATACATGATATTGTATGAACCTTATCATTGCAATTGTAAACATTCCATTGCTTGTGATTATTCTGTGTTTCATTTGCACCACTGTCCCATACAAATAGGGTTGTCACAACTAGCTGTGCCCCGCGACTCTGTCCGCGTGGAATTTGGACTACCCTTAGTTTACCCTTATTCTCAGACCTACCCGATATGCACAAAAATTTCATGAAAATCAGTCCAGCCGTTTCGGAGGAGTATGGTAACTAACATTGTGAAACAAGAATTTTATATGTAAGATAACATAACTGCCAATTTTTTTATGCATAAGCTTGGTCCATGTTAGTTAGGTACTGGTTGTAATATAAGTATACCATATTTCTATGTGGTGCAGCCTGAAACTACTATATTTGCACTAGAAAGAGGTGGCAACCCTACATATAAATATCTGAAATGGCTGTAGCTTATCACAGTCACCCCCAGTCTAAAGCAGATTTAGAACACCATATAAATATCATATGACAGTGGTCACCTTATTGCCACATAGTTCCTATGTTCTAAAATGATAATCTCCTCAGTCAACTTTTATGATTTCCAAACATAGAATTGATAAATAGATATCACCAGACTGACACACCAACTGTATGGTTCCAAACTATGCAACGCTTGTACAATGGACTGGGGGCGATCCCAGTGACACCCAGACCAAAGCAAATTGCAAAAAGGCCATTTCCCCTGGCCAACCACCATGTGCAGTGAGCCGAGCAGCCTACGTTCGAACTACTGCACCAAGCGGTCATCAATGGTGATGCTATACTATCCTGACAGACAACAGAGAAATATTATATCAATAAATTAGTAATTTTCCCACCTCCTGTTGCTTTAGACAATACGGGTTAAATTGTAGGTAAGTATTCAATACAGAAAAACAAATTCAGTGTCCTATAGTTAGTGTTTACATAAGTTTATACGTCAAAATTTTCTTGGATGCTGCAAATTTAGCATAACATGGCACTACTACCTACTGTAGAATAAACAAAGACAAATATATATTTTAGGTATATGAAAATCCCAAAGTATTTGTTGATAATTTTAATTACTTATACAAATAGCTTAGAACTATATAGACTGGTCAAATATGCTAGTCCTCGGGTTTTTCTGGCGGTGGGCCGCACGGCTGAAGCATTCTCTCCATTAGGTTGAATTTTACACGCGCTTTAGACTCGTTTTCCACAATTGCGAAATAGCTAAGCAAGTCAGGGTGGCCCATGTAACTACAGCAAGAGTCTCTGTGTTGATTCGTTAACCACTCAAATTTAGTGGTGTCTGCGTGGCCTGTGCCGATGTACTTGCTCTGTAGATGCTCTAGCTGGCTGTGGATGTTGTATCGCTCCCCCATTATTCTGGCAAACGAAAATAATAATGCAGTTTGAGGTTATGTTGTGAATTTACAATCAAACAACAGATTTTTTAACTTTCAAACAGTTTAAATCCTTACCTGAATTTACTGAATTATATTTATTGACAAGAAAATACAGGCTTTCAATTCAATTCCACTTCAATTACGAATGAGAGAATTAAAGGGAAAACAAAACCAAAGAGAATGTACAATACTACAGAGAAACAAACAATCTTTTTAGCTAGCCCGCTCAGCCAGCTGTCCTGTTAAACGGTTAAAGACTGATAAGTATAAGTTGGCACTGGAGAGCGTCGCTAGTGTCGATACAAGACTGTCAAAACGAGTTATTTTTCTAACGAATATTTTTAGTTCCTCTTTTGGCCACCAGCCAAATAATGTTTGTCCACTATAGTCCTGTCGATCCTGTCACTCAAAAACCATCGTGCATCTCAGGGGGGTGACAGCTTTAGTTCCAATGGTTCCGTTTTGGCGCCGCAGTCGCCAAAACACTCTGTGACACAAAGCACTCTGTAGCCGCCAAGATAGGTGTATCTGTAAACAAAGTACTCTGTGATCTGTAGAGTCTATGGTAGCTTGCAACGTGTGCGTTCCACTAAGCGTTCACAACGATCACGGTCACCACCGCAGTTTTTCCCGTTCCACTTGCTTGTGAAAGCGTTATTGTCGTAAACTCAAGTGAAATGGATTACAGAGCGTTTTGAGCGTGGAGGTGAAGAATACAAACAGCGAGCTATTAAAAAGAAAGCAAAAGATTTAAGAGGTTTGGTTATAATCGATAAGCCTTAACAATAAACTTAAATAATTATTGTTTAAATCGATTTATATAGAAAAAACATATAATTGAATATTTTATACGGATTTAATATTAGTCATGTATTTAATTAATTTACGTTAAAATGTGATTCAAATGTCTTTTGCAGCGGCACTTGTATATTTGATAAGAGGTCGCAATAATGCACCAGAAAGTACTAGTTCATCCAGTTCAGATGAAGAATGGAATACGATTTTACAAAATTATGATTGTGAAAAAGTTTCACGGCCGCCATATTTGATACATTGAGTTTTGAAAATGACGCCAATTTTCTCAACGATCACTTCGACCCACCTTTTTAGATGGGTCATCGTGAGCTTCGCGTGAGCGTAAGTCATGATATCATAAGTGACGTTTTCGCTGCGACCATAACGACCGCGGTTGTTTTGTGGAACGGCCAAGAAGCTTAGAATAGCACTGGAGAGTGCACGCATAACTATGGAGTGAAGACAGATTTTTTTACATTCAAGTACACAGTTTGTCCCTCTCACACTTCATCTGATATTGCCATGATAAAACAAAAAACTACCCAAACTAACGTGTGATGAGCCAAGATTTCGCAAGTCCATGTCAATGTTTTTCGTATCTGGTTTTAATGTATTTTATTTACAAATTACATATATACAATTTGAGAACCCTCTTTTGATTTCATTATTTATTTTAATATAGAAAACAAAAAATATAATACCTATTCACTTTCCTGATTGTCGGTAGCTGCTCTTTTAATATTATAGCAACACTGATAGAACACTCAATTTGACACTATGGCCGATCTGTCAAAGATTTTCAAGCACTTCGAATATTTAAATTAGTTTAATGCTTAAATACCAGTGTATTCTTGTAATTTAAACGATGTATTGTGTTGTGCAAAATTGCAGAAGTGTATGGATACCAAACTCAAACATTAAGTTTAACGGGTGATTGTATTTTACACTAATAACCGTATTTAACCATATTTATGTAGGATTTATTTTTACTTTCTTTTTAAATTTTCTTTGAATGCATCCATTATTTTATATAACAAATTTCGAACGCAGAGGAGGGAGACTGAAAAGGGAAGCAAGAGAGACGCGGTCGGTTGATTTTAGTAAAGATGTATTAAATATATAAAAAATAAAACAAGAAGATGCAGTGATTTATTTTTGAAGATTCCAATCCCACATTTATATTTTTTTGAATGAGAGACTTATTAAAACGTCAATAAATTATTATTATTAGTATAGTGTGGCTATTGATTAATGATATAACAGTTTTTTTGTACTTTTCGTATTATATTCATTTAGTTTTTATATGAACGATTTACCTAAGAAGGGTGACCATCATCTCATTGTATTTCAGATTTTCTGAGTAAGGAAGGACACATAAGTATTTTGGAAATTGTTTCACTGTCTTTTTTTCTTTGTTTTTGATGAATGAATTTGTAACGGGTATTAACATGTGACTTAAATGGCCGTATCTTTTGATTGCGGTGACTTAGAAGATTTAAAAAAATATTGCCCTTTTTTCTTTAAAAATATGTCCCACTTAGTTTAATAGCTCTTTCGCCAGTGTCGAGTAACAAACACATTTAATAACAATATAATACAAAAAAAGCTAGTGTGATGTGATTTAGATTTAAAAAGTAATTATGACATGACTATTCATATTATCAAACAATATGTCTACTATTCTAATTAATTTTGTGGTGGCTTCGCTTGAACTGAAATTGGGATCACTACTGTTGCACAAGAAATCAATATTATCCGCGACAGAGGAACTGAGTGTCTACATTAATTTTATACTGTGATAGTTGACATGTCCACCTGTAACTTTTGGACAATTTTAACCCTGCTTTCTCTTGAACCATGTGAAGTTCTTTAATAAATTTAAATGACATTTCCATCCTGCGTTGTTAATGTATAATCTGAGAAGACATTTCTAGCAAGCTTAAACATATGCGTAGCATCTAATAAGCAGTGCACATTGTTAACAAATAAGTCTTGGAACGATCTTGAGTACGCTTTTGAGATGTCATTTTGTACTGGTATGACATAAGAATGATATTTCTAAGATCGCTCTCTGCGACTTGAGATCGATTTATTAATATGGGCCCGAAACCGTAAACCTAAACTTGAGATCCGAAGTGATCAGATGTGGAAGCAACAAACACATGTGACGTCATTCAAGGTCATATTTATTTGCTTGAAAACATTGTTCGTATTAAAACATCCAGTGTTATGTATAAAATTCTTGGGAACGGCTAAAGGAGCATTTTGTTCGTTGTGGGCTCTTAGTGGAACGCGTCCTACATCTCTCTAATCTGTGGTCAAGATTTACATTCTCTTTGGACTTGTCTCTCAACAACAAAGAATTTACCATCAAAAATTGTTTTATATCCCGAATAACTTAAGAATTTGTCTTCTAATTCCCATCTTAATAATCTCTTTCAAGTGCAAGTGTTAAAGAACGTGTTTATAAAATACAGTTTGACCATGATGGCTTCGGTACTCCTATCCGTGCTTGTTTAATTCTGATGAAGTAGCTCACGGATGCTCTCGGTGGACATCTTGCTTCATCAGGTAAGATAATTATATTAAGATATATATATTGCCTTAAGTAACTTATTCATACTATGATTATCAAACAAAATCTAACCTACAAAACTAAGCTAATACATAGCTCATTTTATTTCAGATATGTCTCCTACAGGTGAACATAGTTACACCAAATCTGAAGCACATTGAATATAAACATAATTATTACAAAAGCAAGCAGTCATGATAAAAAACAAGTAGCAAGCAGTAGCAAGGAAATTGTGGAAGATATCACAGACACATCAACGGTAGTGATTGGGGGTTTGTATGAATTTTGTTACGCTGCAATATTTTGATCACTAGGTCTTAT
The DNA here is from genome assembly GCA_905147325.1 of Notodonta dromedarius. NCBI lineage: Eukaryota > Metazoa > Arthropoda > Insecta > Lepidoptera > Notodontidae > Notodonta > Notodonta dromedarius. The sequence goes on along the minus strand of LR990183.1, from coordinate 4,290,123 downwards.
TAACATCTATAATGATACATTTAATAAAGACGAAAAGTTGTTTGTTAGCTAGTTGGTAATCCTTAGAACTAATGATCTGATTCATAAAATTATTTCACTATGAGGATGCTACATTCTCCCTAAATAAACCAGCCTCCCAAACAAAACTATGAGTAAACACTTTGTTTCCCGGTGGCACATTAATGCTTCCTTTATTAACTAATACCGTCAAGGCCCGGTGGCACATTAAGGTGGCACGTTTGCAGGACGCAGGTTAATTGAAACCGTTTTTCTAAAAAGCTATGGTATATTTTTGCTTGAAGTAATGTTATTCTCATTCTGCATTATATTCCACGTACGTAGAGAGCAATAAGATAATAAAATTGGCTTGTACCATAAAGAAATCATACTTCATTCATCAGTCACTAACGCGTTGGTGAGTGGACGCACGGCCTCCCGACTTGTTAGTGATTTTTTTGTGTTTACCTGTGAATTTATTGGGGTAATTGGTTTTATTTTTATTATAAGTGTTTATTTCAACTATTCAGATAATAATAATAATAAAATAATGCCATAAAACGTGTTTTTTGCTCCAATCATTCTGTTGTAGTACGTGTTCGGCAGCAAATCTTCCACGTTCTGATGATTTGTTATGATTTTTTAGTATTTTGCAACAAATTAGTATCTTTGTTAGGTACATAATAAACGTTTATGGAGTGTTATCATAATATTTTCTATTAGTAAATATGCGTCAGTTTTATGATCACGATATAAACATTCATGCGTTGAACTGCGCAATTGCATAAGCGCGGTCGCGCGCACTATGTATTATTAGTTCGATTATTATAAAAATCTTCTATAAGACTTGTAAAAAAGGGCAGTTGTTTGAATTATTGTATATTCATAATTAAAAATCTAAAGTTTCGTGTCAATTCGTTCTATTTTTATTTTAGAAATCTACATAATACTACATCAAAGGCGATTTTAGCCTGTACTCAGACGTCAACAGATTATTTATAATTCATGAGTGGTTATAATATGATTGTTTACTTTGTAACATACGGCCCCTTTATTCAAGAAACTAAAACAGTCATCAGAAAGGCGATAGTGCCAATAGAATTTGAATGAGAGGGTTTTTTACGACACCTGTAATTTGACGCCGCGATAAGGGGGGATATGGCCGCGGGACTTGAAGGATTTGCGCGAATTAAACGTCTGGGGCCCGAAGGGGGATATAATTAAGTTTACATGTATTGTGATGTTTATTTTTACAGAAACTGCGTTCTATTGTAATGATGAAGTGGCGAACTAAATGATAATGCAGAAAAATAAAATAATAAAGAAAACCAAAACATCAATAATTCATCTCTCCCATCCTTTTCACTGGAATGCCCAAGAGAAGAGTTGCTAGTGGATCAGATAGTGGTGGAAAAAAAATTAAGTCCAGCGGTCGGGATTCACTGCCGGATATATTTGTAGGACAATGTAAGAAAACTAATTATAACTGAATAAAATATTAAAATCACATTAATTTTGTTATTTGCCTCAAAAGAAAACGAAAATATCTACCCAAGTACCTACACATTCATCGACAAAATAAGAACAGCACTAGTATCGATATTCAGATTTTTTCCTCCACATCACTATTATATTCATAACTATACCTACAGATACACCCAGTGCTGGGCTACAAAAGCGGTGGATGAAAGAAGAGTGCATGTAGCAGAGATGCGAATGTTGAGATGGATGTGTGGTGTAACAAGGATGGATAAAATTAGAAATGAGTATATAAGGGGAAGCCTGAAAGTAGCACCGGTGACAGAGAAAATAAAGAGCGGAAGGTTAGCGTGGTATGGACATGTTATGCGAAGAGAGGATGATCATGTGGTCAAAAGGACGATGAGTATGAGAGTGAGCGGTAGTCGGGGTAGGGGACGTCCTAAAAAGACGTGGATGAACTGCGTGGATGAGGGTATGACCGAAAAGGGAGTGAGTGCAGAGATGACGGATGATAGGCTTGAATGGAAGAAGAGAACGTGCTGCGCCGACCCCACCTAGTGTGGGATAAGGGCAAGGTGATGTTGATGACCTACATATAAACCCACAGAGTACCTTGTGATACACCTATCTGTCAAAATAGGCGACCATAGAGCACTTTGCATCACAGAGCACTTTGGCGACCGCCGCGCCAAAACGGAACTAATGGAACTATGTCGAAAAAGAGCTGTCCAAGAACTTTATACATAACACTGGATGTTTTAACACGAACAATGTTTTGAAGCAAAAAAATATGACCTTGAATAACGTCACGTGTTTGTTGCTTCTCTCTTTAGGGTGACAACATCGGATCTCAAGTTTAGGACTGACGGTTTCGGGCCCATATTAATAAATCGATCTCAAGTCTGAGAGAGCGATCTTAGAAATGTCAATGTTTCTTATGTCATACCAGTACAAAATGACATATCAAAAGCGCAGTCAAGATCGTTACAAGACTTATGTGTTAACAATGTACACTGCTTATTAGATGCTACGCATATTTTAAAGCTTACTAGAAATGTCTGATTATAGGTACATTAACAACGCCGGACGGAAATGTCATTTAATTTTATTAAAGAACTTCACATGGTGCAATTGAAAGAAGGGTTAAAATTGTCCAAAAAGTTACAGGTGGACATGTCAACTATCATAGTATAAAAATAAATACATATATGTACGTCTTGCAGCGCAGACACTCAGTTCTTCTGTCGCTGATGCTATTGATTTCTTGTGCAACAGTGGTGATCCCAATTTCAGTGGAAGTGAAGCTACCACAAAATTTATTAGAATAGTAAATAGATTGTTTGATGATAAGGAATAGTCATGTCATCGTGACTTTTCTAATCTTAATCACATCACACCTGATTTTTGTATTGTATTGTTATTAAATGTGTTTGTTATTGCTATTACTGGAACATATTTTTAAAGAAAGAAGAAGAATCAATAATTTATAAAGCTTCCAGGTCACCGCAATCAAAAGATACAACCATTTAAGTCACATCACATATGTTGATACGCGTTACAAACTCACTCATCATAAACAAGTAAAAAAAATGAAACAAGCCAGTGAAACCATTTCCAAAATTACTTAAAATTTAAAAATATAAAAATGCGGTATGTATCAGCTAATATATTTCAGCTATTTGTGGAATTACCGTCAAAATCGGTCCAGCCGTTTCGGAGATTACCCGGAACAAACCGCTTCAACCCGCTTTTTTGTTACCTTGTACGAGTATCGTACGAGTATTGTACGAGTATCTACTTGCATATGGATTTAGTGAAAAGGTGTTATTTTGATATTACAAACAGGCACTCAAATTTTATTTGTTTGTATAAATAACCCAACCGGCATTCGAGCTTACGCGCGTTCTCTGCGTGACGGTCTAACTGTCACTAACTCACAGCGCGGTACCAGCGCGAGCACGTATGCGAGCCGAACGCCGCGCCGGCTCGGCTCCTGCCTAGGGTCGAAGTGTGCAGGGGGCAAAGTGAGGTATACGCACCCGTCATAAAATAGGTACCCATTGTGATTGTGGTACTTATAAACTTAGCACAATCACAATATATGGTGGGTACTCATATTGTTAAGGCTTGAACAACCTTTTTGGTATATAGTTTCTCTTTTGACTTTATGGTGTTTGTAGCCTAGCAACAATAACAATATAGATTTTCATTAGCACATTTTCTACAGCATTTTTACTTTATCAATAACCCATTGGAGCAGGCTTGGGGACCGAACACATATAAGTGTAATAAGATGATTGACTTTGGAACATATGATTAGTATAATACTGATGTTATATACCAATTCGAGCTAAGTGTGTACGCGCGACTGGTGCATAATATTACACGGTTATTTAAATCTAATAGGAATGTGTGCTAGGCGTCGACGCTGGAGATCGTAGCGATAAGGATCGCCCGGCGGCTAAGTGACGCGCGCTCGCGCGGCCAGTATGTCCCTCGAAAGCTGTCACGAAGGACGCACGCGCTAATTTGGAGCGAATTTGGGTGCTTTGACACGTAAATGTGAATTTTGGGGACAAGGACTCGGACAGTTCTGTTTGTATTGTTGTCGCGATAGTATTGCCGCGAATAATTGTAACTTTAATGATAATTGGACCATTTAATTGTGTTTTCTCATCTCGATCGTATTGAAGCACACACGCGTATACTAGCGTCGTATTGTTGGTGCATGACCGAATTGTGAACTTTTCGGCTAACGTAGCCCAGTTGTTTCTTGTGTTTATACTAACTGCCTTGGAGGCCAATTGTTGAGTGAACTATCACGGTTGAATATTTGCGGTCCACCCGACCACGCCCTTTTGCAGTCTGCTCGTCGAGTCACGTATGTAATAATTGCGGCTAATAGAAAGGTACCTTGTTATTTGTCTGTAATTATTCGTACACCACGGGCATCACGGCGTAAGGACTGTAAGTGCTAATATTAAGGCATCGAGCTAATAAATAGCGCCGCGCAACGCGGCCCAAATGTTAGTTAGGCCCCCTTTGCAACCTGGGCCTAAAGTTATCCACTGCGCTTGACCAGGCCCACGTACGGTCACTAACATAATTTCTGGTAGCAGAGCGTGGTTGATTTGTTTTTTTTGTAGACACGCATTTCTGTATTAATTTGTTAACTTTGTATTTTTTTTGTTGATTTAATTTGATTAATTTTAATTAATTTTGTTGAGTGCCTATTGAGTCCGGTATTGTAATTGTGCCTTTGAGGATGTCTGCCGTAAGTATTGTACGCGACTCCGCCGCCGGATTACAGTCCCACCTGAGGTGGCTCGCGTCGGCCGCCGCCTTGATTGGCAGACCGGACCGCACGGAAGCCTTGCTGGACAGACACGACAAGTGTACGGCACGGCTCCGGGAGGTGGACCTGCTGTACCACAGATTCACGGTAAGCTGTGATGACGTCCCCCCGGAGGCGTTCCCAGAGGTCAGGCGGACCCAGGTTTACGCCGATTACGGCCAGATTTTGGAACTGGCTGACGCCGTTTCCCAGCACGCCCGGGAGATTCTGGCAGCACGCGCGGGGGAGCTGCCCCGCAGGGCCCCGGTAAAGGCCCCCGTGGGTCTTCTGAGTAAATTGCCGACATTAGACCTCCCGCGTTTTGATGGTAGACTGGACCAGTGGCTGGGCTTCGTCCACCTTTTTGATAGCCTCGTGGACGCGCGAGAGGACCTGGGACCCTCACAGAAGCTGGCTTATCTGTTATCTGTTCTAGATGGCGAAGCCAGGGGTCTGATCCAGCACCTCCCGATTTCGGACGGGAGCTATTCGGTCGCGCGGACACTGCTGAGCAAGCGTTACCACAACCTGCGCTGTCTGGCCGATGTGCACATCGACCAGATTCTGGGCTTGCCAACAGTGGCCACTATCGCCACGTTGAGGACCGAGCTGCTGAACCCCCTCCTCATCGCCACGAATGCCCTCGCCCGCTTAGAGCTGCCCGTGGACACGTGGTCATATTTGTTGGTCCATGTGGTGCTCAAGCGGCTATCGTTGACGCTCAGGGCACGCTTCGAGCAGAAGCACGGTGGGCATGACGCCGCCCCCCTCCCTACCTTTGCCGAACTGGTGCAGTTCCTTGAGGACGAGTGTCGCATGGGTGACACGATGGTTGCCGACACGCCGGTGGGACCAACCGCGCCACGGCCGAGCAACCAACGGCGCAACGCCCGTGGAGGGCCAGAGGGGAGAGCACCCCCTCGCTTTGCTGCTGCTCACACTCGTCCCGACTGCGGCTACTGCAAGTCCTCGGGACATCGTCCCGCATAGTGCCCCGACTTTGCCGCACTGCACGTGGCCTCTCGACGGCGAATTGCCCGGGCTCGTGGCTGGTGTTTCTCCTGTATGGGGGAACACTTCCAGCGCGACTGCCCGGACCCGCGCCCATGTGCAACGTGCGGCGGGCAACATTTGCGGCTGCTGTGCGCTAATGCGCCCGGTATGGGCCGTGAGCGTGACCATGGTGGGTCACCCACGGGCGGGTACGCGCGCGGACACCGGGACGAGTCCCGCTGTTTGGAGTCCCGCGCCCCCTCTCCACGCAACGCGGACTGTGCGGCTGCTGACTGCCGCCAGTCCCCCGCACACAGCCCCACGGGCGGGTATGAACGCGGACACCGGGATGAATCCCGCGTTTTGAGGTCCCCTCCACCCCTACGTGAACGCGCTAGGACACCCACGGTAGTGTATCACGATTATCGCAATACACCCGTGCGATTGCCGTCCCCCCCGTTGGCGGAACGTCCCCGCCTTGATTCGCGCGCCCCTCGAGTTGGACGATCGCGACGCTATGAGGTCCCGCCTATGTCTCGCCCTCAGGCACGTCGGGCGGAGGAGGAGTTCGAGCACTATCCTCGCTTCGACCTGCCAGCACGCGGCTGCGGCGACTGCGCTCGACCCAGGCGGGATTAGGATGTTGGCGTCTGCCCCCACTACGCACCAACCCCTATTGAAACCGTCCTCTTGCCCACGGCCTATGTCAGGGTCTGGGGACGGACGGGTGCCTCAGTTGTAGTCCGGGCCATTCTGGACACAGGCTCACAAGGGTGCATAGTCTCGTCTTGGTTGGTGGGGCAGACAGGCCTAAAAGTTCGAAAGTATTCGGATGTAATAAGGGGTGTTGGAAATGTCACTGTGGCCAACGTTGCTGGCCGCGTTTTGTTTGAATTCTCCCCTGTAAATTCTTCTCACCCGACTGTTGGTTCGTCGGCTATTGTTATGAGTAATATTTTGGGTAACCACCCGCAGGTACGGTTATCTACGGCCGCGGTAAACTTGACCGCCGATTTGGACCTGGCAGATCCCAAGTTTGATACACCCGGTACGGTCGATTTGTTGCTTGGCGCCGATATCTTGGGTAAAATCTTGCTGGGAAAGATGCGGGTTTTGCAGCCAGGTGGCTTGGTTGCTGTCCGGACCATATTTGGGTTCGCGTTGATGGGACCTGTATTGAAGGCTCCCCCTCCAGTTGAACTGGATACGGCTTTGATGGTGGGCTCCGCTTTCTCTGACGCGGTTCAGAGGTTTTGGGAAGTGGAAGAGCCCCCGCCAGCGTCCCGCTCTGATCCGGAACACGAGGAGTGTGAATTGTTCTACCAGAATAACACTGGTTACCTCCGTTCCGGCCGGATCATGACACGTTTGCCGTTTCTTGCCGTACGGCCGCCTCTTGGCGTTTCGCGGCCTATTGCAGAGAAGCGACTGTTGGCCATGGAGCGCCGCATGTGTAGGGACCCGCTTCTTCGCGAAAAATATATTGACTTCATGCGTGAATATAAAGAATTGGGACACATGTCAGTGTCAGATTTGGATTGGCGTTCCACGGAGCATTTTTTCCTCCCGCATCATGCGGTTATAAAGGCATCGAATGGGAAGCTGCGCACTGTGTTTGATGGTTCTGCGCAGACTTCATCGGGAGCTTCATTGAATCAGTGTCTTCATTCAGGTCCCAAATTGCTTAAGGACCTTTGCGACGTCATAACACGTTTTCGGCGACATCAATTTGTCTTTGTGGCTGACATCAAAATGATGTTCAGGCAAACGGTTATACACCCCGATGATCGTCGTTACCAGTTGATATTATGGCGCGAAAACCCTCAAGATCCCATGCTTGTCTATGAGCTCAACACGAATACGTACGGGCTAAGGTCTAGTCCCTTTTTGGCAATACGTTCGCTTTGGGAGCTCGCGGGTCGAGAGCGTATGTCATTTCCTCGCGCAGCCGCCATCTTGAAGGAGGACCTGTACGTTGATGACATCTGCACCGGTGCGTCTACTGAGAAAGAAGCACTCCTCTTGCACGACGAGTTGGTTGGTATTTTAGCGTCCGCAGGTTACGAGTTGCGTAAATGGGTTTCCAACTCACCTGCGCTTTTGGATGGGCTACCAGATGATCATCAGCAAGATCCACACTTGTTTGAAAATCGTGACAATCCTACCATGATGACAGTACTTGGGATTCAGTACAGACCAGTCCAAGATATATTCACATACAATGTCGATTTGGAATTACCTCGTGCTTGGACGAAACGACTGGTACTGTCTACGGTCGCTAGGACGTTTGATCCCAACGGCTGGATCTGCCCGGTAATATTTTGGGCCAAATGCTTCCTACAGAAGCTTTGGACGGCAGAACTCGGGTGGGATGAGCCACTTCGCGGAACCCTTTTGGAAGATTGGCTTCAATTTGTTTCGTCACTGCCTGCGATTAACAGAATTTTGTTACCTCGTGCTATGCTTCCACCAGGGAAGTATACGGCGTCCCTTCATGGCTTCTCGGACGCTTCTGAACGCGGGTACGCAGCTGTTGTATTTTTGCGCACCGTGACCGTGGACGGTCAGGTGAAAGTTTCTTTGGTTATGGCGAAAAGCAAGGTCGCGCCCCTCAGAACCGTTTTGACGATCCCTAAGCTAGAATTGTCAGGGGCGGCCCTTCTTGTGCGTCTTTTGAATCACGTCACGACGACGTTGCGTCAGACGGTGAACATTACCACCACATATGCCTGGACTGACAGTCAAATTGTCTTGTGTTGGTTGAAGACGTCGGTTCACACCTTGGAGGTCTTTGTTGGAAATCGAGTTTCGCAGATTCAGAAATCAGAGACTCCGTTGATTTGGAGACACGTACCTGGCGAAGTCAACCCTGCGGATTGTGCGTCACGGGGATGTATGGCACCCCTTTTGATTGATCACTCTCTATGGTGGGGACCCGAGTGGTTGACTCGATCTGAGGCTGATTGGCCACGAACGCCAGCTTTGGATACTGTCTCGTTGCCTGGGTTACGAGCGCTTGCGATTGAACGGCAAGACCGTCCGTTCGACCCAGATATGTTGATGAATAGATACAGCTCTTTAGACAAACTACTTGGTGTCACCGCATGGATCACGCGCTTTGTTTGGAATTGTAGACATCCACAGAACAAACGATTGGAGGCGTTTCTCTCGCCACAAGAGCTACAAGATGCTCTTCTTCATTGGGTTCGTTCGGTGCAAGAAACACACTTTGAAAAGGAGATTGAAATTTTGAAGACGGCCAAGTCTAAGCTGAACGGAGCGATTTGCAAATTGAGCCCCTTTTTGGATAATGCGGGTCTTATGCGTGTTGGAGGGCGTCTTAGGAACGCCAACCTCCCTTATGGAGCTCGTCACCCCCTCTTATTGCCCAAGAGTGGTTATTTGGTAACGTTGTTGGTGACTGATCGTCACATCAAGAATTCCCACGCTGGTTGTAACGCCCTATTGGCCATTTTGCAGCGGGAATTCTGGATTTTGTCTGCCCGCAGAACGATCCGTAGTGTGGTCTTTCGCTGTATGCCTTGCTATCGGCTCAAGGCCGCTACCATGCAGCCTATTATGGGTGACCTTCCACCGGATCGGGTCACAGAGGCGAGGCCCTTCGCCGGAGTTGGTACGGACTTTGCAGGTCCCTTTTTGATTAAAACCTCGGCCCTGCGGAATAGTAGAACAGTCAAGGCCTACCTGTGTGTCTTCGTTTGTCTGTCCACCAAGGCGGTGCATTTGGAACTCGTCTCAGCCCTCTCGACAGAGGCCTTTGTTGCGACCTTGGACAGGTTCGTGTCTAGACGAGGACTACCGTCCTTGATTCGATCGGATTGCGGCACCAACTTCAAGGGCACAAATAACTATTTGAAGGGTGTATACGAATTTCTCGTCAAGAACGAGAACGATATCGGCTCTAGGCTAGCTAGTCGTAGAATAATTTGGCGGTTTAGTCCCGCGGCTTGCGCTCATTGGGGCGGAATTTTTGAAAGCGTTGTAAAGGTATCCAAGACACATTTGCGACGAGTAATTGGTGAGTCAATATTGACGTTTGAAGAGCTCGCAACTGTGTTTTGCAAAATTGAAGCCATGTTAAATTCACGCCCGTTGTGCCCGATCTCTTCAGATCCTAATGATTTTGAAGCCCTCACGCCGGGCCATTTTTTGATTGGACAGCGACTAAACGCCCTGCCGGAATACCCCTTTGTTGATGTGAGACCCAATCGTCTCTCACGGTTTGAATTGGTGCAACAGCTCACCCAGAGTTTTTGGAAACGTTGGAATTTGGAATATTTGCATATTCTCCAGCAGCGCGTTAAGTGGACTGACAAAATCGATCCACCTCGTGTTGGTGACCTCGTTTTGGTTAAGGATGTTAACCTACCGCCACTGCGTTGGCGCCGAGGACGCATCCTCAACCTAGTCTTTGGTGCAGATGGTGTGCCCCGTTTTGCTGAGGTTCAGGTGGACGGTTCGGTCTTGAAGAGAGCGGTAGCAACTCTATCACGTCTCCCAGTTGATTAGCGGCCAGGTATACCTGGTCCGAGGCGGGTAGATGTTATATACCAATTCGAGCTAAGTGTGTACGCGCGACTGGTGCATAATATTACACGGTTATTTAAATCGTCTAATAGCGCGTTGGAATGTGTGCTAGGCGTCGACGCTGGAGATCGTAGCGATAAGGATCGCCCGGCGGCTAAGTGACGCGCGCTCGCGCGGCCAGTATGTCCCTCGAAAGCTGTCACGAAGGACGCACGCGCTAATTTGGAGCGAATTTGGGTGCTTTGACACGTAAATGTGAATTTTGGGGACAAGGACTCGGACAGTTCTGTTTGTATTGTTGTCGCGATAGTATTGCCGCGAATAATTGTAACTTTAATGATAATTGGACCATTTAATTGTGTTTTCTCATCTCGATCGTATTGAAGCACACACGCGTATACTAGCGTCGTATTGTTGGTGCATGACCGAATTGTGAACTTTTCGGCTAACGTAGCCCAGTTGTTTCTTGTGTTTATACTAACTGCCTTGGAGGCCAATTGTTGAGTGAACTATCACGGTTGAATATTTGCGGTCCACCCGACCACGCCCTTTTGCAGTCTGCTCGTCGAGTCACGTATGTAATAATTGCGGCTAATAGAAAGGTACCTTGTTATTTGTCTGTAATTATTCGTACACCACGGGCATCACGGCGTAAGGACTGTAAGTGCTAATATTAAGGCATCGAGCTAATAAATAGCGCCGCGCAACGCGGCCCAAATGTTAGTTAGGCCCCCTTTGCAACCTGGGCCTAAAGTTATCCACTGCGCTTGACCAGGCCCACGTACGGTCACTAACAACTTATGTATCCTTCCTTACTCAGAAAATCTGAAATACAGTGAGATGATGGTCACCCTTCTTAGGTCAAATGTTCATGTAAAAACTAAATGAATATAGAACGAAAAGTACAACATAAACTGTTATATCATTAATCAATAGCCACACAATACTAATAATAATCATTTATTGATGTTTTATTACGTCTCCCATTAAAAATAATATAAATATGGTTAAATACGGTGATTAGCGTAAAATACAATTACCCGTGTAACTTAATGTTTGATCTTGGTATCCATACACTTCTGCAATTTTGCACAACACAATACATCGTTTAAATTACAAGAATACACTTTTATTTAAGCATTAAACTAATTTAAAAATGCGAAGTGCTTGAAAATCTTTGACAGTTTGGCCATAGTGTCAAATTGAGTGTTCTATCAGTGTTGCTAAATTATTAAAATAACAGCTACCGACAATCAGGAAAGTGAACGGTTGATATATTTTTTGGTTTTCTATATAAAAATAAATACTGAAGTCAAAAGAGGATTCTCAAATTGAGCATATGTAATATGTAAATAAAATCCATAAAGAAACAGACACGAAAACCATGGACTTGCGAAATCTTGGCTCATCACACGTTAGTTTGGGTATTTTTTTGTGTTTATCATGGCAATTTTAGATGAAGTGTGAGAGGGCCAGAGCATATGTATGTATGTAAAAAAACCTGTCTTCACTCCATAGTTCTACATGATATCTCCAGTGGTATTCTAACCTTCTTGGAGCTGTCCCATCTGTAGCTTGCTACATATATCTAATCTGTGGTGCATCTGTCACTCCTGCTTGTCAGTCTTTTTTTTTATCACCTAGACCTACCGACCATCAGTCACATAAAACTCTGTTGTTGGCAAAATCATCGACTACCTAACGATGAAAGCCATATTTAAAAAAAAGAAGAAACTGTTGTTAATTCATTGTGTTTGTTATTGCTATTTGTAACTTGCCACTGGCGAAATACCTACCTATTAAATTGGGTGGGCCATATTTTTAAAGAAAGAAGAAGCTTCTATACGGTCGTTTGGAGCGCTCGCCGGGCGGCCACTCTATGCGTATATTCTCTTTGATATGCGTGCTAAGCGTCAGACGTCAGTAGCGTTACACGATATTTACAGGTATACAGAGTGGCAGCTGCGATCAGCTGTTTCGTTTATCCCTCTTTCTGTGGGTTGTAAACAAACCCATGTAAATTGTAATTTTATCAGACTTGAATTGTGAACTTTCCCGTAGTGTTATATTATTGTGTTATAAGACTACAATTTTGTACACAAATAGTAAGTGAAACATGAAAAGTGATACAGAGAATAATTCTCAGCAAGGAACAATGAGAATTAAGAAAGAGACAGAAAGTGAATGTAAAAGTATTGCTGTTGATTCGGATCATACAAAAACTCATAAACCTTCAAGGTATGTTTAGAAATCATTTGTAATATTATACATGAATATCTTCTCATACACTATACATACTGATCATATACAGGTTGAAACAGAAAGGGTATGCTTTTTTTTCAAATCCTAACTTTGTAATTCTAAAACTATCAGCTTTGGAGGAAACGTGTTATAGGAATACCGCTGTTGACAGATTTCACAAGTCTACAAAACCTTTAGTACTTCAACTGTCCCACAAAGCCGATAGTTTTAGATTTACAAAGTAAAGTTGCAAACAAATAGTATACCCTTTTTGTTTCACCTAGTGCATAACCTTTATAATGCATTTATATACACCACAGAGTACTTTGTATTTATGAAAATATACATTCATGTATATACACCCATACACCAATACATGCGCAAATACACATGCTTATTATGTACAATACATATTTACTACTAGCTGTGCCCCGCGACTTCATCCGCGTAGTATTGGATTATTGGGTTAAAAAGTATCCTATATGTTAATCCTGGTTATAATCTATCAGTGTTCCAAATTTCATCCAAATCCGTTCAGTAGTTTTTGCGTGAAGGAGTAACAAACATACATACATACATCCACACTCACAAACTTTCGCATTTATAATATTAGTAGGATTATGTCTTTAAAATTATTAATAGGTAACTAGTTTCTTGCCCGCGACTTTGTCTGCATAGACTTAAGTAAAGTAGGTATTCTATGTGTTAATCCAGGTTATAAAAAATCTGTGTTCCAAATTTCATCCGAATCCATTCAGTAGTTTTTGCGTGAAACAGTAACAAACATCCACACTCACAAACTTTTGCATTTATAATATTAGTAGGATCCTTAAAAAAACTGAAATAAAATTATTTTACAGAAAAAAAAAAACTAATGCAGAAAGACAGAGAGAATACAGACAGAGACTGAAAGATAAAAATACATCAGAGAAAAAGAAAAGAAAAGATGGGCCACAAAATAATGCCGAAGTAAGGAGAATAAAAAATGCAGCTGCTGCAAAAGCATATAGAGAAAGAAAAATAAAAATAATAGAACTTGAAATACAATCACAAGGTGATCCTGTAGCTGGAACTTCTGGCACAATACAATATGTTCCAGTTTCATCAGCAGAATCACAAAGGTTAGAATTAAAAAACCGGACAAGTGCATGTCAGGCCACGCACAATGAAGGCCTCCATACCCATTTCAAGAATATTTATTGTATCTATTACCATAATATTAGCGAAATACAAGTGACAAAGTTGTATTTGCGGTAAATTTTTGGCTCTCAGCATTGAGTTTATTCAGAAACAACAGGGAATCAACTTTGCTCTAACTTGGTTGGCTGTAGCTTGTGATTTAGAGAACCCATTAATTGCAATTTCTTATCATGTATCTTGATTGTTTCCAGAGTTTCTGAACAGTGTTTGAAGTTTTTACAACAAGAACTACCTAAGGCCACGTTTTTAGCTTAAACGAATTCGGGACTCCAATACAAATTGTTTATGTGAATAAACTCAAATACTACTTTGGTTGTAGATGCGATAAATATTCGCTATTGAAATTGGTACGGAAGTCTTCATTGTGCATGGCCTGACATGCACTTGTCCAGTGTTTTTAATTTTCTCTAGTCTTAATTTTTTTCCCCCTCAGGTCTTGTTTTTATAAAATTTATTTACACTTACACTTCCTACGCTTTATACTATAAAGCTTCGCTTTTTTCGGGCGTACCTAGATGGCGCTTTTGTTTTTTTTGTTTATGTTATAATACTTATGGTTTTTATTTGGGTTATTGAAATTTTAAAATGTCAAGTCGTGAAACAGAAACTGCATTAAGTGTATATAATGCAAACTTAAATCAGTTAGTTAATAAATCATACAACTTATTACAAGTATTTTCATTACTCATAGTCGGAAAGTAGGTGTGAAGTTGCCTGCGGAGCGGGTTGAAAGTAATATTTTTCCGCCCTAGGGAGAATCGCTTTCAACTGACAGCTGTCAAATTATTAAAAATAAACTAGTTTTTTTGACATTTCTATTAAACCAGGCCGGCCAACGAGAAAAAAACCTAGGCTAACAATGTACTATTTCTTACTGTTCACATATACTTATTTAATATGTATGTGATTCGAGTGTTTACTATTTACTATTATACATGCATTACAGAGAGCTATATAAGAAAGCAAGAACAGAGTGGGAAAGAGCCTACAGATGGAGAAAAAAAATCGAAGAACTTCTTCCGAGTGGGGATAAACGACCAATAACAAAAAACGATGAAACATTGGTTCTTGCCGGGTATGATTATGTATTTTTCCCATGAGACAAAAATTATTATTATTTAATTAAAAATTCTAGTCTTTTGATTTTCCATGTTTGTTATTAATTCAGTTTGATCGGACTCTAAGCTGATAGTTATTTAAAAGCGAAATGTTTTATATGTTTTAAGGTGAAGGCGCCTGTCTAGCCCGCGAAATCCAAAATTTTCGAGTATGTTTATAGTTTATCCAAAATCTGAAAACATTTAAGACAACATTTTGTGATTTGCGACAAACACAGTATGCAGTGCGTTTATGAATACATTTATTATACTCTAAATATTATCACGGGGGATATGATACTAGTAAATCACTAAATATACAAAAATTGCCAGATTATCACAGCTATCCATGTCGTTCTTGAAATGTTTTAGAGTAAGTTGGATATATTAATTAATGCACTGCACACGGTCTTTCTCGCGAATTACAAAATGTGTTTTTTATTATTGTCAGATTTTGAAAAAAATCTAAAAAACCTCAAAAAATTTGAACTTCGCGGACTAGATGGGCGCTTTAGCCTTAAATCATTATCACATAGGTATGTCTAAAATTGTTTATTTTGAGAAAGATATGCCGTCAGTCTTTCGGCTGATTAATAGTTGAAAATAGTTTTTTAAAATAAATGGTCAATTTAAACCAAAAACTTTTACATCTTAATCATTTCTCGTAATTAGAAATTATGAACGTTAAAAAAGTAAGTAGGTACTCATTACAAATTATAAGTTATAATTCTCTTTATACAATTGACAGTGGGAAAAGAGATCACTTTAATACTTATAATAAACTCACGTAACAAACATACATACATACATACATACATACATCCACACTCACAAACTTTCGCATTTATAATATTAGTAGGATTGTGAAGCAATAAATAAACTATTATAGCAGAGCATTAACTGTTTAAATAAAATATCAAAGCACACAGCTGTTAAATGCGCTCTTACCAGATCCAAAGAGAATATTATCACTATGCTAATCAGATCTATTTTATGCCAAAAATATTAGGTCCTTACCTATGAAATTGGCGTTTGGTACGGGAGGAATATAAAGTCTTTTATTTTTTGTAAAATATATTTAATTAATCAAAGTATGCGCTGTTGTTATCTATGCACTTCTGCCATCTCAAAGGTAGTTCATTGTTCCCTTTACTAAAAAAACCATGGGCGCGAGAATCAATAAACTCTTTGAAGGCGGTTTGGACTGCCGCATCGGAGTTGATTTTTTTTTCTTTAGCGGAAAAGGGAAGATCTTCCAGCCAGGCGGGTGTTGTGCCTGGCGGGGCGGCCGCTATGCCCCGCTGGTTTTTTTTTTATTTATTTTTTTATTTTTTTTAATGGACTATATGTTGTTGGCCAGAGTGGCCATAACAACTTCACCCGGCCAGAGGGCGAGCGCGAGTGCGCTCCAGCCAGAGGGGCAGGGGGGCAGCTAGCTCAAGGGCGCCACAAGGGACACGACCTCGGCTTGGGCCGCTGCCAGAAGAGGTGGCGAGGGTAAATCTACCACCGGATCGGAACGCAAACCCCCCGCTGGTTATTCTCGGGGTCTTGTATATATAGTCACGATGCTTGCGAGACTTAACATCGTGATTCAGTTTTTCTATGAATAATCCCTACATTGTATTGAGGCGCTGCATCTAGCGCCATCTGTCCGCTTCTGTCGGCGACGTGAATGTGAGGTCGCCACATTTCCTTGTAAGAAGTTGTCCAAATTTCGGAAAAAATAGTAATCTGTTGGAGCAAGGTCCGGGGAGTACGGTGGATGTCGCAGACATTCCAATTGTAGCTCATGTAACTTAGTGGGTGTTTGTTTTGCAGTGTGTGGTCTTGCGTTGTCGTGAAGCAACAGTGGCCTAGAGCGATATACAAATCTCGGTTGTTTAGCAGCTAGTTCTTCCTTCATGGTTTGCAGTTGCTGACAATAGATATCTGCCGTAATCGTTTGGCCAGATTTTAGAAAGCTGTAGTGAACGAAACCGTCGCTAGTCCACCAAACACTCACAAGTAACCTTTTCTGAGTCAATTTTCGTTTAGGGCTGGATTTGGCTGGGTCTCCAGGATTCAGCCATTGCCACGAGCGCTTCCGATTATCGTACAGTATCCGCTTTTCATCACAAGTAATGATTCGATTTAAAATCCCTTCATTATTATGTCGGTTGAGCAAAGTAACACAGCAGTCGACGCATGTTTGCAAGTTTGATTCACTCAATTCATGAGGTACCCATTGTTCAAGTTTTTTTACTTTCCCGATTTGCTTCAAGTGGATTAATACAGTTTTATCACTTACCCCGAAGCCTGCAGCTATCTCTGAAGTGCTTTGTGATGGATCCGCTTCCACAATAGTTTTTAATTCTTCATTTTCCACTTTGGTCAGCGGCCGTCCACGAGGTTGGTTTGAAGGTCGAAATTTCCAGAACGAAAGCGTTGAAACCAAAAACGTACCGTGCTTTCTTTTGCGACACCAGTGCCGTACACATCATTAATCCTTCGAGCTGTTTCTGCAGCACTGGTGCCACGGTAGAACTCGTACTCGTAAATATATCGATATTTCATGTTTTCCATTGTGCGGTAATAAGCGACGCCAAAGAAAAAAATAAAGAGGAAAAAACAAATGAATGACTGTTTTAAAAACTCAAATGTACCAGCTAAATGAATTTATAAATTTGACTTTGGAATTCTTAACCAATGAGGAGATATTTCAGATCAAAGTGGTCAAAACGCCAATTTCATAGGTAAGGACCCAATACTAATCAAAATATTTTTTACTAGCGGCCCGCCCCGGCTTCGCACGGGTACATTATTCGAGTTTTAGTAAGGATCCCTAATTTATTTAAAAATATAAAATAGCCTATGTCACCCGGGGATAGTGTAGCTTCCCAACAGTGAAATAATTTTTCAAATCGGTTCAGTAGTTTCGGAGCCTATTCATTACAATTAAACAAACAAAGATTTCCTCTTTATAATATTAGTATGATTATCTTTATTAAAATTTAATTTACTTATAACAATATAAAAAATGTATATATATATATATTTTACTTTGACCTGGATGATATTGTCTGCGCAACCTTAATAACAACGTTTTTTTATGTTTTTCTTCATTTTTTTAGAAAAAAGAGAAAAAGTGAAGGTTCCAAAAGATATAGGGATAGAATGAAATATGAAAAGCGATGTTCTGAACTCGACTCAGTTCTATTCATCAAAACTAATCATCGCCATGATACAAGTGAAGAATTAAACTCTGGTAAGTAACTGGTAAGTTCATGGCCTTATGTACAAGAACCTTATTAAGGCAAAAGCGCCCATCTAGCCCGCAAAGTTCAATTTTTTTTAGGTTTTTTCGAAATTTTTCAAAATCTGACAATAATAAAAGGCACATTTTGTAATTCGCGAAAAAGACCGTGTGCAGTGCATTTATTAATATATCCAACTTACTCTAAAACATTTCAAGAACGACAGCTATCCAGATAATCTGGCAATTTTTGTATATTTAGTGATTTACTAGTATCATATCCACCGTGATAATATTTAGAGTAAAATAAATGTAATAATAAACGCACTCCATACTGTGGTTTTCGCAAATCACTAAATGTTGTCTTAAATGTTTTCAGATTTTGGATAAACTATAAAAATACTCGAAAATTTTGAATTTCGCGGGCTAGACAGGCGCCTTCATCTTAACGAATGTTTAAAATATTACGTTCAAACGCAGCTTTACATTATTCTATTGTTTTATGACACTTTTACCAAAAAATTGAAATTGATGATGCATTTTTAAACCATGATTAAGTTGCGCCGCAGTTGTTAATAGATATAGCGTATTGCTGTTTTCTCGAGATACTTGGTTAAAATTCAATATCAAACATATGTTTCTTATTATAGTTACCACTAGCTGAGCCCGCGACTTCGTCCGCGTGGAATTTAACTTAACAAAAAGCCCGCTCCCGCGTTCTGAGGCCGCACTACAGAACCCATTTTTTCATTTTTTAAAATTTTGTTTTTCTAAAATAGAAGTTACTGCTTATAACATCAGCTATCTACCAGTGAAAGTCCCGTCAAAATCGGTCCCCCTGTTTCAGAGATACTCTTTGATTTCATGTGTTTTTATTATTTTACGCGGAACCCTAATTGCTTTTTCAAAAATTAAATTAGCCTAAGTTACTCCCTATAACAACAGCTATCTGCCAGTGGAAGTCCCGTCAAAATCGGTCCAGCCGTTTCGGAGATTACCCGGAACAAACACACAGACAGACAGACAGACGAAAAAAATTTAAATCGCCTTTTTGCTATAGGTGTCGTATGTACTTTCATATGCATTTAGTGAAAAGTTGTTATTTTGATATTACAAACAGACACTCCAATTTAATTTATTTGTATAGATAAACCAATTATCACTATGATAATATTCCCATGTACGGGAGGTACCTACCCTAGAATAATTCTGCTGATTTGCAGCCTTCTAGCCCTAATAGTCTCCTAATAAAATTACTGTGACGTCGGACGGACGGACGGTCATAGTGAAAGTAATGGTACCTAGATAGACTTCGGAACTCTAAATACGCAAACGATTTCACACTATCTTCCATCCTACTAATATTATAAATGCGAAAGTTTGTGAGTGTAGATGTATGTTTGTTACTCTTTCACGCAATAACTACTGAACGGATTTGCATGACATTTGGAACACATATAATTTATAACCGGGATTAACACATAGGATACTTTTTATCCCGATAATCCCGATTTTTTTGTTAAGTTAAATACTACGCGGACGAAGTCGCGGGCATAAACTAGTATCTAAATATATATAACTCAAAGGTGACTGACTGACTGACTGACTGACATAGTGATCTATCAACGCACAGCCCAAACCACTGGACGGATCGGGCTGAAATTTGGCATGCAGGTAGATGTTATGACGTAGGCATCCGCTAAGAAAGGATTTTGATTAATTCTACCCCCAAGTGGATAAAATAGGGGACGAAAGTTTGTTAAGTTAAATTCCACGCGGACAAAGTCGCGGGCTCAGCTAGTCATCTATATACGGTTGATCAATTGCAGTGAATTTTATATTAATTTATAGCGACTACACGTGACGACGAGAATCGAAGTAAAAATAAGGTAGACCAGTTCAAACAGCATATTATACGCTCTGTGGCGCGGCTGAAGCTGCATGAGAAGGTACCTGAAGATGAGATGTGGGCGAAGTTGAAGAAGGAAACTGGACATAACTGTGAGCTGCTGTGGTGAGTCGACTTTACCTTTTTTCAGCCTGTCAGTAACCAGAGGCGCTGACTCCGTGGCTGCTCGGCGGCTCCAGCGCCAACAAGAAGCCAATAGTGGGTGCTGAGCACCGAGGACCATAGACACCAAAACCACTTCACCCGCCTCGCTTCTCACTCGACATCTTTCTGTCTGTCACAAAGTCAGACTGTGTGTTCGGTTATAATTTGAGTTCTAACAGCCTGATTTAAATGCGATTTTCACGTTTAACGATATAACAGCATAAAAAAAAAAAACAGGGTCCACCACATGTTTGGATGTTACATCCGTCTTTGATTTTGTTCGTATGAAATGTTGCCTATATCACCCGGACTATAATAACGAATCGATTGACACCTCATTCATCAAAATCGGATGCATAGTTTAGACGCATAAGTAAGATAGACACATATATCCACTGCTAAAAACATACTGTTAAGTAGACGAGGTACTAAACGCCGTTCAGGTGAAAAAAAGGGTTTATTAACGCTCTCCACAAACTTTACAAATACACTAACACTAGTTACACAACACGCAGAGTTCCGATTCTCTTAGCTCTCACACAGTAGTCCAATATAATCGCTTAGGTCGTTGGTATATTCCTCTGCGTTCGCTTACTTGATATCCGTTCACTGTCGCTTCCAAGAAGTAACTGACTCGATGCCCGATGTCGACGTCTTATATACCGATTAAAGAGGTATGCTAGTTGTTTCTTGAACATTCGCGGTGTAGGTAATAATAATCGCAATCGAACGGTCCCGAAACACATTGTCGGCTTTCCTTTGTATTCGTTGCCCCGCCGATAACGCAAGGCCGTTCACCTTATACCTACATACCTACACTTTAATGTGGTTGATACTCTGTCGAATTTTCCAGACTTTTCTTTATGAATCGATAGAGTACCTCTACACTAACAATGCGTTTTTGTTTCAAGCTGGTTTGAGAAGTATTCTTTGAGATATTGGTCTAAACAGTTTCAAGGTGGCAACAATACTTGACCCGGCTTTGCCGTAGTCGGGTAAAAAGGTAAGTCCTATCTATAACACATATACCTTTGTGGCGGGCGACCTCTCATTCACAACGCCGACAGAAACGGACAGGTGGCGCTACTTGCGGCGCCTCAATACAATGTACAGATTCTTCATAGAAAAACTGAATCACGATATTAAGACTCGCAAGCATCGTAACTATATATATAAGACTCCGAGAATAACCAGCGGGGCATAGCGGCCGCCCCGCCATAACACCCGCCTGGTTGAAAGATCTTCCCTTTTCCGCAAATCCTTCATATTTTCTAACATTATTATGTTTAGTGTGGATTTTCCAATCCAGGGGGCACATGCGGTCCGTTGCGCTGAGAAAACTGAAGCGGTTACTGGCGGACGAAGACCGCGTTGACTTCATCGCGAGCATGGCGCGGATGACGGTCACCGACTGGCTGCTCTTCGACCTGGTGCTGGTGCACGAGACAACCGACTTTATCGGAAAGGTTATAAGAATGAACACCTGCTATTATCTCCATTATCTCAAAATGTCAAACTTGTACCAGCCCTCCTGATGTCCTACATTCCAGGACGTTCGTCGGATAAGGAAGGGCGAGCTGAAGCCGCTGACGGACCTGTTCTCGCTGGTGCAGAAGTACGAGATCGAGGGTCTGAGCGGAGACGCCTTGGCGCAGGCCTGGACCGAGGCCACGCTGTATTACAACAACCAGTCAGTATTGTGAAATAATGTACCTATACCTCACGGCCAACGAGAAACGATACGAAATGTTCCGAGGTGAATTCATAGGTTCATCAGCCTATGAATTTAATTGAGAGCGATTTTGAATACGCTATTGACATGTCATTTTGTACTGGTATGTCATAAGAATGACATTTCAAAGATCGCTCTCAGACTTGAGATCGATTTATTAATACGGGCCTTAGTCTCGCTAAAACTCGAAAATGGCTCGACCGATTTTGATCAAAGAAATTCACCACGGCATTGGTCATTTTTTGACAACGGCTCTCGGGCTCACTGGTTAACAATAAAATTTAATACCTATTTTATTTGCAGAGGCCACCACGTGTCACCCATGCTGCTGCAAAAGCGCTGGTACCAGCTCAAGGAGACCACGAGGAACCGTTTCTATCAGTTCTGGGTCTCCTTCCGGGGGAATGCCAAACGCTTCATCAAGGCCTCCTGCGCACATATGCCTTCCGTGCTCCAGATAGATATTGCTAGACGGTAAGCCGAGGTCACATCTCTACTTACTGTATAACTTACTTATTACGTATGTGAAAGTGTGTTTATTTATTTGAGAATAGCGACCCGCTCCGGCTTTGCACGGGTGCAATAAATTATAAGTGTTTATCTACTATATTATTCATGTATTATACATGTAAGCCTTCCTCTTGAATCGCAAAAATCGCATCAAAGTCCGTTGCGTAGTTTTAAAGATTTAAGCATACATAGGCACAGACAGACAGCGGGAAGCGACTTTGTTTTATACTATGTAGTGATGAGCGTCACTCAAAGACGACTAAACGGATTAACTAAAGATAACTTTATTTAGCTGGCGAGCGCGTCGCTCGCTAGTGTCGATACTGATACAAGACTGTCAAAATAATACATTTTTTCTAATGAATACTTTAGTTGCTCTTTTGGCCACCACCGGCAATAGAGGTGTCGATCACCCCTTTTAAAAACTTTATATTTCATATTTATTATATCGAATCAACAACCTAAAAAATAAGTTTCAAGTTTCTAGCTCTAAAAATGACGATACTTCCATACAACTTTTCATCCCCCCTTTCAACCCCTTTCAAACCTTATGTCCTTTCTCAGACCCTAGACTATCTGTGTACCAAATTTCATTTTAATCGGTACAGTAGTTTTGGCGTGAAAGCTTGACAGACAGAGTTACTTTCGCATTTATAATATTAGTAAGGATTATGTGGTCCGGAATAAAAAAGGTACATTTTCATCCTCTTACGTCTACGTGCATATAAATGAACGGTGTGTTTGTAAACTGTGCCGGGGTGGTACATGCTTGTATACTAGGTGATACAAAATGGGTATACTATTTTTTTTGCAACTTATGTTTGTAAATCTCAAACTATCGGCTTTGTGGGACAGTTGAAGTACTAAAGGTTTTGTAGACTTGTGAAATCGGCCAACAGCTGTATTCCTATAACACCTTTTGTTTTTCAAGTTCCCTCCAAAGCTGATGGTTTTAGAATTACAAAGTTAAGTTTCGAAAAAAAAAGTATACCCATTATGTGTCACCTTGTAATTACAATTCACAATCTTCGAAGACATTCTCGGTACAGAGGCTAGATCCACCACTTTGGGAGTTTTCGTCTTTACATACGCGCATCAAGCGGGAACTACTTGGCAGATTTTAATGATAACAAGTGTGAAAATTGCTTAAAATCTGGGTTAACACCGAGCATACTATTTGTGATATGTTATTTCAGATACAAGGGGGTGATGACGAGTCCAGTTATGGAGTGGGAGGAGATGATACAAAAAGGATTTATAATACTCTCGGAGGAATTTGTTAGTTGTTTATTACTTTTTTAGAAGAATTTTTGTAAAAATCTTAGTACCTAATAATTTTCCTATTATTCTTCTTATACAGGGTGACATTTTGAATAGGTTATAAACAAATTATTTTTCTATTTCATTTTATTCTTTGGTTGTTACATATAGTTGTTAGCGAGTTATTTTTGTTTTGTGAAACTGTTACTTCGCATGATTTTAGTATATCTGTATAGACACGTTTTATTGTTCTATTAAAAAAGCAATGTATTATATTACAGGACGCCAGACTGTGGCTAGCGAAAAAAAAAGATGGTGAGTACCTACATAATTTATTTTACAATATAACATATAATATCCACAAACGCTCCTTAGCAAGCCAGCCGCCAATTCGCTTGCGCCACAGTAAATGGTATAAAGTTACTAGCGGTTGGCCCCCCGATAGGGTGTGTGCAGAAAGCAAATCATGGTTGCAGCTCTATTTCATCTTTTAAAACATTAAACTGATAAAGAAATAAGTAATCAAATAAGTAAAATAACGTAGGAAAATAATGTTATAAAAAATATACATATAAAAATAGTTAAAATGTATATTTTCTACCCTGTATAGATTGTTTCACTAGCCAATGGAAACTCTTTGAACCGTAACATATTTATTACAGAAAAAGCTCCCGACATAGTGCTCGTTGAACCCATCATAGAAACTGTAGATTTAGAATATTCAAATACAGATACAAGTGGTAATAAACAGAATGATACAGAAAATGTAACGCCCGCATTTAAAACTGTTGTTAAAACCGAACCAATAGATATTAAATACGAAGATTTAACAGCTGTACAAACCTTAATAAATGCTGTTCCTGTGCGCGACGACGATGATACATATGAATCGGCTTTAGGTCACATAGAAGATCTTGATATAAAAGATAACAATCTATTTTTACTCGACAATGCATTAAAAAATGATGAAAATGTCATATCTGATACTGATCATGGCATTTCAAATACAATTAATAATAATATTACGCCTACGATCGATGAGCGCGTTTACCCTGAAATTAATGCGAGCGATGCTATTTCTAAGGCTGGTAATCAAAATGTACCACGTGATAATGATGATGCGACTACATGTGAGGAGAAAAATCATGTGTCCGATGATAGAATCACTAAAACAATAGAAACATTGCCCCAGATTAATAGTGTTTACGGCAACGTCGACGTTAAAAATGATTATTTATTTAACATAAATGAAATAGCTACAGTAATTACGACTCCTATATCGAAATCAAGTTCTGATAACGCTGTGGAACTTATCACACCAACCGCTGATGTAAACGTTAACCGCGAAGATCCTATAATAAAATATAAACCTAAACGACATGAAGAAATTAACAAAAGTCTACAAGAAATTCCTATTGCTGTCAAAAAAGAAGCTACAGCATCTGTAAACGATATAAACGATAAGACAAGCAAGAACGCACTCGAAAAGTTAACTGAAACACCAGTATCCGGTGCAAGCGCACTTAATAGCGCTCAAGTGAAGTCTGAGGAGTGTTATCCTTCGTTAAGTGAACTGCCGAGCTATCTCAAATTGCTCGACTATGATGTCAAGCTGGTGGACGGTGGGATTGCGAATGTGGATAAAAAAATGGATTACAATAATAAAATGGGTAAGTTTGGTAATAGTTGAAGCAATAGTTCAAGCGCTTTTGCCATTCCTATTATTGGAATCAAGTATAATCAGCTCACGAGTTTAGGTCCAATTAGTCAAATTGCGATCCGTGGTGCCTTACAACAGGTCTTCAATCAGCTGTAACAGTCTTGTTTCTATTGCATTCAGCTCATATCAGCTATTTTTGACTCCCGCTTTGCACCGGAGGGAAGTGGTTTTTTTTCTTCCAACTCCTCCTATTATTTCTTTCGATTAAATTCGTGCGGGTTCCAAGACAATTTAACTTTTCCCCGGGTCTCGTCGAGGGTCAAACCTCGACGTCATTATTGGTCACCATTGTGGATCCTGGCTCTCAGGAGTTACAGTGGTGGGACTGTGTGGCGGGACTAAAACCATAAAAAAAAAGTTGCAGCTTTGAAAATGGTCCAGAACCTATTTCATAAAAATATAATCTACTTAATCCTATATCTTAAGAAGTACATCACTTGAGAAGTTGCATTTCAATATGAAAATTGTAGTTTAATGAAACAGGCTCTTAAATGGAAATTATTTGTTTTATTTCATAATATTTTACATTAATATTTTATAGGTGAAATAAAAACTGACGACGATGAGAAAAAGAGTAGGAATGAAGCGGAGGCAGCAGAGGAACCTACAGAAGACACCACCAAAATCGATCGCAAACGCCTACTATACCCGGTAGTGTACACCACTAGACTAGATCAAATGGGTGTACTCGACGAACCCTACCAAACTGTCAATGATAAACACCTACTTGATATTATTCTCGCTAAAAGCAAGCCTCTAAGTAAAAAAAATGTCAACTTTAACTATAGTAACAAAAATAACGATATAGCACCGACTAACGATAACATAAGTACACGGAATGCAGTTAAGGATTTAAACATAAAAACACCTTATCCTCCTTGGAAGCTGATGGAAATAAGGCCCTCGGTGAGCTCGTTACCTAAGCCCGAATGTGTGAATCCACCTGTAAAAGATGCTGTGCTAACGATGGACACGTTGAACACAATGCTGAATTTAATAACCCAAAAGAAAGAAGAGATAATCCGGAAGAAAGCGTTAGTGATGAGAGGCAGAAAGTCTAGGAAGCTGCAACCTGACCATGCGATGCCAATAATCAAGAAGGAGCTATCTAACGACGATGTACAAGTTATATCAGAGACAAGCGAAAAAATGCGGCCCAAAAAAATGCGTCCCAAAAAAATGCGTCCCAAAAAAATGCAGCCCGTAAAAATGCGGCCCGAAAAAATGCAACCTGAAGACAAACAACTCAGATACACGAAATCTTATAAACCTAAAAAAAAAAAATATTGTTGCTGGGCCATGAGCAAAATGCATGCCATTATTAAGGGAATACGCGCCAGGCTCCATGACAGCGTCGATGAATGCCGGCCGATATGTAAATGTTGTTGTCTGGATGAATTAGACATTTTCATGAGAAATAAATGTATAAATTATAGTTTAGAACAGGCACATTCTCGGTTTAATGGTAGTGCAGTTCAGAACACGTATTCAGTTGCTAATGTCATAAACCCGAAAAATATGTTGAAAGAATTCCAGCAAAATAATATTAAAATTACACCACAAAACAGACCTTTTAGAATCAGTTTAGATGATTCATTAAGTATAGACAGCAGTGATAAAGTAACAGACAGTATCGACGTACCATCAGCCCTGACAGCAGATAGAATTGACAATGTCAATAGAGAAGATGTCTTGCCGGTAGGAGCTGAAGTGTCTGTTTCGAGTACAGTGAACACACCTACAGTAAACGTGACAATTTCTACAAGTTCTGTCAACGCGGGGCCCTCCCTGGTGCATGGACCGTTGCCGGTCCCAACCCCACGTGTTGTCAATCCAATTCCCGAACCTCCTCTCCAAAAGTTCCGAAATTTATCTAGTAAGCATCAACCCAAGTCGACAGTATCGCCAACAAAGAATAGTCACCATAAAACCGAAACGAGTTCGAGCTCTTGTAAGTTTATAGCACAATTCAGTGACGATAGTCCTCACAGAAAGATTACTATAGACGGTTCTCCAACTTGCTCGTTGCATAAAAGCATTATACCAACAGTCGGTTCAAATGAGAAGAAAATATTTCTAACAAGCGGGCAAATTTCACAAAAATCCTCCCAAAGTCCAATTTTATTGGGTAAAAACAAAATTTTGTTGACTAATGTAAAATTACCACCTGATTTGAAGGGTCCGGTGAAATTGGCTCCACAGGCTCCTCTGGTGAATATCATCCCCACAGAGGTAAATGCCAATATAATTCAAAGTCACAAAGATGCAAATTCTGACGAAGCGCAAACGACGGGTAATCTTAGTGATGACGATAGTAATGCAATTGAACAACAAAATATTAATAAAATAAGTGCAGACGTACTTACAAAAGTCAATAAAGATGTAAGCGATGACCAACCAATTGCGATAGAATCAAATACTCGAAATAATAAAATTACAACAGCGGATAAAGATACGCCATCAAACAATGATACGGTAGTTTCGGAAACAGATACGTCCATTAACAAGGTAGCGGAAGAAAATAAAGATAGCAATAAAAGCAAGAATATAGTGCCAAATTTAATGGAAATA
The DNA here is from genome assembly GCA_905147325.1 of Notodonta dromedarius. NCBI lineage: Eukaryota > Metazoa > Arthropoda > Insecta > Lepidoptera > Notodontidae > Notodonta > Notodonta dromedarius. The sequence goes on along the minus strand of LR990183.1, from coordinate 4,262,150 downwards.
TCTGCTGAGAATGTATTACCTGCGCTTGCGGTGACTACTCAACCGGAGACTGTACACACACCGCCTGCATCGGATCAGGCGCCACTGCCGCAGAGCGTACAAGCACCACAATGTGGACTCCCTCCAAATATGGCCGCGAGTCTATCCGAGTTCTCACCAATCATGTCATTTGCGGAATTAAAATACGCGTGCATGCAGAATGGGTTATTCTTCAAACTCGACTTAGAAACTGGTAGTATTTTACCTACAAATATATGTATCAAGAAGCTTGGGGAGAACAAAACTGTGAAAACTAGCGTTCCAGTGTCGGTGACGATTGATTTGACCGATGACAATGTGCCTGAAAAAAAGTCGAAACCACAACAAATTCCCTCCACACCGCCGCGGCCCCTTTTGATCGCTAATCAGAAATCTAATAGTAAACACAATTACTATCAGAAGAAGTCTATGCGTCCCAATATTTTGCGTGATACGAATGAATCCAATGTGTATGTCGCAAAAAAATTAGAATCTTCCAAGAATATTCAAAACTGTAAGCGATTCCGCCTCAAGAAGAAACAGGACATGCTTTACTCTGACTGTTCTATTAAAGAGGAATATCTAGGGAGCTTGGGTAGTGACGGTGAATCGCGCAAACGGGAAATACACTCCGACTGTTCTTCTGACGAGGAGGAGCCATTGTCAAAAGTAGCAAAAACAATGAGAGATGTTACTAAAGATGATGAAACTCCTGTGAAATCCAAAGTATACAGGGGTTGATGTTAAGGAAGTAGAAGTAAAAGACTGCTAGTCGCAAACGGTTCCAATTCAGCAGACAGTTTAAGAGTATAAACTAACTGCCTGGAATTCAGATATTAAACCCTTCAAATTGTTTTTACCAACATTAAAACAAACCAAAATTTAAAGCGACATCGTAGCTTTCGATACATTTTACTAAAAGTATCCTAAGCGACAGTAACACAGTAACAGTATGTGAATATTCGCGTAGAATCATTTGATTTTCGTAAATTACTTTCAAAATTTGTACTAAGCATGTAATATTAGTTATATAATATTGAATTACCATATATATCTATATTAATAACTCCGTTCAGGGGTACAGTAGACTCGATTGAAACCTTACCAGAATAATAAAACATAAAAAATAATGATTTCGAGTCGACAACATATATCCGCAAAATTCGGATTGTCGAGTATTTTGTTAAATTCTAACAGTGCAAAAGGCAATATTTAAGATTAAATCAAAACTTACGTGATTAATACAGACACTTTTTCGATTTTTCTATTGCTAAAACATGAATAAGATTATGCAGTGGATACATTGTTTACCAATTTCAATGAAATTATAGCAATAAATCTATATTTGATGTTAATTCGTGTATTTCTGAGTTGTTAATGCACGTGGATAGATGTCGGTAGTAGTATGTAAACAATATTTTTGATTTTGTACGTAATAAATATCCACACTTCTTACATTTTTATGTTGCAGAAAGATGAATAAGAATTATGCAGACGAAATTGGATAAATTGTTAATAAATTCCAATTAAATAACAGTAATAAATGTATGTTTTATGTTCATTAGTCTATTTCTTAATATTTAATGGTGTCGATAGATGTCGGTAGTAGTATGTATACAACTTTAGTATCTATTTCAACCTGGGGTGAAATTTTAAACAGATTACCTTCAATGACTCGGAATCCTTCATTGTGCATGGCTCGACATGGCACTTGGCGATTTTTTTCCTATTAATTTCAATGGACAATGCTATACGAATCTATGCCTTGCCTAAAATTCCTTGAAAACCGATAACTACAAAAATATATATCTACAAAAATATATATTTGTAAAAGATTATGTATTATGATTCACATTTCACCCGAGCGAAGCCGGGTTTTCATCTAGTAATATTATATTACCAATTTATTTTGGAAGTCGATTACCAGGGATCGCAGTCAATATACCAACAGGCTGAATTTTTTTAACCGCACCTGGAGGAAAAGTGTCAAATACTGGAGATATCAAATTTTACTGAAAAGGAAACATTCCTTTGTTTTTTTTAAGTAAGTAATACTGCATTCAAAGATTTGTTACTTAGCTCAGCAACTGGACGTAGTTTTGCTAAATGGAATCAACCCACACACACTTCTGCAAACTATAACCAACCTAGAACCAATAATACAAGGTTGGGTTTGGTCTACAGCAGTGCATGTGGCTTGATTCCAATTATAGTTATGATGTTCCTTGTATAGTGTTTTAGAGTGTAAGTACTTAGTTGTTTTTTGGTGTAAATAAATTGTTTAATATTTGTTACTTAGGTACTTTGTTTTATTTTCCAAGAGACAATATATTTCAAATATAGGTAAGTACACATAAATAATAATTATTTATGTAAACTTTAATTATTAATACATATATACAAATTATATTAAATAAAATTAGAAATAAGATAAAATAAAATAAAAACCTACCCCTAATCAAAAAAATCCCGTCCGCGTGGGATGGTGGCAAGAATACTGGCTGCATTTCCTCGCTGTATTGACAAGCTAATTTTTTGAGCGAGGAAAGAGCCAGCCCTCTTGTCACCTGTGGCGGTAACCAGCCTGGGGATATTATTTATGTTACTAAATTACTTTGTGGGACACGATGATGACAAGGCAACGTAAATATAAAATAAATCAAAATTTATTCTTCTTGAAATTTACTAACGTATCTAATATAAAATTATAATAATATCAAGCTTCCATCGCTATCTGGATGAAATATACTTGATTTCCAAGTAGTCTTGAACAAGGAAGTTTTAAAAGGTTCGTGCGCTTGAGTCATAGGCTTTTAGCCTGGTGTACAAATGTTTTGACTATTGACCAAAGAGTATTAAAATATCTATTGACAGGCGCCATTTTCAAATTTGTTTGATCGATTCTAGATTTCATGCTAATACTTTCGTAACCTATTTAAATCGCATGTTTACGTTTAAAACCAATATGGATAGTGCAGTAAAGTTAAATAATTTCAAGGAGAACGAAGAAAAACTGCGTAAACAAGCTCAAAAAATCGTACGACAAAAGAGTACTGATGTACAGAAAAGGCCGACACATTTATTTATGCACGAGAAGGGTCTCACTAAAATAGTATGTTTACACCATCAATTACTAACTGATAGACCTTGCTAATGTAGATATTCAAGTACCTACTATTTTTAAATAACTACAGCAACATTTAAATTTTCTAGTCAATAGTTGTTGCATCAGTTTTTAAAATTAACTTATCAACGGGAGAAAGCAGAAATGTCGTAACTTGCATTTTGGGCTAATTCACTTTTTACCATATTCTTGTATAAAAAAATACTGCTTCAAATGGTCTGGGTCTCGTTTTCCTACCATTAATTTTTTTATCGATACGATACATAAAATAAACTACTTAAGTACATACAGCTAAATTAAACGTATCGAAGGTTTTATATTTAAGATACAGCAAATCCGTAGCTAAAAAAACATTTTTGTCTAAGTTGTCCATACATTTTATCTCACAGATACAACATTTTTGCAGCCTGAAATTGAAACATGAATTGGCGTAACTTGTGCAAAATCCTTGATACACACACTTTAGACAAAAGCATCAGATAGGCCTTAGATTAATATAAATACATTGTTTTTCAAAATTGGTTTTCAACTTTCTATCTCAATAAATATATTAGTTATGAATTTTTGAAATAGTTTTTTTGGCTCTGGTGTAAAGTTGTGTTTTTCAAGTTACGACAATTCCGCTTTCTTCCGTCGTTATTAGGTGCGATACCCGGACCAATAACGTAAACCAACCTTTATTTAACTTACTTCCAGCCTCCCCCCAAAAATCCAAACCACATAATCTACGCGTACTACCACAATAACGAGATCGCTAATATCGAGAACATCGACCTTCTGTACAACCTGACACACCTGCACCTACAATGGAACAAGATAACCAAGATCGAAGGTCTGGACTCCTTGCACTGCCTCAAGAAGCTGTACCTGGGGAACAACAACATCAGCGTGCTGGAGAACTTGGAAGGCCTAAAGTATTTGGAGGAGTTGCATATTGAGAAGCAAAATATGGATAGTCCTGATGGCCTTTGCTTCGATCCGAGGACTGTTATTTATATTGGGGTAAGGTCTAATTTACATTAGAAGGGGAACTTAGTAGTCCGACTTCTGGTTCTTCTAACAGGTTTAAAGGGCTATGAGGACTTGACGTCTTTAGTGTTCATATACTGATTGAACCCAATGTTCAGGAATTTGGAGACCATTCACATGGAGCTTCCAACCTGCATAATTATGATTGATAAGGAAACAATCAGAGCCGTCAGCCGATATCGACACTGGAGTGTTGTCCTTTCAAGTGTTTTGAAGAAGCTAAGAGATCCTTTGACATATTTCAGGCAACGCTGAGGATTTTAAACGTATCTGAAAACAAGATAACCGATATGGCATGGGTGAAGCCGCTGAGGCGACTGGAGGTTCTCATTGCGAAGAAAAACCATTTGGAAGACTTTCAAGTAAGATTCGAATCACATCCCCTTAGATCTTAGAATACTGAATAGACAAGTTGACCACGCAAAGCCCATTAAAAAAGGAAATAAATCTTAGCCAACTCTGGTGTCGGAGTTTTCAGGCTGCTTCAGGCTTAGCGATTGGATAGCCAGGGCCGACAGCATGACTTGCACTCTGAGACACTCTGAAACCCTCAGTTCTAAATGCCACTAGCAGTCACACATTAGGTGTCTACCGTCTCAAGCGTTGCTGATTTGGAAACGTGATATGCGCACACATATTTATTATTTTTTCATGAGTAAAGTCCACTGGTGCACCTTCGTTACCGGGATTTGGGTCCACGGATTTCGGAACACACACCGGGGCCATTCCGGCTGGGCTACTTCGACTCTTCCGTTTTAATGAAGTAAATGGATCCGGTAATCAATACACAAAGGATAGCCATGCTACTAATTGACCCATGTTGCAGGCGGCTGCTGACGACATGTGCACACTTCTATCTCTAGTAGATGCAAATTTCTTTGGCAATCCTATGACAAAAAAACATCGCTACAAGGAGACTATCATAGCTAGATGCTCGCAGTTACGTGAGTATAAATCATAAGCTTCACCTAAAATAATATTCCCTTCTCTCACTTTCAATAAATAATTGCTTTTGGTCGTTAACTGGAATTTACTGCATGAGATGCCGAACGCTTAATGCTTTAGACTTTGTGATATAGGTAGGTATAGCTAAATAGTCTTACCTAATGAGGGGCTGGGCTCAGGGGAGTTTAGCAGTATTTGTTTTTTTTTATTAAATATAGGAAGGTAAGTAACCTTGTCCTTTACCGACAGGAAATTTCTGATTTGCCTTAGACTAAAAGCTCTGATTTGCCCCCAAGCCAAAATCTGGGTACGCTCAAATAATTTTTGAAAGGTGCTGGCCCCGCTATAGGTGGTCGAAGTAACCCAACTTACTTACTAACTTTCATATTACATTAAGTCAGGTAGGTACATAATCTGGGGCCCAACTCTGTTAACCACTGACACTCGACTCGCAGTACGTCAAAACTGACGTATTCAGATACGCGATACCTCAGTATTGCCGTATTGCGAGTCGAATGGAAGTCGAGTCGAGTCGAGTGTCAGCGGTTAATAGAGTTCGGCCCCAGGGTATTCTGTTCGTTCCAGGGGTCCTAGACACAGTTGTCCTTCACACCACTTCCAAAACGTTCCTCCGTAACTTCGACAAGGTGGTCCGTCTCAGACAGCTCCACGAGAAGAACAAACTGGACATGACGCGCACCGGCATCGACGAGTTCTTTGAACTGAACATGATGCCGAGGCCGAGGACACAGAGCGCATTGACAGTTGCTGATATAACAGCCCAGAAACCGAGGGGTAAGTTCCGTAGACAGCCCAGCCATCAGCCGGAAGTTATCTGGCTTTGGCCAAAGTTTTACACTACTAGCATTTTTCGGCTTATTTTATCACGTGTATGGTGTTGTAACAACCTGACAACAGATGGCGTTGCATTCAGCGCCATCTGCTGTCAGGCGTCGTGAACGTGATTTCACTGTTGCGACATGTGAGGTCGCTACAGTCGCATTGGTCCACTTTGTAGGAAACCTACATTATGATTGCACATGAGCACTCTGAACACCTTTCAAGAACCTTGCTGCTTCAAAGGCAGAAATATATCTGAGAAACCGACATGGGATACAGAACAGCTTATTTTAAATTAGTTGTTTTACATTACGGTTTTCGAAACTTAATGGTAGGTAATATGCCATATCCAATCGCTTCTCGTTGGCCGTCGTGTAGTTTAGGATTAACTTGGTATAGGTCTACCAGAATCTCATGGCATTAAAAAATATAAAAAAAATGTGACTTTCATATGGCAATGTCCATTGTCACCTGCCAAATCAAAGTACAAGGTTTGTCAACCGCTGTTGAGATTTTGTGATATCTTCTTGGCAATTTATTGTTTTTGTGAAAATGTCGAAAAAGCCACTTCGATCTCAAGCGAGAAATATTGTTTTCAATGTGTATCGTAAAATAAGGGAAGAAGAAGGCGTAAATCAAACTCAATCTTTGATTTTAAAGCGCGTCGTAGAGTTGACCGGTAAGTTGGACTGAGTTGTTTTGATACTTTTAGTTTATTTTATATTTTTCTTACTTAATTATAGCTTCTTTATAGGGGTTTCCAGTACTACTATACGGCGAATCATAGGTGAGGGCACATCGAACGATGGTGTATTTTCCACGCCTGGTAAAAAGAGGAGAGGGGGGAAGAAGAAAATCAACTTGGACAGTTTCGATTTACAGTTGATAAAGAATAAAGTAAATGAATTCTATACAGTTCGGAAGGAAATTCCAACAGTAATGAAACTGTTACAAATTCTTCGACAAGAAATTGATTTCAACGGTGGGAGAGAATCTTTGAGGTAAGAAAAATATTAAGTAATAATCCTTCTCACTCGTAAGATGAGGCTTGTGTCCTGCAGTGGGACGTATATAGACTGATGTTGATGTTGATGATTGGCTAAGCTATCGTTTCAGTAACATGATAAATTTTATTATTTTTTACAGACTTATACTTAAGGAGATAGGTTTTGAATATGTTAAATGCCAATCAAAAAGGATCATTTTGATGGAGAGAGATGACATAAAACTTCAAAGATATAAGTTTTTGAAGCGTATAAAGGAAAACCGCGAAGCTGAAGAGCAAAATAAATTGGATGTAATTTATTTAGATGAAACTTATATTCATGGTTCATGTTCTGTGAACAAGTGCTGGCAAAGCAAAGATATTGCAGGTCCATCTAAAAGCATATCACTTGGAACGAGGTGGATTATTGTAAACGCTGGTGGAGAAAATGGCTTTGTACCAAATTGTTGTCTGGTGTACAGGTCAACAAGTGTATCTGCTGACTATCACCACTGAATGTTCGAGATTGTAGGTATAAGGTGAACGCCTTTGCGTTATCGGCGCGACGGCGGCGAATACCTACTCGCGAACGAATACAAAGGAAAGCCAACAATGAGTCTCGGGATCGTTCGATTGCGATTATTATTACTTACATACCTCCGAGAATGTTCAGGAAAACACCAGCTCGCATCTTTATTCGATATATAAGAAGTCGACGACGGGCAGCGAGTTAGTTACTTCTTGGAAGCGACAGTGTACGGAACTAAAGTAAGCGAACGAAGAGCAATATACCAGTGACCTGAGCGATAATATTGGAATACTGCGAGTCTGCTAATTGATTCGGAACGGTGCTTGTTGTGTGTAACTAGTGTAGTGCTGTGTATTTGTCGAGTTTGTGGAGAGCGAAATAAACCCTTTTTACACGTTTAACGGCATTAATTGTACCTACCCCTGTACGTGTACGTAACATTATAATAAATTAGTACATAAAGTAATATATGATTGGATTTATTTTCTTTGTCATATTTTCCTATGTTAAGAACCCGATGTATAACAACATTCTTCATACACATACCTAGTATACTTCATGTTAATTAATGACTAAAGATATAAATAAAACTTAAACAGTATCAAGATCGTTTAATCCAATTTCCCCAGTATTGCACACAACAAATTTTTATTTCCCCATTTGCCATGAGATTCTGGTAGACCTATAGGTACCTATTTTGTGTTTCCAAAATATTTGTTTCCTTCTTAGGCACAGTGACGGCAATAGACTCTACTTACTCGTTCATGCCAACAACATTTTGGAAGACTCGTGCGCCGCCCACGCCTCGCGAGAGCATCGCGCCGCCCATGGAACCGCCCCCGCCACCGAAACAACCCCTGTCCCTTGCAATCGACAGCCCGCCGATTAAGGGAATACTGAAAAAACCCATGCCCATGAAGTACATTTAAAATTCATGCTATTTGTTACCTCATATTATTAGTAGTATTTGTATGTTTATAAAAGTTATATTGTAATAAAAAATATGAAAAACTTTTAGTATCTGTTTACTTATTAGGTGAACTATTAAAATAACTACATTAATTTTAGTTCAGGATTTGGTGTTTAATAAGGCTGGGTTGCACCAAAGTAGCAGTCAAAGCAAAAGTTTGTGTCAAATTTAACAATAACTGTAACGCTGACTTTAACGGATACATCAAAATGTGTTGCACCGGCGAATTCATTAGCTTTGTTAAAGTTATCAGGGTTGCAAGTCAAATGAGGCGTAATTTACCCTAAAATCGTTGGTGGTAACATTTTTAAATATGGCATTACTAAACATAGCTGTAATAATCGCCAAAGAGTATGTAATCACTACGTTTATAATTGCTGCATACATTCTACAGAATTCCAGTTAAATAATAGTTAATGAAATTCAGTTAAAACATTTCACCTAAAGTTTAATTTTGATCCTACTAATATTATAAATGCGAAAGTTTATGTGTGTGTTTGTTCACGCCTAAACAGCTAGATTAAATTTGGCACACAGATAGTTCAAAACCTAGAACAGGATACTTTTTATCCTGGTCAAAGGTGCCCTAGGGCCCGCCCGTACCAAATCGCGGACGGCCGCTAGTTGTAAATAAAAGTAATTACTTTATATATAATTTTTTTTATTGTTTGTCATGTATATTATGCATGATACTGTTGACTTATGCACACCAGCTGTATCGCCAACGCATCTTTGGAACGAACCACAAGCATAGTATTCTAATGTGTTGAGTAATTTCTGCACTGGAGTTACTGCTCTATTTCTGAAAAATGAAAGTTGATGCAGCCTCTTTTTAAACTGAGCGCCTCCAGGTGATACGGGGCGGCCCGGCTTTCTTTTCCCATACGCTTGACACATTATCCCTTGTTTGGATAGGTGATAATCTGGTTTTCTCAACGCATGGTCTATCCAGCGCCATTTTATCCTTAGGATCTCCTTGTCAATGGGGTTTTGGTCAGTCCTCTCCCACAGCCTTGTATTTGAGATGGTTCGTGGCCAGCAGATCCCTAGTATGCGCCGTAAACATTGTTCACGAAGACCTGTAGTTTGCTGGTTACTTCATTTTTGACGAGCCATGTCTCGCATCCGTATAGGAGGACTGACTTGACATTGGAGTTGATCAGTTAGCAAGCCCTGGTGCAACACTCGGCAAGAGGAGATTTCGAGTAGGTGCTCGAAATCTCGCCAAGAAAGATTATTCGTCCCATGATGTGGGAAAACGATCGGGTCTAGGTTAATAAATTTTCTTTTTCTATGCGCACTGAACAGGTCATCGTTTTCGTCTTCAGAACTGGTTTCCGCGAGTATTTCTCGGAGTAGCGATATGATGTTTAGAAGTTTGACAACGTTTGACATCTTTGACGGATATTGAACATTAACAATAACACTAACCAGCGACAAGTGACCGGTTACAGTTATGGTTAAAGTTATGACGTCATTTAACAATTTGTCAACTGGTGCAACTCATTTTTGACCTAACCGGTACTATAACCGAAATTTTGACGTTTGTTATTGTTAAAGTAAGATGGTGCAACCCAGCCTAAGCTTTGTAATAGTTTTAGTACCTACTGGTACTCGCCGTCATAGGGTGAAGGGCGTGATTTAATACTATAACCAAAGAGAATACAATACTAACTAGAAGTGACTACTCACGATGCAATTTGATGCTAGGACGGTCGACTCGTCATTCGACAAGTTGAAATCAACTCAATTTGAATCAACAAATTGACTATGATATTGCATCGTGAGCAGAGAGATGTTACCAATAATAGTCAAAGATCGTGAGTAACTTTTACACAAATTATTTCGTCGATGCCCCACCATACTCTATGGTGTTGATTGAATGTCATGAATGTCATAGGCAGTATGGCCATATTGACTTTAGCCTGCTCCACAAGGAGCAAAAAAAATCATGAATGTCATGCTCTTTGAATGACATTTAACGCGAATAAATTTCTTAGGTTATGTTTATATTTACTAAATGTTGATTGATTTTTAATTATACAAACGTTCATAAAAAATACCAATTATGGCAGACATTGTTGCCGCAGCATTCGAGGTTTTAAATACAGAATCTTCAGGTAAAAACTTGACCGTAGTTAAAGATAACCTTATTTTTTATGCAGAATGTCTATCTTTTTTATACAAAAATTCTAGACTTATATTTGGGCAAGGAAATAGCTGAGGTTGAGACTAATACCATAGAACCTCTGGAATTTCACAGAGAATTTGTGTCTAAAAACATTCCTCTAATAATTAGAGGGGGCTGTGCTACATGGCCAGCGGTGAAGAAATGGAATGCAGAATATTTTCGGTGGGTTCTCTATCTATTTATTTTATAGGTGTGAAACTTCTGTTGGGATCTCATTTGCCTCTCTCCTGGACCTAGTCCTTAAGTCAAAGAAAAAATATGTTCCTTCTGTAGTTGAAAGGATGTCTCAACATTGAATCTTGAAATTATGAGGCAAAGTCATTGAAATATAAAAGTTTTAAGTACTTATTAATAAATTGATTTCAAGTCAATTTCACATTTCCAAGATCACTCTCACTCAAGTGGTCTTGAAAATGTAATTCCAGAATAAAATGTCAGCATACTCAAGACCACTTTCATACTTGAGCTCAATTTATTAATCCCTATAAATGTTTATCGTAATCCTACTAATATTATAAATGCGAAAGTTTGTGAGTGTGGATGTATGTATGTATGTATGTTTGTTACTCCTTCACGCAAAAACTACTGAACGGATTTGGATGAAATTTGGAACACAGATAGATTATAACCGGGATTAACATATAGTATACTTTTTAACCCAATAATCCAATACTACGCGGATGAAGTCGCGGGGCACAGCTAGTGTGTATATAAATGTTTATGTATTTCTTAAATTGACGACCGCTTGGTGCAGTGGTTCGAGCGTAGGCCGCTCGGCTCACTGCACATGGTGGTTGCGGGTTCGATTCCCGCCAGGGCAAATTTCGGAAATGGCCTTTACGTAATTTGCCCAGGTCTGGGTGTCACTGGGATCCCCCCCAGTCCATTGTACGGTACCCATAGTACAAGCTTTGCTTAGTTTGGGACTGTACAGTTGGTGTGTCTGTCTGGCGATATTTATTTATTTAAAAAAATTACTTCTTATTGAATTAATATTTGGAAAGGTCTTAGTTAGCTGCAGATCTAAACTAAATAAATATTAAATGGTATCTATTAAGAGTAACCAGCCATACTGGCATAAAACCGATGTTAGTTTTGCACAGGTATATACTGGCTCCAACAATTAATTGATTTATTGATTATTTTATTTTATTAACACACATATAAATATAACATAAACTTAAAACTGAGTAGCAACTACTTATACATTCAGTTACTTACAACTCATACAACATTTAAATGTTTAGCGGAAAAGGGGAGATCTTCCAGCCAGGCGGGTGTTGTGCCTGGCGGGGCGGCCGCTATGCCCCGCTGGTTATTTTTTTTTTTTTTTTTTTTTTGAATTGACTATATGTTGTTGGCCAGAGTGGCCATAACAACTTCACCCGGACAGAGGGCGAGCGCAAGTGCGCTCCAGCCAGAGGGGCAGGGGGGCAGCTAGCTCAAGGGCGCCACAAGGGACACGACCTCGGCTTGGGCCGCTGCCAGGAGAGGTGGCGAGGGTAAATCTACCACCGGATCGGAACGCGACCTCGACTGAGAAGATCCGGCAAGAAACTCAGCGGGCTTGTCGGGTGCCAAGGTGCGTCTAGGTAAGTAGACGCACCTTCTAGCGGAAGCGGGGGTTCGTCGACCTCGCCGGCGAGGTCGGTGTCTGGTGGGGAGTGTGCGTGTGTCGTTCTCCTCGACATCTGAGTCTAGGAGAGCGGTGAGTGGGTCGGGGGGGTCCAGCAACACATGCCGCGGCCTGCGGCGGCATGCAACTGGCGCGTGTGTAGGTGCATAATCGGCGGCGGCGACGATTAAGGCATTGGTGTGTTCAGAAGCCTTCTTGAAATAGCGTTCGGACGCTATTTTGAAGTGCTTCTGGATAGAATCGAGGCGTAAGTCAGAATGAAGGTCTACGTTCCTTACGAACCACGGGGCTCCGACGGCTTGGCGAAGGAAGCGGGACTGAATGGCCTGGAGGCGACTAATGTGCGAGTTGGCCGCGTGAGCGAACACAACGCTCGCATAAGACATGATAGGGCGTATGCAAGCTTTGTATAGTGTCACCTTATTTCTAAGGGACATTTTACTCCGCTTGCATAAGAGATAATGAAGGCGACCGAGCACAAAGGCGGCTCGATTGCGGACGTTTCTAATGTGAGGACCGAAGGTCATGGAGCCATCAAGAGTGACCCCGAGATATTTAACTGATTTGGACCAAGGGATAGGCTGCTTGTACAAAGAGACAGTACCTAAGTTGGAGCGAGTGTGGCGTTTGGAGGGGCGTCGAGAGGTGGTCCTGGCAAAAAGCACGGCTGCGCTTTTGTCCGGGTTCACCTCTATTCGCCATTTCCTAAACCACTCTCCGAGAGAATTGACAGCGCGTTGGAGAACGCGTGTGATTTGAGCCTTGTTACGATGGGAGAAATAAAGCGCGGTATCATCCGCGTAAAGGGCGAGTTGCACATTGTTCGTGCGGGGAATGTCATTGGTGTACAGACTGTACAAGAGGGGGGAGAGCACGGAGCCCTGCGGGACTCCTGCCCTGATGGGGTGGGGTGAGGAGAGCGTGCCCTCGACTCGATATCGAAAGGTACGGTTTGACAAGAAGTCTCTTAAGATGAGCACGAGACTGTCCGGCACGCCTAAGAGGTACAGCTTGTAAATCAAGCCGTTGTGCCAGACTTTGTCAAACGCCTTAGCGACGTCAAAGAAGAGAGCTCCCGTGGATAGGGGGCGACCGGGGGAGGAGTTGAGACCTTTGAGAACGTACTCCGTGATGCGGTGTACTTGGTGGACACAAGAGTGGCCAGCCCGAAAGCCGAACTGCTCGTCTATGAGAAGATGATTTGAAAAGATATACTCTTTGAGTCTTGCTAATAGCAGGCGCTCATAGAGTTTGGCAATGGCCTTGAGGAGGCTAATGGGACGGTAGCTCGCAGGGACGTTGCGGGGCTTACCGGGTTTATGAATGCCGATGACTATTGCCTCCTTCCACGCGTTGGGAAAGATGCAATTCGTCATAGCGGCATTGAAAATAGCTACTAGGAGACAGATAAGTTGGGCGGGTAAGAGTTTGAGAACTCTGTTGCTAATGCCGTCAGAGCCCGGGGCCTTTTTGGGATTGAGACCTTTAATCAAGTCCTTTACCTCGGATTCGGTTACCGGTGTGAGAGTGGTAGTGAGGGGTAAGGAAACCCTGCGCTCGACTTCCCTATCAACGAGTTCCAGGTGGTCGGGATCAGAGGATTGGGTGCTAGGGGAGCACTGGTTCTCGAGAGCGGAGGCTAGAAGCTCGGCCTTTTCGTCGTCATCGAAAGCAGGGGGGTCACCTGAAGGGCGTAATAGGGGAGGCATTGTGACAATGGAGTCGGACTTTAAGGCTCTCGCCAACTTCCAGTAAGCTAGATGCGATGGAGAGATTCCTTCGAGAAGGTCACCCCACCGCGCGTTCCTAAGCTCGGCGATGCGACGCTTTACATCACGCTGTAAAGCGCGCATGCGAACACGGTTAGCTTCGGTGGGGTAAGAATCGTAAGCTCTGATGGAGGCATTCTTAGCTCGGACCAGTTCTTTGATATCGTCCGGCAGGACGAAGCGGTGCGAGTCACCTACCTCGACCTGCTTAGACGAGTGGCTGAAGGCCGACTGGAGATGGTTGGAGAAGGCATCTACAGCCTGAGACGTGTCCTGAGGGGACATGAGGGGTTCAGGGATGTTGGCGAGGTGTGGAGAAGAGACATCCGCTAAGGAAGTACTTAGCTTTTGCCAATCCATCACAGAACGCGTGGTCGGTTGAGATAGAGGGGAAGGTCCGAGCTGCATGAGGACGGGACGATGGTCGGAGTCGAGCTCTTGGAGAACTTCCAAGGAGCGCAACCGTAGGGTAATACCCTTGAGGAGGGCAATGTCTAGGACATCAGGGCGATGTGCTAGGTTGGTCGGGAAGTGAGTGGGGTGCATGGGGGCGATGACGTCAAAGTCGAGCTGATCGACTAGGGCGTCAAGTCGCCTCCCATTAGGGGTGGTAAGGAGGCTATTCCACCTGACATGCTTGCAGTTGAAGTCGCCAGCCAGTATGACTGCGCTTCCCAGATCAAGGAGTGCTTCGATGTCACTCCTAAGCAGAAGCTTGTTAGGTGGAAGGTAGATGGAGGCTATGACCACGGCAGGATGGCCAGTGAGGGAAAGACGACAGACCGAGGCTTCTATGTTCGTGAGCGCAGGGGGGTCGAGGGGGATGCAGTGGAGGGACCTCCTGTAATAAATGGCAGTCCCACCCCCGCGGGCTGTGAGCCTGTCATTCCTTACAAGATTATAGTTTGCGATTTTGGGATCGCGACGGGACGGCTTAAGCAGGGTCTCCTGCACCAGCAAGAGATCAACCTGATGATCCCGAAGGAATTCACCAACCTGATCCCTCTGCTGGGAAAGGCCGAAAGCGTTGAAGAACGCTAGGGATAGGTGATGGGGTTTGGTTCGTTGGATATGTAAATCCATTACGGGTTTAAGCGGGAGTCAAAAATGGAGAGGGAGTCGTACACATCCATGTACGACTGCATGACGCCTAATCTCTCAAAGGGAGAGGAGACGTTTCGCAGCTCGTGCGCTAGTGAGCGAATCCGTTCAACGTTGACGACGTTGAAAAAATCGCTCACCAGCGCGAGGTCGTTAGCCCAGCTGGTGGCGGAGGTAGGCGCAGAGGGCGCGGGGCGAGGGCGGGGGGCAAGAGGGCGCGCAGGGGCAGTCTGCACCGGGAGGGAGGCGGTGGCCGTGTATGGGAGCGGTTTGCTCCATACATTAGCGTGTGGGGAGGGGCGCGCTGGGAGCGCAGGCTTTGGCGCAGAGGGCGCGGGGGCGGGGGGTGCTGAAGGCAGAGAGGGGCGGGGCGCAGAGGGCGCAGTGGGGATAGGTGCGAACACCGGGGGAGGCGCAGAGGGCGCAGAGGGCTGAGAGGCAGCCCGTGCCGACGCACGAGGGCGTCCACGCCTCGCCACCCCGCTGCTCCCCTTTGGGGCCTTGGGGCAACCGCGATAATTCGCGGTGTGCCCCTGAGTCCCGCAGAGGACACAGCTCGGCGGCTCGGTCGCGGTCTCCCTCGAGCGCGAGCACTCACTAGTCGGGTGATCCCCGATGCATTTGACGCATCGGGGACGGGCGTTACAATTACGGGCAGAGTGCCCCCGCTGGTTATTCTCGGGGTCTTGTATATATAGTCACGATGCTTGCGAGACTTAATATCGTGATTCAGTTTTTCTATGAAGAATCCGTACATTGTATTGAGGCGCTGCATTTAGCGCCATCTGTCCGCTTCTGTCGGCGACGTGAATGTGAGGTCGCCACAAATGTTTTCACACATGCTTGTTATTAAAAATTTATAATAATAAGTGTAGTAAAAAAGGTATATTTTTCAGAAAGAAGATTCCAAATAAAAAAGTGTCGGTAGCGATCACACCAAACGGCCTAGCTGATGGTGTAACTAAAAATGAAGAGGGTACCGAGTATTTTGTCCTACCGTATGAGATGGACATGACTATTAGCAAATTCCTCGACTTCTTGGACCAAAAAAGGTACTTACCACTTATATATTTACTGACAAATGAATTAATTGTTTCAGTACAAATTAATCATAAGTAGGAGCATAAATTATTGAATTCTGGACTCAAGCACAGAATACAATGACATATCCTAAATATGTAGTATGCTGCAATTCTGTCTGTCTGTTTCTTACGTTTTCACGCCTAAATTGCTGAACAAATTTCGACGAATTGTGCATAAGTAGGTGCATAAGCTATCTATTGTTGCGAAAGTAAAACTTGAAGGGGTGAAATAGAGGGTGGATGTTTGTTTGTAAATTCCGCTCCGAGATCCAAGCGGACTAATTTGCGGGCAAAAGCGGTATACAGAAGAATCGCGACAATATAAATAGCTACTCTCGCTATGCGGCAATAAGGTGCAGACTCAACTGATTTGGGTGCCCTCGAGGTGCTGCGTCCCTATAGATGTTACGTGGGACTCAAGACCAGGAGACTGGCCTGACTCCAGGCCAATATTAACTGTTCCAGGCCTTAGTCCATTTGTCTAGAGCACACATGTTCGTTGTTGACTATTAATAAGTAATGAATTAAAAATATCACCCATGAGTACATATTACTTAGTTTTTTTAATTACTTCTTGGTTGTAATTATTGTTTTTTCTACAGGAAGAACTTCATTCCTTACATTCAGAAGCAGAATTCCAACTTTACAGAGGATTTCCACGAACTGTGGCCCGATGTGTTGCCAGACATACCATTTGCAAGTGTTGCCTTCAACAAGAAACCGGATGCTGTAAACTTTTGGTGCGGCGATGAGAGAGCTGTCACTTCTAGTGAGTTCTATCACAAGTGTTTAGATTTGTTTTAATTGTAAATGGAGTCTAATTAGCCCACCTAACTAGGATAGATGCAGTGATAGGATGTCAGGTTCTTACTATTACTACGAGCAGGGATGCCTGGCTATGCAGTGTCTATGGCTCATTGGTCTGTGCCTATATTATAATATAAGGAACTCCTTTGCAATTTCTACTTCTAGATCACAGACTTTTAGGTCTAGAACAACCTAGTTTAGGCTGAGCGTTGTCTGTCAGTCACCCAGTGTAAGAGTTTGAGGCCCGTATTAATAAATCGATCTCAAGTCTGAAAGGAGTCTTGAGTACGCGTTTGACATGTCATTTTGTACTGGAATGACATAAGAATGACATTTTCAAGACCGCTCTCAGACTTGAGATCGATTTATTAATGCGGCCATTAGGTAGTACATTCAAGTACCATTATTATTACGTTTCAGTGCACAAAGACCCATATGAGAACATTTACTGTGTCATTGATGGTTACAAAGAGTTCATCCTGATCCCCCCTACTGACCTCCCCTTCGTGCCTTACAAGAGGTACCCTCAAGCACAGTTTGAGTATTGTGAGGATAAGTGGAGGATAGTACCGAAGGATGAGGATCAGAATTGCGATGGAGGTGACTTGGACTCTGGTGTTCCAGCTGGTCTACCTTGGATTTCTATAGGTAGGTAAATAAATAATCTAATTTTAGTGTAGGTACACTATCGACCTCTAGCGGTAACAGTTGGTTTTACATATATAACAAATGAAAATAACGAGTGGCGCAGTGGTTTGAGCACCGGGTGGTTACGGGTTCAATTCGTCGGGGCAAATTCCGGAAATGGCCTTTTCGTAATTTGTCCAGGTATAGGTTTCACTGAGATCGCCCCCAGTCCGTTTTACGGTATCCATAGTATAAGCGTTGCTTGGTTTGGGACTATACAGTTGGTGTGTCAGTCTGGCGATATTTATTTATTTTATTTATAACGGATACGGAATTCGGGTTTCATTGCCAACTAAAATGATCACATGCTATACCATGCAGAAACCTGCATTTCTGTTGAAGGACATGTGTAGTTCACCAATCCGCATTACTTATATTTTCAGATCCCCTATACCCTGATTACACAGCCTACCGCGCCTTCCACAAAACCCACATGTACAGGGTCAGGTTGAACAAGGGAGACTGTCTGTATCTACCGAGCCTGTGGTTCCACCACGTCACTCAGAGCCACGGTTGCATCGCAGTCAATTACTGGTACGACATGGAGTTTGATATCAAGTATACCTACTTCAAAATGTTGGAGAAACTTTGTGAAAATAGGTTTGGTATGTAGGCGGCCAGGTTCCGGCGGCCAAGTCCAGGCGGCCAAGTCCCGGCGGCCAGGTCCTGGCGGCCAATGAGCAGCGGTCAGTTCATCTTTAGTTTTTATGATTCAACACCAATGCCACAGGCGATGTGAACGGCTTTGGCCGCCATGCCAAACGGCCGCAGTGTACCTGGCCGCCTTATGCGCGTGTATTGTATCTAAAGGTAAGCATAGACAGACAAACGTCGCGTCGTAAGAACTGCGTATTTTGTTTTTGTATTAATTTATTATGTTAACCAATAAACAATTTTATATGATGCTGCATTTTATTTTATTACACGTAATACAATGACAAGTGCGTACACAAACGACGTAGGCCTCACACATCTGAATGACGATGTGTACTGTCCGGATAATTTCACGTTCTGAAAAGAAAGTCATATTTAAAGGCGAAAAAGGTGACTGTTTTATCAGGGCCCGTACCACGTTAGCTACTTAAAACGCAATAGAAAAGCAAACGCTTGGCCAAATATTTGGTACTCCACTCGCGTCTGATTTGCGAGAGGCTCATAAGCCATCGAACGCTCTGTAGTTTTTTAAATTATGTTTTACATCCGCTATCGTACATCGTGCACTTATACCAACATGCAGACTTCAAAAAATAATTATAAAACGAAATGGCACTTTGCAATTTGCGTTTCTGTTGCGTTTTAAGTAGCTAACGAGGTTGGGGCCCCGTCTTGAAGCTGCGATATGTGAATTTTTCGTTTCGAATGATTTAATGAAATACCCTTGCTGCTGTAGCAGTGTGTGCTCGTACCATGACGTCGGGGTAGACGTTCGACCTCGGAGCCATGTAGTCCATCTTGCAGAGCCCGCGGGGCGAGCATATGCCGACATTGTTGTGGACAATGCAAACGTTGCCGGGGGACCAGGCGCGCAGCGCCGCCGTGCGGTTGCAGTGCTCGTCCTCGCACAGACGGATCGTTACATTGGCTGGGGAGAGAGGATAATATCACAAAAGGAATGGTCAACTGACCAATAACAGACATCAACAGAAAAATATACATACAGGGTGAAATTAAATTTATCGGCCAAACTATGATGCGTGATCCTTCTCGTAGCAAAGAATATTTAGACTAGCACTTCTTCAATATCGGACGACTACACTGACGTTATGATCAAAAATTAAGCATCGCTTTATACTATGGGTAGGTAGCGGAATATAATATAGAAAGTATAAAAAAAAATATATATAAAGAGTTGACAAAAAAAGAGTCTCTCCGGCGGGGAATCGAACCCCGGTCTCCCGCGTGACAGGCGGGGATACTTACCACTATACTACCGAAGATGTGTTAACAGTGAGTGAAAATAGTGTTAATAATATAAAAATACTACACAATGGACTGGGGCGGCGATCTTAGCGATACGTGAATTGTTTCCACGTATTTAGCGATACGTGAATTTTTTCCACGTATTTTGTTATTAGGCCTCGGTGTGCATCCTTCCTATACGTAGATTAAACAAATGCGATATGTACACTTCATGCAGTCATATGGGCCCGGGCATAGTTTTTATTTTATTTATTTATTTATGTTCAGGCATCGTAGGCCCATATATAAATACCTTATAAACTAACATACATATTAATAATAACTAAACTAAACTAATAGTGATAGGTAGTGATTAAGTTGTATGGAAGTATCGTCATTTTTAGAGCTAGAAGCTTGAAACTATTCTTTAGGCCGTTGATTCGATATAAATAAATATGACATTCAAAGTTTTATTCTCAAGGGTGTACAATAATTTGCCTAAATAATTAAAAATGATACCCAAAGACACTATTCCACGCAGGCACAGCTAGTAATTTATAAACATTTCCCAAAGTAGGTAGTTAATCATTGAATTAGGGTATAAATATTTTTTCCTCAGTCAAGCGGGTTGGTGGTTCTCGTGCTGTAGGTAGGCCGGCAGGTACTCACGGCCGCTGTACTCCCCGGGCCAGCTGGGCGGCAGCGGCTGGCTCCTGGCGAGGATGTCTCTCGCCGCCAGCTGTGCGTGCTGTAGGTAGGCCGGCAGGTACTCACGGCCGCTGTACTCCCCGGGCCAGCTGGGCGGCAGCGGCTGGCTCCTGGCGAGGATGTCTCTCGCCGCCAGCTGTGCGTGCTGTAGGTAGGCCGGCAGGTACTCACGGCCGCTGTACTCCCCGGGCCAGCTGGGCGGCAGCGGCTGGCTCCTGGCGAGGATGTCTCTCGCCGCAAGCTCCGCGCCCACGCACTGCCCCTCGCCCTCCCCGTACAGCTTGCAGCATATACCGCACATGCTGGCCTCGCCGATCGCACCACCCTAAGGGATGTAGCGACATCTAGGTCTTATTTTATACATGAGCGATATTTTGCATAACGCCTTAGTACCTACCAGCACTTAGAAGTAGCTACTTACATACTTAAGAATAGTCTATCACGGTCGAGGCCAATTTTTTTTTCATGACTTTAAACACACTATGGCCTTATTAATAAATACATCTCAAGTCTGAAAGCGATCTAAGAAATGTAATTCTTATGTGATTCCAGTACGAAATACACGTTAAAAGCGTACGTACCTACTCAATACCGCTCTCAGACTTTAGATCGATTTATACGGGCCTTAATCTCTGTATTTAATAACTTAATAAAAATTGCTATGTATTTTCTTCCTTACGGCGGGTGCAAGTGCACCCCCTTGTACCCTGCTGCCATCGCACACGGACATACCGTCCCCCTGGAGGTACAGTCGCACTCGCGCAGGCCGAGCAGCGCGCACTCGGCGGCGTGGCACGTGCCGTCCAGCAGGCACCGCCCGCCCAGCCCGCACGCGCACTCCAGCGTGCTGTTCGGGCACGTGCACTCGCGCTCCTGCATCCTGCAGTCCTGGACGCAAAGGCCTTACAGAGTCCTAGGCCCGTATTAATCAATCGATCTCAAATCTGAGAGCCATCTTGGAAATGTCATTCTTATGTCATACCAGTAAAAAATGACATGTCGAAAGCATAGCTCAAGATCGTTTTATTAATACTGTTGCGACCTAGAAACTACTTGGTCAAATATCTCGAAGGATCCTTATTTTATCAGCTTTATACAAAAACGCATTGTTAGTCTAGATGTACGCCATCGAATAATTACGAAGGATCTCTAAAAGTTGAATGTTCGAGACTGTAGGTATGTAGGTATAAAGTGAACGCGTTATCGGCGCGGCGACGGCTGCGAATACCTACTCGCGAACGAATACAAAGGGAAGCCGACAATGGGTCTCGGGATCGTTCGATTGTGATTATTATTACCTACATACCTACCAAGAATGTTCAGGAAAATACCAGCTCGCATCTTTATTCCGTATATAAGGTGTTGACGACGGGCAGCGAGTTAGTTACTTCTTGGAAGCGACAGTGTACGGAACTCAAGTAAGCGAACGAAGAGTGATATACCAGTGACCTAGGCGATTATATTGGAATACTGTGTGACTGCTAAGTGATTCGGAACAGTGTTTGTTGTATGTAACTAGTGATAGTGAACTAGTGTAGTACTGTGTATTTGTCTAGTTTGTGAAGAGCGAAATAAACCCTTTATACACCGGAACGGCATTTAGTGTACCTACCCCTAGTACCTAACAATTGGTGTCAGAAGCGGAATGCCGTTACTACCGCGAGACGAAGAAGGGCGTACTCCACGAACCAGACGTCAAGTCGAGATGGATGCCGCACGTCAACGTAGTCGTGAAAAAGAAGAGCGTCAAGTTGATGCCGGTGTTCCGGCGGGAGCTGAGGCAGCATCAACAGGTAGTTCTTCGGAATTGAACTTGGCAGCGTTGATGGCCTCTATGCAGCAAATGCTCAAGGCCAATCAAGAGGCCAGCGAGCGAATGATCCAGGCCAATCAAGAGGCCAGCCAGCGAATGATCCAGACCAATCAAGAGGCTAGCCAGCAGGAGTTCAAAGGGTTGATGCAGGCCAATCAAGAGTCTAGTCAGCAGGACTTCAAACAAATAATGGAGAACATGCGCGCAATGGAGGCTAATCAGCAAGTGATCCAAGCCAATCAAGAGGCGGTCTTGGGTAAAATCGACGCTGGAATCACTATTCTGGGTGAGAAAGTAAAGACACTAGAAGACCGCATGCAGGTACTGAACGACGAGGTGAATCAGAAGACTGGAACCCTCGAAAACCGCCTGATTGTGCTTAATAAAGAGATAACCCTGAAGACTGAGACCTTCGAAAGCCGCTTAGAGGTAATGAATAAGGAAATGGTGAGGCTGAAGACTCAAGGACCTATTTCAGTAGCTTCACCACCATCCACAAAGCTCGATCTCCCGCGCTTTGATGGGACTTCCTCGTGGACAGCCTTCAAGTACCAGTTTGAGATACTTGCAATTGGAAATTCCTGGAGCAGTGAGCAGTCCTTTGCAGCCCTGGCGCTTGCCTTACGGGGAGATGCTTTAATGGTACTGGAAAATCTGCCGCCTGAAGGAAAGACGCTGGAGACTCTGATGGATGCACTGGACACACGCTACGGTGAAAAACATCTGGAATATGTTTATCGAGCGCAACTCCACGAAAGAAAACAAAAGGCTAATGAAAGTCTCCAACAGTGGGCACAGGAGGTGGAAAGGCTAGTTCGTCGTGCTTACCTATCGGCACCAGAAATGATTGAGAAGACTCTGCTGGATGCTTTCATCAGTGGCATAAGAGAAACGGAAGTTAGGACCTTTGTACGGCTGGGTCACCATCAAACTTTGAAGAACGCGCTTGCACATGCTCTCGAAGTGGAGGCTGTTCGGCAGGACTCTAAATTAAATAAGGTCAGAGAGGTTAAGGAAGTTGTTAAAGAAGAAAGGAAGCCTCGGTTTGTCCCAACTTGTTATGGCTGTGGTGGTAAGGGACATATTCGCTTGGAATGTCCGTCAAAGAAGAGAAAGGTCGCGGACGAGTCCGAGACACAAGCGGAACCAAGTGTCCCGTTAAACTAGACGTCGCCAGGGCCGCGGGGCGGGCGCTGGCTGGTCATGTTGAGGCCCCAACAGTCACTATAACTCAAGTTTGCAATGGAAATAGTCTGATCATCGAAGCCACCTTAGACAACCAAACTTGCAGTTTAACTGTTGATACTGGAGCATCGCGTACAATTGTGAGGCCGGAACTACTGACACGCACCATAATGTGGGAAAAGCGATCACCGTCATGCCGTCTGCAAACAGCCACTGGCCAGCCAGTTTCCGTCCTCGGTGAAACAGATGTTAAATTAAGAATTGGCGACCGAGTCTATCTCCAGTCAGTGTTGATTGCTAATATTACTGATGATTGCATTTTGGGACTAGATTTCTTGAAGAAGCAACAGTGTGTTTTGGATGTAGCCAAAGGAGTGCTAAGGTTTCCTGATCAAGAAGTCTGTTTACAAGGATCGCGCCCGTGTACACTTTATTGTTTGAGGGATACCACATTGGCTCCGAAATCAGAAACCTTAGTGAGAGTTAAATTTCCTGCGAAGACTGAGCAAGGAAGATGTCTCATCGTAGAAGATGCTGGCAATCACCCGAGTTTAATTACAGCAAGGACGTTACTGATGTCGAACGGAATTACTAGGGTAAGAATCCTAAACCTTAGTAATGAAGAAGTACAGCTGAAGAAGAATAGTGTGGTCGGAAAATGCGAGGAAGTACAGTACCTGAGAAAATTAAGCGCTCCAGATAAACAGGAAGGTACGCAGATCGCAGAGGATCACATCTGGGAACTTCTGGAAGCTTCTAAGGAAAATTTATCGGCATCGGAACTACAGCATGCCAAGAAGCTGTTGCTAGAATTTAGAGATATTTTCGCAACCGGAAATAATTGTGGAAAGACAGGACTCGTCAAACATCGAATCGATACAGGCGATGCCAGGCCTATAAAACTAAGACCCCGAAGATTACCATGGGCTAGAGAAAAGGAGGTGACAGATATGATTAATGACATGGCTGATAACGGAATAATTGAACCTTCTACGAGTCCATGGTCTTCACCCGTGGTGCTGGTAAAGAAGAAGGATGGCAGTACAAGGTTCTGCGTGGATTACCGAATGCTGAATAATGTCACGAAGAAAGACAGTTACCCCTTGCCTCGAATTGACGACACGCTGGACATGCTCAGTGGTATGAAGTGGTTCTCAACCATCGATTTAAAAAGTGGCTATTGGCAGGTCGAGCTCAGCCCAGAGGACAAGGAGAAGACTGCTTTTAGTACAGGAATCGGGAACGGATTGTGGCAGTTCAACGTTATGCCATTCGGCTTATGTAATGCTCCGGCTACATTTGAGCGCCTTATGGAGCGAGTAATGGTGGGTTTACTCGGGGACGTGTGCCTGGTCTACCTTGACGATGTAATTGTTATGGGCCGCAGCTTCGAGGAAAATCTGAAGAACTTGGAAAAAGTTTTCACTCGGATCCGTGAGGCTAATCTTAAACTGAGTCCTAAGAAGTGTGCTCTGTTCAAAAAGGAGGTCAGTTATCTTGGACACGTTATCTCAACCGATGGAGTTAAGACCGACCCCGAGAAGATAAAATCTGTTCAAGAATGGCCTTCTCCAAAGAACAAAACAGAAGTACGAGCGTTCCTTGGACTATGTGCATACTACAGACGCTTTATCAAGAGTTTTTCAGATATTGCGAAGCCTTTACATCGTCTAACGGAAGATAAACGCGATTTCGTTTGGGACCTGGAATGCAAGAAAGCTTTCATTGAGCTGAAACAACGATTGTGTGAGGCCCCAATATTAGGTTACCCAACGAGAGAAGGAAGATTCATCGTGGATACTGACGCCAGTAACACCGGAATAGGTGGTGTTTTGTCACAAATACAGGGAGATCACAACGTTGTCATAGCGTACTTCAGTAAATCCCTTTCCAAGCCAGAGAGAAATTACTGTGTTACTCGCCGTGAATTGCTAGCTGTGGTGAAGACCTTACAACATTTCAACAAATATCTTATAGGAAGGGAGTTTACACTAAGGACAGACCACGCTGCATTACAATGGTTACTACAATTTAAAAACCCAGAGGGACAAGTTGCACGATGGATCGAGCAACTACAGGAATTTTCTTTTGTAATAGAACACCGCAGTGGAAAAGGGCATGGTAATGCTGACGCTTTGTCACGGAGACCGTGTGCCGAAGACTGCAAACATTGCCTAAGGAATGAATTCCGGGAAGAGGTCAAGCTCATAGGGACTCACGGAATCGACGACGAATGGACCGGAGCCAGTATGAAGAAAGCGCAGGAGGAGGATAATGACCTACAACCTATACTGCAATGGAAACAGAGCGGAAATAGACCCCAATGGAGTGATGTGTCAACCTACAGCTCAACTACGAAAAGTTATTGGGCCCAGTGGGACAGTTTGGCTCTGGTAGATGATGTGCTATATAGGAAATGGGAATCAAACGACGGTAAGGAAATCACCATGCAAGTGATAGTGCCGCGGAGTAAGGTAGCCCCTCTTCTACGGCACCTTCACGATGGTGTTTCTGGTGGGCACCTAGGAGTCAAGAAAACCCTGGTTAAGGTGCGACAGCGGTTTTATTGGCTGCGCTGTCGAGAAGACGTCGAGGATTGGTGTCGCAGATGCACTGCGTGTGCGTCAGTGAAAGGCCCGCAGACAAGAAGCAGGGGAAAACTGAAGTTGTACAACGTTGGAGCCCCATGGAAGCGCATCGCGATAGATGTTGCTGGACCGTTTCCGATGACTGAGGATGGGAACAAATACATCATAGTAGTGCAAGATTACTTCACTAAGTGGCTGGAAGTATTTGCAACACCAAACCAGGAGGCACTTACTGTAGCAAAGAAGCTGGTTCAGGAAGTGGTCTGTCGGTATGGCGTACCTATGGAGTTCCATTCTGATCAAGGGCGGAATTTCGAGTCTGCGCTGTTTCAAGAGATGTGCAAATTACTCGGAATGAACAAGACTCGTACGACTCCAGCACACCCGCAGTCAGACGGAATGGTCGAGAGGTTTAATCAGACCCTGGAAAACCACTTGGCCAAGGTCGTAGACGATCATCAGCGGGACTGGGACCAATACATTCCGTTGTTTCTGATGTCCTATCGATCTGCAGTACATGACAGTACGAGCCACACTCCAGCCTAAGTAAATTTTGGTCGAGAAATGAGGCTCGAATTGATCGCCAGTGGACGCGATAACAGGCACGCCACCCGACAGTCCTAAGCCTGTTACAGATTATGTGAGTGACCTTCAAAACCAACTGGACGAAGTGCATCGAATGGTACGGGAATACAACTTGAAGTCAAGTACGAAGATGAAGACCCGGTACGACCGAAATGCAAACGCCAATGGTTTTGAAGAAGGGACACTGGTGTGGCTTCACCATCCTCTTCGCAGAAAAGGGAAGTCCCCGAAACTTCAGGCTCGCTGGGAAGGACCTTATACAGTTATTGCGAGGATCAACGATGTGACCTATCGCATTAAGAAGGGACTTCGAGGAAAGCCAAAGGTAGTACATGTCGACAGATTAGCTCGGTATCATGGAACAAATGATGCTCGGGACGAGCATGACTAAGAGGGGGGTAATGTTGCGACCTAGAAACTATTTGGTCAAATACCTCGAAGGATCCTTATTTTATCAGCTTGATACAAAAACGCATTGTTATTCTAGATGAACCCCATCGAATAATTACGAAGGATCTCTAAAAGTTGAATGTTCGAGACTGTAGGTATGTAGGTATAAAGTGAACGCGTTATCGGCGCGGCGACGGCTGCGAATACCTATTCGCGAACGAATACAAAGGGAAGCCGACAATGGGTCTCGGGATCGTTCGATTGTGATTATTATTACCTACATACCTACCGAGAATGTTCAGGAAAATACCAGCTCGCATCTTTATTCCGTATATAAGGTGTTGACGACGGGCAGCGAGTTAGTTACTTCTTGGAAGCGACAGTGTACGGAACTCAAGTAAGCGAACGAAGAGTGATATACCAGTGACCTAGGCGATTATATTGGAATACTGTGTGACTGCTAAGTGATTCGGAACAGTGTTTGTTGTATGTACTAGTGATAGTGACCTAGTGTAGTACTGTGTATTTGTCTAGTTTGTGAAGAGCGAAATAAACCCTTTATACACCGGAACGGCATTTAGTGTACCTACCCCTAGTACCTAACAATACGGTCTCTAGGCATGGGTTCATTTAAACATTAAGTCTATTTCACATAGGAAGTCCCGCGGTAAATAAACCGGAACTAATTAATACACAATGTTAATTGTATTGCTGACACCCGGGACTTTGTATGTGACATACACGGTACGAAGAAACATTTGAAATTTACTGTCATGAGACAATAATGAATTAGGTCTATCACATATTCTGTTATGAATATGATAGAGACAAATGCTCGGTGGATGTAAGATGTAACCAACAGAGTGGGCTTACGGTAGGCCACTGAAGTAGAACTGATAGCTCGCTTGTCTTTTCGAAGCTTTACTAGGTACCTACTTTAGAATTTTTCATGTAGGTAGCTTGTTAAAATTTGTACCGTCTACCGTCATCTGCCTAACCCCGATTAATGTGATATTTTTTGATGTCGTCCTTTTCTTCATGACACTGTACTGACCGACTTCCGTGTGGCATGGACGTCGTCGCGCGTGCTCCTGTGCCTAAATTCCTAATCGGGTGAAATCTACCTAATCTGCTGTGTATTTGTGTTGTGTGCACTCTAAAACCATTGGGAGCGCTCCAGTGTTGTGCCTGTGCTGTAGAACCTGAGGATCCAGCCATACCACCCGAGGAATGCGCCCGCCTCCATCGTGCCGGTAATGTGCACGCGTGACATTGACCTGACCCTTACAGTTCTGCCTCCCCTCCATATATTTGCATTATTGGATTTAGCCCAGGATAGCCGTACCTACCTAATCAGGACCCAGCACTATTCCCGCGACACTAGGTGGGTATGCCTTATATCTGACACAATTATACCTATACGAGAGGATATGGAAGGAGGGGGACAGGGGTTGTTAGAGGTATATACCTCCTTTTAGCCACTGCCTTTTTCATGAATCATGTAAAAAGCACTAGCTACGTCCGTGACTCTACCTAAATAAATATAGGTCCTAAAAAATTTATTGTATCACTTATAACTCCACAGATGTTTTGTGCTGCACTCTGGTAGCACAATAGATCTATGGAGTCGCGTGAAATACTTAGGTATTAAAAAGTAAATCTACTAACAATACCACTCTTAGTGAGGTCCGCCAGTTGGCAGTTGGCGTTGCAGCAGAGCCCCTGGGAGGGGTGGCACATCGCGGACGGCGCAACCGAGCACCCGTCCTTGTGCAGGGTGCTGTAATTCATGCTGCGTTCAGATTAATAACATTTAGGATAATTGAACAATATCACCTATTATCCTAGAAATATCGTATAGGATTGTGCGGCTACAAACCCCGGCACACACCTCAGGGTTTTGAGAAATCTATAAGATCTTCTTTTAATAATTAAGTATGTTGAAAATAATTAAATGAAATACTTAATTTAAATTTATAACTAGTTATTAAAATTAAAAAAAAAATCAAAGGTATATACTTTTTTTGTCAAAAACTGGTAACCCTCCAACTGTCAAGTTACGGATTAAAATTAAAAGTCGAAATACCTATAGCTAGTTGGTGATAGCGCTAAAGTATGGAGTCTTAAGAAATCAATATTGTATGTACCCTTCTTCGAAGACTAGGGCTCCGCCAGCGCGCGGGGTGCAGCAGGGGTCTCTATGGATGCACCGCGATGGCAGGCCACAGTCGCAGGCTTCACCATCTTCCACTATTCCTACGGAAGAATAGATAGGAGACGACTGTAGAGTACATCACAATACCAGACAAAAAAAAAACCATTGGTCTATTTAACTAATACTACGCCTCGTGTACATTTTATTTGGGCACAGCTATTTCGTGAGCCTGTTGAAGACTAGGTAGCTGGTACGGAACTGGAACTCTCTGACGTCAACGCCATTTGTCCATAGAACGACTGGCTATGCAATTGTTTGAGAAGTGGCATGTATTTTTAAGTACCTATTGATATAAGGTATTTAATTGGATGTAGCTAATATTATTAAATAATACCGATGATGTAGGTACGGACATCAAAAACAAAACTGATGGGTTTTTCAAATAGCTGGATTTAGATCATATCACTCGCTACCAACCTAAGTATATAAAATATTAGGTACCTCTAAAATCAGATTTTATGGTGTATCTATCTACACTTACATTATTTCTATTATTTACTAATGCATTCATTATTTAAGTAGGTAAACCTTATATTTAGGTAGGCACCTACTATTTTATCCTGTCAGACAAAGATCGCTGGCACATGTATGCCTTCAATCCTGAGATCATATCTCACATATACTTATTTTATCCCTCACGTGAACCCACTTCCGTTGCTAGTGTATTTTCTGCAAGCAGCCAGCTTTTGGATAATCAATCCTTACCGTTCCCACAATAAGGCTTGTCTTCCTCGAGCAAGCAGTAGCTCATGCTGCTCAGGGTGGCCGCGATGAGTCGCTTGCTGCACAGCGAGAACTCGAAGTTGGTGCCGCTGTCGGAGGTCGAGGACTGGGAGCCCATGAGGTGGCCGCGGCACTCGGGGTTCGGGAAGTTGTCGTCGTGGTGCGCTCCGAAACTGTGACCTGAAGAGATGAAGTTCACGTCCCAGGAGATCAGCCTAAAGTACCTTTTTTAGGGTTCCGTAGTCCCTACGAGGAACCCTCATAAGATTATCCAGTCCGTCCGTCCGTCTGTCCGTACGTCCGTCCGTCCGTCCGTCCGTCTGTCCCGGCCCGTCACATGGTCATAACTTTAACAATTTCTGACAGAAGTTGATGTAATTTGGTATAAAAATACTTTAAGAGTAGATCTCACTTTCAAAATTATAAAATGTAGCAAAATTACATATTATTTTTATGGGACTGGTCCTGTCACACACTCACACCACTGTTACTCCTGTAAACCAGGATCGTCAATGGTGACCAATAATGACGTCGAGGTTTGACCTACATAATACTTTAGATAGCAAATATTAACAATATTCACAAAACATATTATGAACGACCAAGAAAAAGAAAAATGGAGGCGGTAGTAGGTAGTAGTAAAGAGAGAGTAACAATACCTAGTTGTTAAGTATCGTCTTACCCATCTCGTGCGCGAGCGTCAGTGCGGCGATTCTCTCTGGCACGCGTTCCTTGTCTTCAGTGGTCGCGTGCGCGATGGCCAGCGTGTTGAAGGAGCGCCCGTACGCGCGCCGGTCACACAGCCCGCCCGCCGCGCCGCCCATGCCGCCGCCCAGCGACGTGAAACTGATGAAGAGTTAAATAAGTAAATAAATAACGCCAGACTGACACATCAACTGTATGGTCCCAAACTAAGCAATGCTTGTACTATGGGTAACGTAAAATGGGCTGGGGTGATCCCAGTGACATCCAGACCAAGGCAAATTACGCAAAGGCCATTTCCGAAATTTTCCCCGGCGGGAATCGAACCACCATGTGCAGTGAGCCGAGCGGCGTACGCTTGAACCACTGCGCCAAGTTATTCGCATAAAATTTATGTAAGCCTACATTCACATCGTATTCGGGTCCTGCAGGTATACGGTCAAAATGTATACAATAACAGTTACTAGTGCTTAGCGGTGTGAATTTAGCCTAACTATAAAAAATTGTAAATTATAGATTTGTGATTTTGACGTTGTTGACCGTGTCTACCAAAAAGTATTTTATACTACCGCCCAAGAACTCCTATTAAGAGCCTGAAAAGCGCTTTCTATCTCAATATAGCCTATACGGGCTGGCTCGTCCGGGATAGTACCATCCTCTCACAGAAGATCAGCGTAAAGTAGCTATTACAGCTGCGTTTCGTACGATGAGTGGGAGAGCCCCTGTCTCACTCCTCTTCAGGTCGGCAAACTGCGAGCAATGCCTTTGGTATTGCACGCATCAATAGGCCACCTTAACTGCTTAACATTAGGCAGGTTGGACGCTCATTTGACGACTTTGTTACATAAACATCAAATCTTTACGTTGTTTGTTACCTCAGACCCAAAGTCCTGTTATGAAACGCATGCCCCGAGAAGGCGACTCCGAGACAGACTTCGGACAGTCTCCGGAGCCGCGCGAACCGCATCAGGTAGTTCCGCCCATCGATGGCGTGTTTGGTGAGCAGGTCACCAAACACGCGGGTGTTTGTATCCTCAGATGTGAGGACTAGGATGTACTTCACTGAGAAACCTGGTGGAATTAATGAGATTTTTAGTACTGTATTTTTTTATTTTGGGACGGGTCCCGCCACACACTCCTACCACTGTTACTCCTGTAAGCCAGGATCGACAATGGTGACCGATGATGATTTGGAGGAGTTGGAAGAAAAACACCCACTGTTGTTTACTGTTGTGTACTCCGGTAGCTACTCCATCCGGACTACAAGCCGACTTCGAAATACGAGTTTGGATGCAGTTGTCCGCCGACTGCAAGTGGTCTGAACAGACTGCCAGGGGCCGCTGGCTTCTCAATCGATTCGTACTCCACTCGCAATATGTCAAAACTGACATATCGGGTATCTGAATCCGTCAGTTTTAATAGTTTTCCTATAGTTATAGTTTTGATGACCGCTTGGTGCAGTGGTTCGAGCGTAGGCCGCTCGGCTCACAGCACCGGGTGGTTGCGGGTTCGATTCCCGTCAGGGTAAATTTCGGAAATGGCCTTTTCGTAATTTTCCCTGGTCTGGGTGTCACTGGGATCGCCCCCAGCCCATTGTACGGTACCCATAGTACAAGCTTTGCTTAGTTTGGGACCATACAGTTGGTGTGTTTGTCTGGCGATATTTATTTATTTATAGTAACTCTTTAGGATAAGGACCCACCACTCACCCTTGGCTTGTTAACCTCCAAAATTATAAATCAAATAGGTTGATCGATAATGGAAGAGGTCAACAAAACTTAACTCCGTCGGTCGAGTTTGTCAGTCATGAGTGTCAGGGACCCTAATAATGTGCAATTTTCCGCGGAACAAAGCGAATTAAAAATAAAATTCGACACGTGTTTCGCCTCTGAACGAGACATCCTCAGGAAAGTTGGGCTACGAATGGCTCATTCGTAGCCCAACTTTCCTGAGGATGTCTCGTTCAGAGGCGAAACACGTGTCGAATTTTATTTTTAATTCGCTTTGTTCCGCGGAAAATTGCACATTATTAGGGTCCCTGACACTCATGACTGACAAACTCGACCGACGGAGTTAAGTTTTGTTGACCTCTTCCATTATCGATCAACCTATTTGATTTATAATTTTGGAGGTTAACAAGCCAAGGGTGAGTGGTGGGTCCTTATCCTAAATTGTTTTACAATGGATTTCCGCCAAGTAACGCCTGAGTCAATCAATTATAGTAACTCTGTAAATCTGCCCTCCACTTGCAGCCAGCATGCTCTCGGGAGAAGATAGCCATACAATCTAACTGTGCTATGATGAGCTTCGAACGGAGTTTGTTTACAAATGCAACCGCCTACCAATATTATCAGGCACTCCATCTTCATTGAAATCTGCGTTCCTGAATATAATATCAGCCTGTGCCACAGCGTGCATCATTCGCCTGACGACGTGGTTCAGGCTGGAGTTGGCGTCCTTTTCGAAGAACTCCTTGTCAGCTAGCAGCAGCAGGTCGCAGATGCGCGCGCGAGCGACGCCCGGGACGCGCTTGCGCTCCTCAATGCGGTACGGAAAGTAGGGGACACGTTCTAGGGCATCAACCTGGAGGAAATTATTAGAAATGTAGCTTTTATATGGATCATTTCATGAGAGACGCCGAAGGACAAACTAGGTGCAATGTTTCCCCAAGTTATCAGCCAACTTTAGTAATGGAAAGGCAATGAATTGTTGGGCTTTAGTACTGTATTAGGTATCTGTTACGTATTGAGGTTCAGCCAGTCAGTACCTAGAAGATACCTAGTAGTAGACATAATGGATGGTAAGACTGCTAAAATACTATAAGGGAATTCATGTTTTCAAATAACCTTAATTTTAATTATTTAAATCCTTCAGTAAGTACTTATAAATATAGCGAAAGTACCTATGCTATTTGTAAGTTTGTCTGCGCATCACGCGTAAACGGCTGAACGTATTATGGTAGAGATACCTTGTGACAGAGAAACCAACCTTCGTACTCTACATCTAGGACAATAGTTTCCGCAACACATGCGCTTAATACGGTGTACAAGATTTTCGATCGACCAATCAAAATGCGTTGCCTCCTCTGCCGACCAATCACAAAGATGTTCGCGCCCGAATATTTTTTCAGAATAATTGTTGCAACATTTTTTCTAGTGCGCACTCCAAACAGTGGTTGATCCAGGGAAATGCTCTGGATTCATGTGGTAGAGCCAAGCTGTAGCCACTTGACTACGGCTCATATACGGGCTGGCTCGACCGGGGTAGTAGCACCCACTCACAGAAGATCGGCGTAAAGTTGCTATAATAGCTGCGTTACGTCCGATGAGTGAGGAAGCCGGTAGCCCAAACGAGAGTCTCTCTTACCCTCCCTCTATCCCACTTCCCTTTAGGGGGGTAACGTGCGAGAAATGCCATCTATAGGCTACGGTAACTTGCTCGTTTCTTCGCTGACTTTATTATACTAGGTGAAACAAAGAGGGTATACTATTTCTTTTGCAACTTTACTTTGTAAATCTAAAATTATCGGCTTTGTGGGACAGTTGAAGTACTGAACGTTTTGTAGACTTATGAACACCTTTTGCTTTTCAAGTTTCCTCCAAAGCTGATAGTTTGAGAATTACAAAGTTAAGTTTTGAAAAAAAGTATACCCTTTCTGTTTCAACCTGTATGCAAAAGAAATAATAACATTACACCGTTGGTTTTAAGCAGGTATACCTGCGCCCGGAGGCAGAGTCTCCCACATACCCCTCCCGCCTCCCCCGAGGCGCAACCCATAAAGGGTTTCCCACCGAAAAAAAGGCAGGGGCGCGCATAAATTTATACGTACTAGTAGATAACAAGCTACAGACGTACCTACTCAGTTCCGTAAACCCCTCAAACTGAGCCATCATGTGTGGACTGAGGAGCAATTATGATGTGCGTATAAAACCAACCATCTTCACCTGTTCACCTGTGAATCTCTCCGGAGCCGCGGTATGGGCATGCCGTCGTTCTCGAACCCGCCGAAGACTCTGCTCAAGTCGTCCTTGCCGTACGGGTCCGCGTGGAGAGTCCTGTTGCCTGGTTTTACGGACAAGAGATGAGACATTGTGAATATGTGTTTATTCTGTTGCTGTTGCTGAGAATGTACACCATCTTTTATTCATTGAAAAGAGTAACCATTGAGTTTCTTGCCGGATATTCTCAGTGGAAGCAGCATTCCGAACCGGTGGTAGATTCTGACTATTCACAAATGCTTTGTTAGCTTACATGATTAAAAAAGAAAAGGGTTTGAGTTTTATGTGAAACGTCTATTAGCACACTTTGACAGTAAATTCGACCAGGTTGCCGTCACGACAAATGGTATGACGCTGTATAATGCCGTCATTGTCCTCTACGCTACCGCTCTCGAGTCCCTTGTGTGTGCGCTTTTTTTTTATCACAACATCGGCAAACAAGTATTTGAACCGCCCGATGTTAAGTAGTTGGGTACTACCGTAGCTTAGAAATGTTTGTAATACCAAAGGCATTACTCGCACGTTGCTGACCTAAAGGGGAGTGGGGATAGGGGGATAGGAAGACAGCAGGGTTGGGCTTCCAGCTCTCTCACTCATCGTACCAAACGCAGCATCTAAGTATATGCTACGGTAATTGCTTAACTTTAGGCAGGTCTTACGCAGGTTTACCGACTTTATAAAAAAAAAATGACGCGTCACAGGTTAAGCTTGTTTCAATCAAACTTAAATCTTGGGTCCTTGATTGCACAGTAGCAGTTAGCTTGACATAATTTTTTGGGTGGTCTTGGTGGGTGCGACTGCTCTCTAACGCCTGACAGTTTAGGAGATGCTTTGAAGCAGGTTATGGCCCACTTAGGATTTTTTTTTTATATGACTATATGTTGTTGGCCAGAGTGGCCATAACAACTTCACCCGGACAGAGGGCGAGCGCAAGTGCGCTCCAGCCAGAGGGGCAGGGGGGCAGCTAGCTCAAGGGCGCCACAAGGGACACGATCTCGGCTTGGGCCGCTGCCAGGAGAGGTGGCGAGGGTAAATCTACCACCGGATCATAACGCGACCTCGACTGAGAAGATCCGGCAAGAAACTCAGCGGGCTTGTCGGGTGCCAAGGTGCGTCTAGGTAAGTAGACGCACCTTCTAGCGGAAGCGGGGGTTCGTCGACCTCGCCGGCGAGGTCGGTGTCTGGTGGGGAGTGTGCGTGTGTCGTTCTCCTCGACATCTGAGTCTAGGAGAGCGGTGAGTGGGTCGGGGGGGTTCCCACTTAGGATGCAACCTTTGACATTTGTACACATCATAATCTGTACAAATAAATAAAGTTGAATTGTCTGTTTGTAATGTCAAAATAACAGCATTTAACTTAATGCATTCGTAGTGAAAGTTTAGTTTACTTTCATATTCCGGCTAAACTCCAAAACGACTGGACCGACTTTGACGGGACTTTTACTGGCAGATAGCTGATGTTATAAGGAGTAACTTACAACATGCGGGCGGAGCCGCGGCCAACAGCTAGTACAGGCATAAAATAAGATTCGTCTTTAAAACCAAAAGTAATATTTACCTAAATGTAAAACCCCATAAAAGTGATTATCGTCCCCAATGTAGCCCTCGGCGGTTCCCGCGGAGGGGTCTTCCACTGGGAACCCATAGGCCATGGTGATGTCAGCCAGGGGGTACGTCTGGACGGGGTGCTCCTCCTCGTAGTCCGGCTCCAGGAGCAGGGTGGGCTTATTGGAGGTGAGGGGGAAGGAACCTGCAATTAAGGGATTATATTAACCAGTGTTAAGAAAAAGGCTTCACAATTCACATAGGTACACAAAGAGAAGTAATTCTACCTTCATAACCTTCAATAGACCCTTAACTTACTCTTAGGCTCGTATTAATAAATCGATCTTAAGTCTGAGAACGATCTTGACTACGCTTTTGACATGTCATTTTGTACTGGTATAACATAAGAATGACATTTCCAAGATCGCTCTCAGATTTGAGATGGATTTATTAATGCGGGCCTATAGGTGATAGAGCCAAGCTGTTGCCAATTGACTACAGCTCATATACGGGCTGGCTCTACCGGGTAGTACCACCCTCTCACAGAAGATCGGCGTAAAGTAGCTATTTATGCCTGCGTTTCGTACGTTGTGTCAGAGAGCTGAAAGCCCAATCCCGTCCATTCCCCTTCATCTGTCCCACTTTCCCTTAGGTCGGCAACTTGCGAGCAATGCCTTTGGTACTCCAAGCATCTATAGGCTATGATAACTATTGTAACATCAGGCCCCTAACCACGGTAGCTACTCAAATCGTAATAGAAAAGCAAATGCTCGCGATTCCGCTTTTGACGTTTTGCTGACACGAGCTTCACGATTTCTACTGACATTGATATGGTATGGTGTCAGCAAAACGTCAAAAGCGGAGCGTTTGCTTTTCTATTACGATTTGAGTAGCTAGCGTGGTTAGGGCCCGGGTGGTTTGTACGCTTGTTTGCAGACTGTGTTATACAAAAGAGAACCCTCAAGCATGGTTTACTTTCGCCGGAAGTTTGCGATGTTACGAGGTGGCATGCGGGTTTTGCCAACTGGCACGAGGCCAGCGTGATGATAGCTTGAATACTCTTAGTCTGGATGAAAGGCTTGTACCTTTAATTGACCCGCTTTGGCCGTCTTTGCGCAATTCCAGTAAGATTTGGCTACGATCCACCACCATGGCCCAGTGCGGAAACTTACGCATTTCACGAACTTTTAAGTTAGTTTCTCAAAGGCATCACGTTTCATCACGGTTATTTATATTACAACTGTTTAGCAAGGGTTCATCATTCTTGAAAATGAGCTAGGTATATCAGGGATTTTAGTTATGTACTGATGGTGTAATCCCCCAAAGAAGAGGTGGAGTTAAAAGGCTTCTGAAAACTCACCAATATCTTGTAACTTCAAACATAATAGATGGACCTCCTTCCCGAACCTGGCTTCCACCAGCTCGTACCCATACGCGCTGCAGATGGTCTGCCCCCTCCGTTGCTGAGCCGCCTCCTCCACCCCCGCCACCCTGATGGCCAGGAAACACGCTCCCAACACTGGCCACAGACCATGCAATAGAGCCAACAGCGGTGATACCATAATTTGGAATTTTATTATGCCATCATTGGAAAATACTGCTCTGTCAAATTTGACTTTCTATAAGCTATAATATAAAAAAACGTAGGTATATAAATATAAAACCTCACGGTGTACAAAGTACTCTGTAAATTTGACGTGAAGATTTTTCTTTTTCTGACAACTCAAAAAGAAATAAGGTTGTGGTGGTAGAGGTCACATTACTTATGAAGATAGCAAATGACGACTGCTTGGCGCAGAGGTTCGAGCGCGGGCCGCTCGGCTCACTGCACTGGTGGTTGCGGGTTCGCCCCCAGCCCATTGTACGGTACCCATAGTACTGTTGCTTAGTTTGGGACCATACAGTTGGTGTGTCAGTCTGGCGATATTTAGGTATGTATTATTATTTGTTCAAATGACCTGCGAGTTTCATACATTTTCTTTATCTTTATACTTTCTACATTAAAGTAGGAAACATACAAACAAATCAGAGCTTTTTGCTTAACAGCGAGGTGAGCCAGGAATTTCCTGTAGGTAAAGAACTCACACAATTATGAGTTCTAAAACAACATTTCTTTGTAATACCTTCTTATAGGAAACCCGTTCCTCCCGTACCGACTGCAAAAACTTTATCTCATGTTACTCAAAGAGAATAAAATGAACGACTACGCTTCTTATAAAATTGGTAGCAATTTTAGCACTTCTTATAAAATCTTTATTAGATAATGCTACATAAGTTTAGGTATATATAGCTCTTACTCTATTTGCAACAAAGTTCAAGAGACTTCACACTATTCGAACATTGCTTCTCTCTAATAGATTTATAAAAATACACATAAAATTAACACAATTTAAATCACACGAGCGGTTACAACACGTTCGTAATTATCGACCTTACACCTTGGACAGATAGACTAATTTCCTTCTCCCTGCTTCCTCCTCGATGTGCCTACAATGAGGTCACGTGATGAATGTCTAAACTCAAGTTTCTGGGAACATGAGTCGTGTGGGGACCATTAGTCCGGACATCTTGCAAATACTTAATCACTTATTTGAATAACTTAATATATAGGTCTCGCCCGTCCCATCAACGTGGATTAGCCACTTCTAGGCAATGATGAGTTCTTGGAAATATAGTCAGCAGCAATAATAATTAATGTTCATTTTATTACGGTTTGACGGATTCAATTGGAAGGTACTTACATAATTATTGTTGCTGACTGTACGTAAACGAACTTGTGTAGGTACTCCTACAATTGTGTGAAAGTTGTGTCAAAATACCCTTTTGATATGATACGGAATAGGTAGATTCAGTCAGAGATCGTTTACCTTGGTTATTTAGAAACAGATTTAAATATTTTCTCAATTTTCCTAAGTTTCAAAGTAGCCAACGTCGATAGAATCTTGGAATGGATACTAAGATGCCATACCTAGGCCATTTATTAATTATTCGGAAAAATAGTTGAATGTTAGTATTCGGATATGTACTTTTCCCCGGGACTCGTGTCAAACCTCGACGTCATTATTGTCGATCCTGGTTAACAGGAGAAACAGTGGTGGGAGTGTGTGGCAGGAATTAATAAAATAGTAAGTAATGCAATATTTTTAAAATAATTTTAAAGATGTCAAAAATACAGTCGTTTAAAATTCTCAAATCCGTTTCCGATATCGTTTCGAATGGTTTACAATAATGATCGGTTTCTATTTTTAATCCTACTAATATTATAAATGTGAAAGTTTGTGAGTGTGGATGTATGTATGTATGTATGTATGTATGAATGTATGTATGTATGTATGTTTGTTACTCCTTCACGCAAAAACTACTGAACGGATTTGGATGAAATTTGGAATACAGATAGATTATAACCGGGATTAACATATAGGATACTTTTTAACCCATTAATCCAATACTACGCGGATGAAGTCGCGGGGCACAGCTAGTTCCTTTATACTTCGATAGATGTTCTTGTTATTATTATAACTGGTCGTAGTCCGTTCTAATATAATGTAAACAAATATAATTATAGTCCCGTATTAATAGATCGATCTCAACTCTGAGAGTGATCTTGGAAATGTCATTCTTATGTCATTCCAATACAACATGACATGTCAGAAGCATACTGAAGACCGCTCTTAGACTCGAGATCGATTTATTAATACGAGCCTATGAATAATCATTCTAATCGCAAAACGGGTGAAACCAAAGAATTTTTAATAATGTCTTAGTATTAAAAATTCTTTGGGTGATACTCACAGATAGTCCGGCAAAGGTATGGGTTAAAAATAGCAAGGGTTTGCGTGCAAAAACGCGGCGCCTACTACGTCAAGTATACAGGTTCATGCCCGGCGCCGATAAATTATTACAGGACAGATTCCACTTATAAAGCAACGTGGATGGTCTAGCGGCCTGGCCACAGCAACGGTACTGTCTAGGCATTGAAATGATTGCTACCTTAAATTAATTTTCATTATGTGAAATTAGATTTTCTTTCACTGTTATTTCACCTGTGATTTTTCACAGTCACTGAGTTTATTCATAGTGAATTTTCATTATTACACGTACTTAATCCTATGGTCGATGATTTATCATAAAAACTGTTCCAGTGCCTAAAAATAGAAAGCTTTGCGATCTAATTGCAATGATTTGTAACAGTTTCTACCTATGTCGGTAGCAGGTGCTACTTATGAAATCCTATTTATATTATGATTTTTCACATGCTACCTGTGAAATGTTCCATCACTAGTACTGTCATCTCATTTATTATATCTAGCTGATATCAAGCAAATACTGGACGAGCTTCTATTGTGTGGTAAAAGCATGCGTGATAAGTCGTTTTGGTGGGCTTATGGTGCATATTATAGCTGCGATTCGTACGATGAATGAGAGACCCGGTAGCCAAACCCTGCCCAAGCCGACCCACCTGATGTTAAGCAGTAACTGATGTGATTTGAAGCGTCAATAGCCTAGTGGTTAGAGGGGCCGTCCTCGTAGCTGAGAGGTTCCGGGTTCGATCCCCATCCTGGCCATTAAACTATTGACGTGAGCTCACTCCTAGCACAAGCATTAGTTTAGTTGGAGGGGCTAAAGGGAATACCTAGGAATGTGATAACTACACATTGCTAGTAATCTTTATATTAAAAAAAAAGAAAATCTCAGGATCATCCATTTTAAGCTCTATCCGCCGAATACTCGAACACCTCTCAAATTTGAGAGCTGACGTATATACAGTTTACACATTTGGATATAGTTTCAGTAGTTCGAATTGTTCCGCTCAACTTTCTTAATTTTTTCTTTAAGGTGAAGGCGCCTGTCTAGCCCGCGAAGTTCAAATTTTTTGAGTTCTTTTAGAAATTTTTCAAAATCTGACAATAATAAAAGACAAATTTTGTAATTCGCGAAAAAGACCGTGTGCAGTGCATTTATTAATACATTTATTTTACTCTAAATATTATCACGGTGGATATGATACTAGTAAATCACTAAATATAAAAAAATGCCACATTATCTGGATAGCTATACATACATACATCCACACGCACAAACTTTCGCATTTATAATATTAGTAGGATATAAAAAATCCTCTTGAATCACTCTATCTATTAAAAAAACGCATCAAAATCCGTTGCGTAGTTTTCAAGATCTAAGCATACATAGGGACAGACAGACAGCGGGAAGCGACTTTATTTTATACTATGTAGTGATGAACTGATGGTTTAGAATATGCAATAGCCACATACAACTACTAAACTATATAGTACCCGTATATACTATATATACCACTAGCTGTACCCGCGACATCGTCCGCGTGGAATTTAATTGTTGAACAAACTTTCATCCCCTATTTAATCCCCTTGGAGGTAGAATTAATCAAAATCCTTTCTTAGCGGATGCCTACGTCATAACATCTACCTGCATGCCAAATTTCAGCCCGATCCGTCCAGTGGTTTGGGCTGTGCGTTGATAGATCACTATGTCAGTCAGTCAGTCAGTCACCTTTGAGTTATATATATTAAGATACTGATATATACTGTATATATAGTAGACACTGAATAGGTGAGTTCTAGTGCAAATAAACTTATGTTGAGGTTGAGGAAGCTCGCGTGGTACCTGCAACCATTCGAAGCTAACGCGGCACGCGGGACGCGCGTACGCCGCACACATTTAATTATCTGTGCGTCAAGTTTTTTTTTTAAGTGTTTTTTTAAATTCATTATTTAATCAAAAAATGTTAAAGTACAAGATGAAGAAATATTGTGCGGAGGGCAGTAAATTTAACCAGATCATTGTGGCAATACTGAGTAAGTGACTTTTTATTTGATTAAAATTGAACTTTTTAACTTT
The DNA here is from genome assembly GCA_905147325.1 of Notodonta dromedarius. Lineage (NCBI taxonomy): Eukaryota > Metazoa > Arthropoda > Insecta > Lepidoptera > Notodontidae > Notodonta > Notodonta dromedarius. The sequence continues at coordinate 4,220,207 of LR990183.1, read as the reverse complement.
TGTTTATGATGGTTTAACACATTATTTTACTATTTATATGTTAGGTATACAAGCTGTTGCGCGCGGCTCCGCCCGCTTAGTACTTCGATAAAATAACAGTAACCTAAGTTACTCCTTATAATATCAGCCATCTGCTAATGAATCCCCGTTAAAATCGGTACAGCCGTTTCGGAGATTAGCCGGAACAAACAGACAGATAGAAAAAAAAATGTAAAAATTTCCTAATTTTTTTATACTTTTATATGCACTTATTAAAAATATGTTATTTTTTGTAGGTATTGATAAAATTCCAAATTATTCAAATAATTCACCTCCTAAACGGCTTCGTCGATTTAGATGTAATTTTTTTGTAAGTAAGTAGGTAGGTATTGATGGGGTCATCAGGTCATTCATGGGATGGTTTTTAGTTAAAATTGGATCCTGTAGTGTTGGTGGTTGTTGTCGACATTCAGATAATAAAAGCAACGCTATCGAAGTTGGGGACAAATGCTACTCATTTTATAATTTTCTTGCACAGTCTCATGCCTATTTAAATTACCTAATATTTAACTACAAACCATTTACGTATTTATCTATTGCTGCTCCAATATAGGGTTATCGGATCTGAGTATATTTTTGTACCGTTTGGAGTCGAATCCATGAGGTCCATGCACACATAATCTCCTTGTAGATATTTCAAAAAGATGTTCACGAAACCAGCAACTGTAACGCTGGGCATTTTCATTCATTTTCTTGGACACTGACGACCGCTGGGCGCAGTGGTTTGAGCGTAAGCCGCTCGGCTCACTGCACATGGTGTTTGCGGGTTCGATTCCCGCTGGGGTAAATTTCGGAAATGGCCATTTCGTAATCTGCCCTAGTCTGGGTGTCACTGGGATCGCCCCCAGTCCATTGTACGGTACCCATAGTACAAGCATTGCTTAGTTTGGGACCATACAGTTGGTGTGTCAGTCTGGCGATATTTATTTATTACTTATACTATTTTTTGTCAACAACCGGTACGTAATTCATAGATGATAATAGGAACTAATATTTCTCAATAAAACTAGCTAATGAAATAAAACTTAGCCTAATTAAGGGGGCTATTGTTCAGCAGACATGTATTCCTAAGAAAGTCCTGAATACACGGAACACACTTGTACAAATATTACATAGTTTTAATGTTTTTGCAAATACATAAACAATGTGTACCTATATTATGTCATAACTGACCCACTTACATTGTACGGTCCACAAAACTGATTCAAAACAATTGCCTTTTGTTTTGAAAAGTATTTATTTTGTGCAAACGTTTTATCTAAAGTAGGCTGCGCAGGAGCGTACCGACAATGTCGTTGAAATTAAAGCTCGCTGTCGCCCGCCAGCCTAGGGTGCTAAGTACCTACTCTTAACAACGATAAACGATATATCGTGAAATTTGTCGTGTCAAATACTACTCTAAATTCCATCTTTTTACCGTCGTATATCGTCTGAACGAACGATAATTTTGTATTGTTCGTTCAGTAATCGATACGACGGCATAAAATATGGAATTTAGAGTAGCATTCGACAATACAAATGTCACGATATATCGATTATCGTTGCTAAGAGTAGCGCCCCTAGAAAAAAGTCGCATCGAGACACGGTTTCATTGACCCCGTAAATATTTTTCGCATTATTACATCTTTGTAGTTGGTCACACTAGTTGTTCAATTCAATACTCATTTGTTTTTCATAACTCCAACAACTATTACCGCTAAAGCGCCCATCTAGCCCGCGAAGTTAAAATTTTTTCAGTTCTTTTAGAATTTTTTCAAATCTAACAATAATAAAAGACAAATTTTGTAATTCGCGAAAAAGACCGTGTGCAGTGCATTTATTAATATATCCAACTTACTCTAAAACATTTCAAGAACGACAGCTATCCAGATAATCTGGCAATTTTTGTATATTTAGTGATTTACTAGTATCATATCCACCGTGATAATATTTAGAGTAAAATAAATGTATTAATAAATGCACTGCACACGGTCTTTTTCGCGAATTACAAAATTTGTCTTTTATTATTGTCAGATTTTGAAAAATTTCTAAAAGAACTCAAAAAATTTGAACTTCGCTGGCTAGACAGGCGCCTTCACCTTAATTTTGACAACGACAAGTTATTAAAAGAAAAGAAAAGTAGGTTTTTATGACAGTTTAAAACTACGATTGACCCTACTCTTTTAACCGCTGGCTTCTCGATCAAGTTGCACTGGATTCCTATAGAAGATCTGTCAAAACCAAAGCACCTATTCTTGTATTGTATCGTTATTAATTAAGTTTGTTATTGATATTTGTTACTTGACACTGGCGAAATACGTTGGAACTCTGCATGACACCCCTAATCCAGACGTCAATTTGGACACATAATTATGCAGCACTAGCTGTGCCCCGCGACTTCATCCGCGTAGTATTGGATTATTGGGTTAAAAAGTATCCTATATGTTAATCCCGGTTATAATCTATCTGTGTTCCAAATTTCATCCAAATCCGTTCAGTAGTTTTTGCGTGAAAGAGTAACAAACATACATACATACATACATACATACATACATACGTACATACATCCACACTCACAAACTTTCGCATTTATAATATTAGTAGGATGGAATTAAGCCACATATAATTCTGAAAACTGAAACCAACCTACAAACACTTGCTATAAGGTTGGTTTTAGTCTGCAGACGTTTGCGTGGGTTAGTACTATTTTGCAAGCCTATATCCAATTTACAGAAATCATTTGACGCACGCGTCAATGTTACTAAGAAATTGAGCGCCTAGGTACCTAGTCATTAGTGTTCATTGTTGCATGCATTCGGCGAACTTAAACAATACATAGGTGCTTGACTTACATTTTCAGATAGTTTGAGTTAGACATTGCAACTAGAGGTACCAGTGTTATCAGTGTAGACAAAATAGGAATAGATTGAAAACTTTTTAGAGCATGTTTTAAAAGTAGTAGCGAGTGATAGCCGATCGGTTAAGCATACGTCTTGCGGGCACACACGGTCCTGGGTTCAAACCCCGGCTCAGCACCTCTGGGTTTCTCAAAATCTACGTGTGAATCATAATTTCAATATGATTTTCACTCGCTTACGGTGAAGGAAAACATCGCGATGAAATCCGCATATCTCAGAAAATATAACCAATTTTCGAAAGACATGTGATATCCGCCAATCCGCACTGGGCCAGCGTGGTGGATTATACTATACCCCTACTTGCTTGAATTGGCACCAACTCCAAATGAAAGAAATTTCTATGGGACACGGCGTACCCTTTCAAAGAACTACAAAAATCAAACCAAAAAAATACATTATAAACATCTGCCCTCTGACAATCATGGCCACACAATATAAATACGACCTATACCAATAATCTGGCACTTATAGCCAGAATGCATCTCATAACAATTCCAGTAAGCCCAAACACGACTAGGTCACATTGTTTTATTACGGAGTTCCGGCGCCTACCTTCCGGTATCATCAGAAGATGATGATGAATCCGGAAGGTAGTTTATGGAGACTATTCTAGAGACCGCAACCACCACTGAAAAGTCACAGGAAAACAAATTACGCAATTTCGTTTACTTGAATGATGTATTTTTTCCAGTTATTTTGATTTAAATGCCAAACTACTGAACCGATTTTTATGAAATTTTTATTTGACCAATCTGCAAGGACGTCCTTTCAAATTCAAAAAGAATTTTTCAAACCGCTTTATAAATGACGGAGTTCTGAGGTACCTAACAAACATTAAAAAAGAAAACAAAAAACATATTTGAAGTCGGTTGAAAACCAATCACCGTTTGTCAGTCAGTCAGTTACCGAGTGGAGGTTAGAAATTCATGGTAGTGTGTGTAATGTTTTATGTATTTCTAAGTACATACAAATAAATGAAATTAGAGTGTCTGTTTGTAATATCAAAATAACACCTTTTCACTAAATGCATATGAAAGTACAAACGACACCTATAGCAAACACGCGATTTAATTTTTTTTTGTCTGTCTGTCTGTCTGTCTGTATGTTTTTCCGGGTAATCTCCGGAACGGCTGGACCGATTTTGACGGGACGTTCACTGGCAGATAGCTGATGTTATAAGATATAACTAAGGTTACTTTTAGGGTTCCGCGTAAAAAAATAAAATCACGTGAAATCCAAGAGTATCTCCGAAACGGCTAGACCGATTTTGATGGGTCCTGTCGCGCGGGCTCAGAACGCGGGAGCGGGCTTTAGCGATAGGTTTATGAAAAAAAATAGATTAAACTGAGCATAGGTGTTTCATTATTTTAGTAAACACTGCGAACTGAGCAAACATGTTTTGTTTAATTAAATTTTTGTTAAGTTCAATTTCACGCGGACGAAGTCGCGGGCTCAGCTAGTTATAATATAAAAATATTATCTTCCGGCACACCTTCTCTACTAGGTGATACAAAATGGGTATACTATTTTTTTTGCAACTTAACTTTGTAAATCTCAAACTATCGGCTTTGTGGGACAGTTGAAGTACTAAAGGTTTTGTAGACTTGTGAAATCGGTCAACAGCTGTATTCCTATAACACCTTTTGTTTTTCAAGTTCCCTCCAAAGCTGATGGTTTTAGAATTACAAAGTTAAGTTTTGAAAAAAAAAGTATACCCATTATGTGTCACCTTGTATATAAACTATAACTAAGTGTGGGAAATTTCACACTCCTGCGTCCGCGCAATTTTCGTAAAAAGGGGTACTGAGTTTTTTGCTTCACGTATTAATACAATGATTATTAACATCAAGTTTTGCCGACTTTGCCGTACATAATATAAAAAAGCTCCACTGCTGAATACTCAAAGGCTTCATGATAATGTTGACACAACATAGACAGACAGACGGATAACCCACTTACGTAGCTATCTGTTAATGTGTATCTAACGACACATTTAATTTTTAAAATTACTCACCCGATCTTGTAATGAACTATTTTAAAATATTCGACAGCGGCCACCTATTAACATCACCCAAGTAATTGCTTTTACAATTATCTCATAGTATAGGTACCAGCACGCGTGCTGTAAGTTACTTACTATCAGCCCAACTTTTTTTTTGTTGGAAAATCCTTCATGTATCCCCTTCTGCTTCGTGGGAGGGGTATTTGGGAGTCCCTGCGCCGAAGAGGGCACAGGTATAGCCACTAAAAACCAACGGTTTACCCCTCTCCGCCATGCAATGGGACGCCACGGGTCCAGTAACAGGCGAAACTTTGCTTTTTTTTTGTATATCGTGGGAAAATCCTCATGGTTACCCACAACCGCACGCTCCGGGGGAGGCGTGCGGGTTATGCCGGTGTCCTACCGGCTATAACCCCACGTGGACGTACTCCCGCCTCGCGACAGCCCAATCTAACCTAAATACCTAGTTAGATGTTATACGATGCTATAGAAGAAAGCTTGAGACATGAATTGATCTCAGCGAAATTGGAAATATCTATACAAAATCGATGATCGGCTCAGTGGTTCGAGTGTAAGTCGTTCGGCTCACTGCACATGGTGGTTGCCGGTCCGATTCCCGCCGGGGCAAATTTCGAAAATGGCGTTTTCGTAATTTGCCCAGGTCTGGGTGTGACTGGGATGGCCCCCAGTCCATTGTACGGTACCCATAGTACAAGCGTTGGTTTGGGACCATACAGTTGGTGTTTCAGTCTGGTGATATCTATTTATTTATTAAAATCACATCTCAAGTTAGATCTCAAAGTTTGTGTCACACGTTAATTTAACACTTAACAGGTATGCAGATTTCTGATTAGCTTACCGTCTAGATATTTGCCGCCTAATTTTAATCATTCTATTTCTAATCTACCGCCCTAAGCTCAAGCCTGTCCAGCCTGTCTCTAAAACCTCCTCTGACCTAGGCTAGGAATAGGCGGTATAAGAAGCCCAGTAATAAATGTAAGAGTTAAATGAACCTCGGTATTCAATTTACGCGGAAGATCATCTTGCAATTGTCACTGTCGCGATTCGATCATAACTTATAACGGCGAGAGATAAACAAATCAATTTCGCTGCATTAATATTAATCAATTGTTAATTAGCAAGGTCGCTGTGGACAGTGGCGACCTCTCGTGGTACCAATCAGCTTTACACGCACCAATCAGAGACGCTGTCGCATTTAGCCAGTGTTAAGTAAAATAATATATAGAATTTTTGTTTTTGTATCGAGCTCATTAAGGCCTTAGCTCGGCCTAATATAGCTCTTTCTTAAACCAAAGTGGCGGCTTTACTGATATCAGACTCCTTGGAGAACCTGAAAAAACACAATTCACCACTGTTATTCAAATTTTCTACACTAATTCAAATTTATGAACCTATGATAATAGTACATTGTTACACGAGTGGTGAAAGTGACTTATTTAGTCCCGAGACGGGGTTTGGCGCCCGAGCGTAGCGAGGGCGCTAATAGTTCGAGGGACAAAATAAGTCTTTCACCCGAGGTAAACACTGTGTGTTTCATTACGAATACAAGGAAAGTAAAAATAAAAACAGGAATTGGCTAAAGAAAAAATATAAGGAAGTATGAACAATACTCTACAACTCGAAAAAAAAAAAATCGGATTGCCGCCTATTTTGTTTTTTTTTCGTTGGCCGGCCAACTTCATTATTTAGCCATTATTTTTCATTTTCATCTTTAAATATTTTCCCCAAATCTATGTTATTTTAAAGAAATAGTTGAACCTAAATTATAATTAAGTCATTTAACAATATATATTCTTTAATTAATACTTAACTTTATGTAATTTCAATTTTACATCGTGCTGTAATTGAGTGACTGTAGAAAAAGTTTGAACATGGTTCCATAGAAGTGTGAAAATGGAACTAGTTTTTTTTATAATTTGACAGCTGTCAGTTGAAAGCGATTCTCCCGGGCCGGAAAAGTATTACTTTCAACCCGCTCCTCAGGCAACTTTGGACCTACTTTCAGAGTATGAGTAATGAAAAATTCATTAATATTCCCCCTACATTACTCATTAGGTATAATTCAAAGAAACACGAATGTTAGAAATTAAAAACAAAGATGACAATGTCACTTTTCCACTTCCCGCCAAAAAAACAGAAATCCACAGACAAAAGCGAAGTTTTATTAACGTATGGAATGCATAAGCTTAAGATGGCTGGTTTATTGAGCAGATCAATTGGCGGGTCAAACAACATTTGTGTTGAATCATTCCGCCGTCGTCGGGCTGTCTCGGGATCATTCTGGATCGCGAATTCGTTAACGAATGAATTGGTTTGTTTGTAAATAACACTATTCAATAATTAGGTCCAATGATCATGGAATGCTCAATGATTTGGATATTATTTTGTTTGTTCCAATGAAACCAATTATTACGCTGTCTATTACCATTTGAAGGGTGAGAATATTTCTTGTCAATATCCTTTACCGGATCATAGATGGGTTTTTTTTTTGTTTCTGCTCAAGAAATATCTAGTATAGGTCTACCAGAATCTCATGGCATTAAAAAAATATAAAAAAATGTGATTTTCATATGGCAATGTCAATTGTCACCTGCCAAATCAAAGTACAAGGTTTGTCAACCGCTGTTGAGATTTTGTGATATCTTCTTGGCAATTTATTGTTTTTGTGAAAATGTCGAAAAAGCCACTTTGATCTCAAGCGAGAAATATTGTTTTCAATGTGTATCGTAAAATAAGGGAAGAAGAAGGCGTAAATCAAACTCAATCTTTGATTTTAAAGCGCGTCGTAGAGTTGACCGGTAAGTTGGACTGAGTTGTTTTGATACTTTTAGTTTATTTTATATTTATCTTACTTAATTATAGCTTCTTTATAGGGTTTTTCAGTACTACTATACGGCGAATCATAGGTGAGGGCACATCGAACGATGGTGTATTTTCCACGCCTGGTAAAAAGAGGAGAGCGGGGAAGAAGAAAATCAACTTGGACAGTTTCGATTTACAGTTGATAAGGAATAAAGTAAATGAATTTTATACAGTTCGGAAGGAAATTCCAACAGTAATGAAACTGTTAAAAATTCTTCGACAAGAAATTGATTTCAACGGAGGGAGAGAATCTCTGAGGTAAGAAAAATATTAAGTAATAATCCTTCTCACTCGTAAGACGAGGCCTGTGCCCTGCAGTGGGACGTACGAGTATTTAGACTGATGTTGATGTTGATGATTGACTAAGCTATCGTTTCAGTAACATGATAAATTTTATTATTTTTTACAGACATATACTTAAGGAGACAGGTTTTGAATATTTTAAATGCCAATCAAAAAGGATCATTTTGATCATTTTGTGTACGGAACTCAAGTAAGCGAACGAAAAGCAATTATACCAGTGACCTGAGCGATAATATTGGAATACTGCGAGTCTGCTAAGTGATTCGGAACGGTGCTTGTTGTGTGTAACTAGTCTTAGTGAACTAGTGTACTAGTAGTGAACTAGTACTGTGTATTTGTCGAGTTTGTGGAGAGCGAAATAAACCCTTTTTACACGTTTAACGGCATTAATTGTACCTACCCCTGTACGTGTACGTAACATTATAATAAATTAGTACATAAAGTAATATATGATTGGATTTATTTTTTTTGTCATATTTTCCTATGTTAAGAACCCGATGCATAACAACAATTTCATACACATACCTAGTATACTTTATGTTAATTAATGACTAAATATATAAATAAAAATTAAACAGTATCAAGATCGTTTAATCCAATTTCCCCAGTATTGCACACAACAAATTTTTATTTCCCCATTTGCCATGAGATTCTGGTAGACCTATACCTAGCAAATGGAAATCCTGATGTGATTTAAAAGGTACCTACTATCTGTATAGGTAAATCACGCAGACTTCCAACATGGCTTATAATAATATAAAATTCTCGTGTCACAATGTTAGTTACCATACGCCTCCGAAACGGCTTGACCGATTTTTATGATTATTTATGTGGACATTCGGTAGATCTGAGAAGAGGTCGTTAAGGCTAAAGCGCCCATCTAGACCGCGAAGTTCAAATTTTTTGAGGTTTTTTAGAAATTTTTCAAAATCTGACAATAATAAAAGGCACATTTTGTAATTCACGAGAAAGACCGTGTGCAGTGCATTTATTAATATATCCAACTTACTCTAAAACATTTCAAGAACGACAGCTATCCAGATAATCTGGCAATTTTGTATATTTAGTGATTTACTAGTATCATATCCACCGTGATAATATTTAGAGTGAAATAAATGTATTAATAAACGCACTGCATACTGTGTTTTTCGCAAATCAAAATGTTGTCTTAAATGCTTTCAGATTTGGGATAAACTATAAAAATACTCGAAAATTTTGAATTTCGCGGGCTAGACAGGCGCCTTCACCTTAAACTATATTTCATACCTAGAAAAAAATTTGGTAGAACAACGTTTGCCAGGTCATCTAGTAATATAATAATAACTTAGCCCTTTGAGGTCCCACTACTGGGCACGGCCCTCTCCTCACTATGAGGGGGATTCAGGCCAATATTGCTTAGCGAACTTAATAACAACCAGGACCGACAGGTTAACGTGTCCTCCAAAGCAGGAACGGAGGCACTTAGATAAATATGTTTGGCGATGTTTGACGCTTTTAGAAGTTAATCTCAGCTTTTTCATTATAAATTCATGTCAAACAATGATTAATTTATACCGAACACACGTCTGTATAAAGACTGATGTCACGCGACGTTAATGAACTGATTGTTTTTTTTAGTAAGTAATTTTAAACAATTCCCCTTTTAAGCAATTGTTTTGACGTAACCATTTTGTCTTTTGTTTAATTTTGCTTACCGACTGTCTAGTTAGTAACAGACTTTATAAACTTTATTATATCAGTAGTAAGTATGTAGGTATAAGTGCGAGAATTAGTACCTACCTTAGTACCTACCGTGTAGTAGATTTGACGAAAGCTTGGCGCAATGGTTCGAGCGTAGGCCGCTCGGCTCACTACACATAGTGGTTGCGGGTTCGATTACCGCTGGGGTAAAATTCGGAAATGGCCTTTTCGTAATTTGCCCAGGTCTGACTATGTCACTGGGATCGCACCCAGTCTATTGTACGGTACCCATAGTACAAGCGTTGCTTAGTTTGGAACCATAAAGTTGCTGTGTCAGTCTGGCGATATTATTATTATTATTTATCAACGCATCCGCAACGTATCTGAATATTCGAACCTCCCA